>QGSO01000416.1:713811-801132 GCA_011037825.1 Carya cathayensis
GTTTTGTTTCACATTTTCACTTTTTACTAATGGACAAATAGGAAACAAACAGGCATTTGGTGACTAACAATCTATGATAATTTTTCTCACTTTCATACATAATTAAGAACCTGATCTTTACTTATAAACCATTGAAATTCTCTATTTTTTGCCATTTATAACTAAACATCAAGTGCCCTGCATAGCCTATATTTGTTGACATGATGAGATCACTTTTGATACATGGCCAAATAATGATGGAATTAATATTAAATTAATTCAGAATATGAATAATATTGGTCGACATTCATGAAGCTTAACTGCATAAATCTAGCTACTGTGCGCGCGCATGTTTACTGGGTTTATTAATAATATTCCAGCAACATATAATTATATATTTATGGCTCTGCCCTATTGATTTCAATCTTAATTAGGAAAAGGGATGTAAAAAGAGGAGGGCATTAGCACATATTCTTCATTACTTTGCCCTTTATTTTTATCTTTCTAATATTCTCTACATCACATCAGGATAGCCACCACGCATGCATGCATGCCATTTCTCTAGAAGCAATTTAACCTCAAGCCTGCAATCAGTAGGTGGCAAGCTGGTCCTGGGATTTGGTGTAGTTTGATGGTCGATTGCTACAGCTCTCACTCCCATTGCTGCTAAACTTGGATTGCCTTTCCTTCCTGTTGTTCGCACTTTCATGGGTATCAGTGAGGTTTGTGCTTCTCTGATTACTATTATTATCATTATTATTTTGTGGAAAGAAATGTCTTAAAATGTGTTTCCCATGAAGTGATCCATAGCGTATATGTCATAACACTTCCCCAGTCTTGAATATGTCCATGAGTAATTTAAGGTTCCCATGTCATGGCTTTGTTAATTTGGTTGTGTTTCTGGGTGTTGCTATGCCTGCCATGAATAACATTCTGTCAAAATGGGTTCCAGTAGCAGAGAGAAGTAGATCATTAGCTTTGGTGTACAGTGGGATGGACCTTGGATCAGTCACTGGCCTGTCCTTTTCAACGTTTTTAATCCACCAGCTTGGTTGGCCATCAATCTTCTACTCCTTTGGTTCTCTAGGAACAGTTTGGGTTTCTGTGTGGCTAAGTAAGGTAATGTTTGCTGCATTTATGGAAATATATCTATGAGCATTGAAGTTTTGGATTCATTTGCTTGCTCTTAATAGGCCTATATATGCTCGTATGTCACCCCTTCTCTTCCTCTGGGATTGTTCCTCCAGGCATTTAGTTCTCCTCTTGAGGATCCTGAGCTGTTGCCTGAAGAGCTGTTGCCTGAGTGTTCAGCTTCACCAACTTGAAGGCTTGGATCTATGGGCCACTGCTTACTATTTATTTTTTGTAGCAAGTTGTTGAGACCTGGAACAACAGATAGTATTAAAATTCTGCAAAATTGAATAATCTTAAAACATGAAATCATTATATTTCATTACCTTAGATTATCTAAAGATATTTTCTAAAATTTACTTTTTTTAATGCATTAATTTTTTTAAATCATATTTTTTTTAATTAAAAATATTGTCTCATCTAACTAGACAAATGTGCTTTGTACGTTACTCTGACCTAGTATTTATATATGCCACAATTAGTATAATCAATTACTTTTTATTAGCCTTTACGAGACAAGGTCGCGTCAAAAAATAAAAAAAGGGTCCTGGATTATTTATTTGATGTGCACACCCCTGATGAGTACACATTATACGTACGTACGTGATATATGATAGTGCTGTCTCCCGTACGTAGGAGTCTGGCCGGCCGTGTCACTTACCACATATGCCTTTTTAACTTTTTGTGTGTGTCGTGCGTGTGTGGAACGGCCGCGAGAAAACGTGTCTGTCCATGACCCGATCGCGCGAGCTAGCAGCATTATTCAGTGAAATTTTTGTATAAATCGAAGTTAATCATCATGCTATCCCCGCCCTACTGTTGGCCGGACACACACACACACGCACAAATATATATATATATATATGTATGTATGTATGTATATGTATATTTCTATAACCGTCTCCGTCTTCAAAGCTTAGCCATCCAACGAAGAAAGGAAAAAAAAAAAAAAGTTCTTTCTTGTTTTTTGGAATGATCAAAGCCCTAACCCTAATTAACCTTTAATACCAGCAGAAGAGTTTGGTTTTGTTATTTGCTCTTTCTGTTGTCCACAAATTCATCAGGGCCCTCTCTCGAGGGCTCTCGATCGGAGAGAGATCTAGAGAGAGAGAGGGAAAAAAACTCTTGTGATCTATGCAATGATCTTAATTAATGAAAGAAAATATTAGTCATAGAATAGAGTCATTTAGGATCGAACGTCACATTGAGATAAAAGTTAGGATTAGGCTTTTAGCCACAATACTCGATCCGGGCATGGGGTCGGACTTGCCGGAGGCATAGGCGGGAATGTGGGCCTCCGTCTCTTCACTGAGCGTTTGGAAGAGTTTCGCATACCGCAGCCTGCCTCAACAACCTCTCAAGCTCTCTGTTCACAAATTGGATGGCTCCTGCTTTGGTAAATCAATGTTTTCTCATGATCCTCGTCGAATTAATACACATAAATTATATATATGTGCATGCAAAAGCATATGGCTAGGCACGTACGTCATTTCATGTATTATGAAATCCGTGCATGCATGCGTTTTGTATATAATAATGTACAAAATGCGTACTTATTTACGAATGTATACGTACAAGATCAATATTGTGAATTTGGGATGCCATTACAATTAACATGGAAAATTTTAATTTCAAACAGAGTTGTTTGTTGCAAGGAATGCAACAATAGCGGAGCTGAAAGAGGCGGTGGAAGAGGTTTTCGGGCATATTTCACCAGATGATCTGGATGGAGAAGACGTTACGATTTCTTGGTATGTGCACTACAGCGATTTTTTGGAGCGCACGCACGTAAACAACGGGAAAAACAAAGTAATTGAACATGATGTTGGTCTGGTAATTTAGCAATCGTGTAAAATGTCACAACTTCCATAAATTTGTTGAAGTTTCATGAAAATTTGGTCGCTGATCATGAGGGGATCGAAAAATTAAAGGAACTTAATATATTTGATCATCAACTAATAACAATGAATGAGACCTGACTACAGATCAGAAACTCTGATCCTCTGATGCATGGATCTGTTAAGTTTAATTAATACAAAAAACTGGCAGCTTAGCATGCAGATCAGGGTGATCATGAGAAAGTTTTTTCTAATCAAACCAATTAAATACATGATTTTTTTAGTTAAGTTCTAATTACTTCCTGCAGCTTCCCAGAATGTCTGATCTGCAAGTACAACATGGTAAATGTTGTTCAATTTTAGGTATTTAAAATTGATCTAGGACTGAAAATATTAATTTGGTGTGCAGGTGTCTTGTATGGAGTCATTTTTGCTTATGCTACAAAGGTCAGAAACTAGTTGATGATAAAGCATATATCCGACTGTATGGAATCAAGGATGAGGATCAGGTCATGCTGAATTTATATGCAATAAATATATATATATATATATTATTTCACTTTCCTGATCATGTTGGGAGTTAAAAGAACATATAAGTAGTACTATAGTTTAATGATGTTTTTTTTTTCCTTTTCTCATACTAGATCTGATATTACTGTTGGACTATTTTGCTTCTTTACTTAAGTCTCACATGGGTGGGAAGTGAAGGAGGAGCAAATCCTCAAGTCTATAAAAATGAGGTTTAGCCTCATGGTTAAGTGCACCAGTCAAATGCTTAGCTAGTAACTTTTGACTCTAGTTAAATTTCTCTGTTGTCCATTTTTGTAAAATGGAAAGAGGTGTGAGTTAAAGTTTTACTAGTGGGGAAAACTTTGTGGGTGTGATTGGGGTGAGGAGAGAAATTGTGTGATTGTAACAATTTTTCACATAGTGAATTTTCTTCTCTGGGTCTGGTGGTTTTTCTCCTGTTTTGGAGTTTCCACGTAAATTTCTTGTATTGTTATTATTTCTCTATTTTTCTTGTTATTCCTGCAAAGGGTAGATCCTGTGGGGGTGAATTTGGAAGGTCCAAATTCCCAACAATTGGTATTAGAGCCACTAGGTTCTTTTTGTGGGGTGGAACTTTGGTGTGGTAGTGTGAATACGTATAGTCTAAGGAGGTTCTGTCTAGAAGATTGAAAATTTTAAGTGTGTCCATTGTGACCCTCCAATCTTTCCTAGGAACTTACTTAGTGAGGTACTATTCATTTCTACGGTAAAAATTCATCAAGACGATGTTAGGAATGAGGTGGAGAAATTGGTTTACATAAAGTGTGGAATGGCAGATCAATCCCTGAAGTCAGCAGTGATTCTAGCGACTGGTGAAACGGCTAGTATAAGGAGCTGGTTCGGCAAGTGTCTCAAAGTCAGTAAATAGAGATACTGGTATTGATGCTAATGTTGTGTCTCTCTCCATGAAAAATGAGACATGTACATCCTTATGACATGCTGCTAATTCCCAAAGTTGCCATGATAGAGGATGTGTTAATGTTAGCAAGTCCACAAGTTTGCACACAGGCATTGGTTTGGCATTGATGCAGGGTGTGTGGTGGAAATTCATGTCGATGGCTGATGAACTTCCAGGAAAGCCAAACGTGGAATTACACCATAATTTTCAGCAAGGTTGTTTTTCGACATGGGCCGAAATGAAATGCATGGAATTGGTTTATTCTGAGTGAGTATGCTTTTATGGTGAAGCATGATAGCGGAAGTTATGAAGATCTTCATTGAGGTAGAACTTGACTGTGCGACCAGTCAAAGTCGCAAGGTGGAGATTATTGGATTATTTTGCTCCTTTACTTAAGTCCCACATGGGTGGGAAGTGAAGGAGGAGCAAATCCTCAAGTCTATAAAAATGAGGTTTAGCCTCATAGTTAAGTGCACCAGTCAAATGCTTAGCTAGTAACTTTTGACTCTAGTTAAATTTCTCTGTTGTCCATTTTTATAAAATGGGAAGAGGTGTGAGTTAAAGTTTTACTAGTGGGGAAAGCTTTGTGGGTGTGATTGGGGTGATGAGAGAAATTGTGTGATTGTAACAATTTTTCACGTAGTGAATTTTCTTCTCTGGGTCTGGTGGTTTTTCTCCTGTTTTAGAGTTTCCACGTAAATTTCTTGTGTTGTTATTATTTCTCTATTTTTCTTGTTATTCCTGCAAAGAGTAGATTCTGTGGGGGTGAATTTGGAAGGTCCAAATTCCCAACAATTACTAATATTAATATTATATCTTCGACCATTAATCCAAACTGCAATATATAGCTAGACATAATTAAGTACTATCCTGCATTTCTTATATATGTTTTTTGAGTAGCTAGGACGTTGTTGATCATGTAAATGAGGATCATCGTGATCATATATATATATAGATGCATGCTTAATTAGGTCTTGATGATCTCCTTCTCGATCTTAATTGTTGACCTGATCGGAAATGCTAGCTTGCTTACTGCATATATATGTATATACTACTATTTGCTAATAATTTTTTCTTTCTCAAAACGAACAGCTTTATTTTGTTCGGCATCATTCAATTAATGGCCAAGAAGACCGGAGGTAGATCATGTAGCTAGCTAGCTAGGATGCATATGGATCAATCTTGCTCATCATTCACTTGATCATATATATATATTTGGAAGATCAAGGCTAGCTAGGGCCGGGCGAAGCTGCTGTAGTACGTACACATGCGCCTACATACCAAGCTGGAATTGAAAGCTTTATTCTTGAAGATGATATATGGATGCAGGAAATTACATTTTTGTTGGGAAGAGCTTTATTATTTAGCTGATCTCTTCTAGAGCACCTAGCCTAAACGTACGTCTAGTTCTTTAATTAAGCTTTTTGTACGTATCGCTGACTAATTAGGTCGCCATCAAGCCTGATCATGGCGATGATCGATCATGTTCCATCTCCACTTTTCTATCCTCGATCTCTTTATTTTCGGTCAAAGTAGTACTGCAAACTTTAATCATTCGTGCATGGTATCAAAAGGCATGGGTTTTGATATATACAGCCTGCAGCCTGAATTATATTGTCAATAGTACTGGTACTTATATTTGAGGAATTGAATGATATATACAAAAGAGAGAATATATTTATAATTATGAATTGTGTAATTATTTTGAAAAAATTAAAAAAATATAAAACTCACATGAAAAAAAATTATTTTCTTAATAGTGGATTCTATATTTTTTCAAAGCGATCACGCAGTGTTTACGCTATTCACGATTGTACGTAGAATTACTTATTTCTAATATAGTTTTGGAACAGTACCACCTTAAATTAATTATTGGGTTTTGCTCAACATTGCTAAATTAATTAACTTGTTAATCAAATTATTATTACTCAATGAACATTAAGTGAAATGGATCCAATCGCTAAACTGGAGATCAAGCTGGTTGAATATGAATAGGTACTTTATAAAAAAGTAAAACTCATCTTAAAAAAGTGTGAAAAGTTATTTTTTTAAGTGAAACCTACCTTTTTACAAAGAATTTAAACAAAACTTATCTATTCAGGTCTCGTTTATTTACACAATTTAGATAAGATAAGATAAGATATTTTATTGAAAGTTGAATAAAATATTATTATAATATAATTTTTTAATATTAATTTTATTTTAAAATTTAAAAAAATTAAAATTTTTTATTATATTTTATATAAAAATTTAAAAAAATTATAATAATAAGATAAATGTAACGAGATAATTTAAATTTAAGGTAAATAAATGAGTTTTGTGCTTTTTTTTTTTTTTTTTTTTTACTTTCATCTGGCCCAAATAACTTTGTTTGTTTGGGTTAGGCCCTGCCTGCTTGATCTGGCCCGCATTGAAACTTAGATCTCCCCGGAGGCTCTATAATTGGGACAGCATGTCAGCATCTATGGCATCGAAGTTTCCGCTCGCACGTCTCATCCCGACTAGTCGTTAACCGAACCTATTCATCACCCAATGGCGGCCAATCACGGCTCCTTCAACGGTGGTATGATCCCAGCTAGCCATGAATGAGGAGGGATCGATCGGGTGGGAGGAAGAGAAGAGAGAGTAGAGGTGGAGGAGGGCAGTTGTGGGGAGAGATACTTAGAGTGGACGAGCCCCGAAACATGTCTGCCATAGTGTGCGGCAAGAGATCCTCCATTTTCGAAGACAGTTTGAATCTACCAGCCAATCCACCCGTCTCCAAGAGAATCCGCCTCTCCTCTTCCTCTCCCTTACGCTTCTCACCGTCCAGGTCCAGCCACTCTTCCTTTCCTTCTTCTTCCTTCAACAACTCGCCGCCGCACTTTATCGAACACCTTAGGGCAGCTTTTCCTCACATGGATCAGAAGGTTGGTTTTTTCTTTTTGTTCCTTCCGGTTATTAAATTTGAAGTAACTTTCTGTCGTATCTAAAATGATTATTACGGATCTTAGGTCGGTATTTGATCTTTTTTTCAAAAAAAATTTTCCTAAACGGGGATTCCTTCTTTTTTGGTTTTTATGAAAAATCTCATCTAGAGAGGATAAAGTAAGAGGAAATAACAAACTGTACCGTGGCTTCTCAATTGTTTTGAGTAATGACTCACGAGTGGCATATGTAGCATTGAGATAATTCAATATATGTGTAATCCTTTTAAGCCAAAGCTTTGAAATTGAAGGGTGTGGATCACATCTGCTTGAGGTAGTGTGAGTAGTTTCTAACCATTTGGGGGAGCTATAATTCTTGTAGCTTCTCGAGAGAGCACTTGAAGAATGCGGTGATGATTTGGATTCAGCTATCAGAAGTTTGAACGAGCTTCGTTTAGGATCTACTGATAATAGCTTGGGCTCTGCTGCAGCCAAGTGTGATGTAACGCTGGAAGCCAATGTTCAATCACAAGGTACGCGTAGGCAAATGTTTTGAATCGATTGGTTGAAACTGACTTTTATGGCTGTTTCTGAATTACTTTGGATACACTGATGAATGGGGATACGTTTCCGTAGGTCTGTGTAAAGACATTGTCTCCTTCATTATATAGATGAGACATTTGCTTCAATCGAAGTTTAGGTATACTCCAGCTGAACATTAAGCATTGAATTATGTTCAACTACTTTTGACACTTGATGATATAATTGTGATGTATCATATGCCTTGGATCTTGAAGTACCAGATTTTTTTTTTAATATATATATCCATGGGTATCCGGGCCAGCTTGTGCGCACCTCGACTAATCGAATGAGACCCTGAAGTTAACGGCTAGGTAAACCTCTAGTGGCCCTGAAGGGACTTGAACTGGTGATCATTGGAGAGCAAACCCAAAACCTGACCAACTGAATTACCCCTCAGGGTTAAGTACCAGATTTTTAAAGCGAATTGTGCCTTATATGAAGTACCAGATCCTTCAGACAAGGAGAGATAATGTTTCAGGTGTGCAGGAGAATATAAATTTAAAGCGAATTACTAGCAGAGACTAACCACCACCAAAGAAAGAACGTGTCACTTGCAAGCCACCTTTGGTCATCATCCATTTGCTAGTCACCTTTGGTTTTCCAAATTTGAGGCTTGTGACCAGCAGGCAGTGCTAATTCTTAATGGGCTTCAGTGCAATGTTTTGTTTCAGGAGAAGTGACAACTGATGGACATGTTGCCGCTGATGAGAAGCTATCAGCTCCGCAGAACCCTATCATGGATGGCACTGACTGGGTGGAGCTATTTGTTAGAGAAATGATGAGTGCCTCCAATGTAGATGATGCTAGAGCTCGTACTTCAAGAGTACTTGAGGTTTTAGAGAGATCCATTCATGCACGTGCAAGTCCAGAGGCAGCCCAAAGCCTTCACCAGGTTGTTTATTAAGTCATCGTCCCTGTTAATATTATTGTGGTTATAGTTTTTGGTACTATGATGCAAAATGTATTGTAATTTTCTTCCATCTCTTTTTTCATCTTTTGTGGGCAAGAGAAAGGCAGAGGGAAGTGCAGTTGCAAGGGGTGCCAGGGCAGTTTGTTGTTTTGTTTTTTTGTGGGAGGAGGGGGGATGGGAAGTGATGACTCATATCTGATGATGGTTTCTTTATTGGATTGTTTGTACTAATGGCTGTTCCTTTTGTAGGAAAATAAGATGTTGAAAGAACAAGCAGAAGCACTTATTCAGGAAAATACAATTCTCAAGCGAGCAGTGTCTATTCAACATGATCGTCAGAAAGAGTGCGAAGAAAGGAACGAAGAACTACAACATCTGAAGCAACTGGTGTCCCAGTACCAAGAGCAATTGAGAACACTAGAGGTTTAGCTTACAAATCTAATTATTTCTCGAGTCTCTATATGATCTCATGATTAGACTGAATTTCTGCTCATTGTCCACATCATTGTCGATTTGTTCTATGGAATATACTGTTTGGCAGGAAAATGACTATAAATGTTGCGATATAGTTTTACTGCATCTATTATTTTGATCGATCCTTTGTTCTTTACAATCATTGCATGATTAAGTTGATTAAGCTATATTTCGACTTTTACTCTTGAAATTTCTTGGGTCAGATGATTATTGTTTGATTTCATGATGCACTACCAGGTAAACAACTATGCATTGACTATGCACCTGAAGCAGGCTCAGCAAAGCAACTCCATCCCAGGTCATTTCCACCCTGATGTGTTCTAGTGAACCTTGTATACGTTTAATTTGACATTGTTGATGGTTGATACCTGAGCGTGCTTTCACTGCTAAAAAGGTTCAACGAATTATTTGTAGGCAGTTCAAAAGGTGTTCTGCTGTGCTGATTGGGTCTTGGCTGCGCAGAAGTTTCCTATTTTATATGGAAATGGAAGAAAGTTATTGATGACAGAAATTTAGTTACATCCGAATACATTGTTTAGGATGACTCATCTTTTCCAGTTGTTTCCTCGAATTTTGCCATATGCTAAACTCCTTACCTAGGGTCCGTGCATTCTCGAGATTAGTTAAGATGCTGTTTCTGGACACCCGATGGTAATAAAAAAAAAAATTGTCATATACTATACTCTCATCTGATTTCCATCACACTATCCTGATATGATCATACACGTAAGATCTAGAGAGTGATAGTGTTCAGTCCCGCAGATTCTCTCATTTTCTTTGGCTGAATGTTTGTCATTACCATGCACCGCCGATGCAATCTTCCCTAGCTCCAGAAGTTGGCTGCCAAAAATGATAAAACTTTCGTATAGAACCCAATTGGGCAAAAAGAAATTGCGTGGAAAGTACTTAATAATGATTATATATGTGTACGTACATAGATTATGTATAGAGATCGAGATGCTTTTTCGCATGAGTCATGTTTTATTCGTATAATCTTTCTAGGAAAAATAGGCAATTATTGCATATTAACAAGTTATTTGCATCCAAAGAGTCATTTCTTTTTGTTGGTCAACTACGTAACAACTCAGAAAGACCGAACCTTGCTTATCTATTCTTAAGTTTTGGGTCTATATACTTTGACAACTTAGTACGAATGCATAATTTCGTTTGTCGGCAAAATTAATAACGAAGACTTCAGTCTAACATGCACATTCTACAAACAAGGGTGGTAATTGCAGACAAACCCCAACTGCTCAAAGAACCGAAGACTTGAGGAAGAAAAAGATTCATATGCTTGAACTTCACATGCATGTTCTTGCTTTCTTATTTCTGTGCAGAACTTCACATACATTGACTACTGCCAGCCAGATTGCTCGGAAGTCGTACGTAAGCCAGAACTTCATCAAATTGAGGGGGATTTGTACAGATTGGGAGGGCTAACTCTGTTCTATAGATCTTTGAAACGAAAAATGGAGAAAAGAAATACTAATATTACATACTGTTTTTGGTCAAAGTATTGGGAAATTACATACTTGAAGGTCTACATAGTCGTAGATAACTTTCTTCTCCATCATGTGAGGCAGCTGAAATCAACATCTTCTCAAGCAATTGATTGGAAAATGAAATTTTCACCTTGTTTTCACTTCGGACTACCATAGTTAATGGGACAAGGACTGGGGTTGGAAGCAGAGATGGTGATGAATACTGTTCCAATACTGTTGAGAGAGAGAGAGAGAGAGAGAGAGAGAGAGAGAGTTGGGAGAGAGTTAAAAGAGAATTAGGAGGCTAAGAGAAGCCTTCCTCCACCTTTCATCATCGTCTTAAACTCATCAAAATTAACCATACTATCCCCATCCATGTCAACGTTTCTAATCATCTCCTTGCAATCCTCCTTCTTCTTCCCTTCTTTTAACCCCAAAGAACAAAGCACCAAACCCAGCTCCTCTACCGTAATCAAGCCATCTCTGTTTTTATCGAACACATCAAAAGCCTCCTTTAAATCCTCCTCCTCATCTCCACCTTCACTACTTTCAACACCTTTTGCCCCATCTCCCTTATCATTCCCAGCTCTCTTCTTACTAACCATGGACTCACACAGCACGCAGAACTCATCAAATTCAATCAACCCATCTTCATTAGCATCCACTTTCACAACCATTTCTTCAACCTCTTTCTCTGTCACGAGGATTCTGATGTTCTTCAGCGACTCCCTCAGCTCCTGCTTCGTTATGAACCCATCACCGTTCTTGTCGAAGGTGGCGAAGATCTTCTTGAGCTCAGCCTTATTGTGGGGACTCCTCTCTTTGTGGGAGGCTGGTGGGGAAGTGGTGGAAATCTTAGATGAAGATTTGTTTGCTGAAACAAATTGCAGCCAGGCATAGAATTTCTTGGTCGGAAAACGAAAGAATATATTAACGAGGCCAACAATAAACAGAACTGCTAATAGCAGTACGGTAATTATCGCCATTTCTGTTGCCTAATACAACAAAAAAATAAAAGGATAAGGAAGTAGAAGAAGAAGAGGAAGAGCAGCAAAGGATTGGAGAAGTAGTTTCGTCTGTTTATGAGACTTTGGTGCGTGGAAAAACTTAAGGTAAAGCTCGAGCATTTGAAGTGGATACGCGGTGTTTGGTGGTTACTTTTTTTGCATACCACAAAGTACAAACCGCGTGAACTATAATAACTGTATTTATTGTCAACGAAAATGTTTTGAGTGGCACTTTAGTGGCATTCGAATATTAATGCTTTGGCATCAAACAAATCAGGCAATAAATGACCTGTGTCAACTCTTGATGATCACAGGGTAAAGTACTCTACTCTATCATCAATGTAAATATTGAAAAAAAAAAAGAATTTTTCAAGTAAAGTTACGTACTAATCTGTGTATCAATACTGATTCATTTATATTCAAAATTTAAATTATCATTTTTTTTAATAAAATTTACTTTTTAACCAATCACATTAGATTAATGCATATATTAGTGTGCAATTTTACTTGTAACTAGATTTTTTTTTAAAAAAAGTCAAAAATTAAATTAAATTTGTGATGGTCAAGGAATATTATGGCTTCTAGAGTCCAACTAAAGCTTATTTCTGTCTTAATCATCATCAAGATTATGCTTTTGTAGAACACTAGAAATTCAAATATTTTAGTTGCAAAATGACTGTATAGATTAAAAGGTGACAAACTAATGTGAATTGATGATCAGCATGTTAAATTGTAATTATATTTTTATTATAAAATAGATCTAACAAATTATATAAAATTACATTCGTATGTTAATTTATTTTTATGAAATTTTTTTTATATTTGCAATAATAATTTATAACTGTTACAATCTATTAGAATTAATGGAAAAGAGTGGCATATTTTTATGAAGGTAATTAATAAATATTTTGAGTAAATTGCTAGGGAAATTAAGTTTCCTAACAAACACAATATCCAAAGCAAGCAAAATTAGAGAATTTGCCTTGGATTTTACGAATTGGGCTTTCCCTATGATGAGGTTAAGAAAGAACAAACCAATAGTAAAATACATGACGCGCGATGATCACAACCTCAAGTGTTTCTTTACTTTTAACATATATTGAAAGTGCCGTGGTTGAAGCGGCATCTCAGTTTTCAGCATCGGTTGCTTATAATCTATAAGAATCTGTGTCTGTCTCACTCATTTCATGTGTGTTCTTGACATGACCTTCTAATTACGAGAAATGGACAGACTTCCTAAGCCTCACGCAGTACCAATCACTTGTCAATTAGTTAATTGCTTTGCCCGTACGCAAGTGTCACGATCGAGATCTTATTATAATTTCTTTTCTCTAAATTCTTTCTACAATTTTATTATTTAATGTTGCGATCCATATTGCTTATCAGCAACTATCATTTGATGCAATCGGTTCTATATGCTGCACCTATCTCTCTCTAAATTGTATAAAGCATTTGAATTAGAAAATCATAGGAAATTGTATACTGAGATTGTATAAAATGGCGTGGAGACGTGCATGATGTGGATTCTAATGTTAGGTTCTTATGGGCTTGGATTTTTGGGCCCATTTCAAAGTATTTAGATCCATATCTTGAGTAGTGTATGGAATTAATAAATGGCTTGAGCCAGTTAGCGTAGTCTAAATAATCTCTTTGGTTTAACCGTATTTTTATGAGTCAAGTATTTAGGTTACATTTGGATGTTGAATTGAGTTGAGTTAAACTGAGTTCTTTATTAATAGTAGTGAATTGATGTAATAGAGTGAGTTTTGTGGAACCCACCTAAAATAAGTTTAGATGTGTTTGGATGTTAAGATGAGTTAAGATGTATTTATAGAAAGTTGAAAAAAATTGTGAGTCCCATGTATAAAGAGGTGTTGAGTTGAAAAAATTTGTAGGCCCATGTGTAAAGAGGTTTTGAATTGAGATGAATTTATTAATTTAAAAATTGTGTGTTTGAATGTTATACTCAGATTAAAATTAGACTGAACTGAGTTAATCTCAATACATTCCAATTCTCACTTGTATTATAAATTTTTGGAACCAATTCTCAATTAGTCCACTAAAGAATTTAACCTAATTATTAGAGGTGTAAATTTTAACTGGTAAACCGGAAAACCGGCTCGGACCGGTTGTGCCGGTTTTGGACCGGTTCGGTCCGGAACCGGTTTCATAAAATGGAAAACCGGCCGGAACCGGTCTGGTTTCGATTCCGGTCATTTTTAGACCGAACCGGTACTATTTAATTTATTTATTATTTATTTAGTGTTATATATTATATATTTTATGTTATATATAATTTATATATATAAGATATAATAATATAAATTATAATTATATGTAACATACTGTTATTATAATTTATAAAATAAAAGTTTAATTTTAAACAGGAAAATTTAATTGATCATATGCTTTAAATATATAATATTATAAATATATATTATTTATTAATAACATTTTATCATAGATTCATAAGAAGTAAGAACAAAAAATAAAATAAAATCACTCAAATATTATTACTAAATTTTGATGGCCTTATACACTTAAAACTCTTTATAATTTTTCTGATAAGTATATAAGACATTAGTAGATAAATATAAATTATATATATTAGCATATAATTTATATAAAGCTATACTAATAGCATAATTTTTTTACATAGCAGATTTTTTTTTACATAGCAGTTTTTTTATATAGCAGTTTTTTTTATAGCAGTTTTTTTTGACATAGCAGTTTTTTTATTTTTTTATTTTTATAAACAGATTTTTTTATAATAAATATGTATTTTATTAAAACCGGTCCGAACCGGATCGGAAACCGGTAAAACCGGAGTACCGGTTTAGGAGGGTAACCGGTGCGTAATCGGTTTTGAAAAATGTAAAACCGGTGCCTACCGGTTCGGTCCTAGATTTTGTCCAAAACCGGACCAAACCAGACCGGTTACACCCCTACTAATTATCAAGTTAAATAAAATCCATATTCTGTCAAAATAAAAATTTCAGCTCGTAGCCTATTCTAAAATTACTCGTTAAACCTCAAGTGGGCTTATTATACATAAAAATCCAAATAAAAATTTTTGAACGCAAGCTTCATGCTCGGCCCAGATGTTACATCATTAGTATGTATCATTTGATGTAATCGAATTCATATGCTGCATTTATCTCTGTCTAAATTGTATAAAACATTTGAGTTAGAAAATCATAAGAAATTTCAATCCCCGTGTGACTCTAGCTTAGAAAGATTTTATACGAAGATTGTTTCAAAATTTTCACTAAATTCGCATATCAAAATGATAAATTCTTGTTATCTATATATAAGGAAGCACAAATTATGAAAAAAGAGAGAGCTAGTGTTAAGTTTATAATGAGATCTCAAAAAAGTAGTCATGAAATAATGTAGCTTGCTATATTATATTGAAATGTAAAATTCTTTTTATTATAAAATAGATATATATATATATATTCCATTTCCATATATATAGTTAATAAATTTTTCTCTTCATATATATTTCAAATTGTAACGCAAAAAGCTTATTCTCCTATATCTAATGGTTCGGTGAATATTGAATAATGATAATATGGAACCCCTACTCGAGCTTAACGTCATTGGGCTTGGGCAGGCCTGAACAACGAAGAGCAACTGTGGGCCATGATTTCAGTGGCATGTAGCCTACTGGGCCTTATCACACATTATAGAACTCGTGGAGGAGATCTCAAATTAGTGTATAGAAATGAGATTCTCAAAAAATAATTTATATAGAGTTGTGTTAGTTATAAGTCGGTGCGTAAAAATATCATTTATTGCAGGGTTTACGGTTAAATTTACTTTATAATAACTACTATAGTTTGTTGTGGTACTTTAAATTTACTTTATATCAAAAATATTTTTACAATCTAATTTATCAAGTCACGTCAATTTATTATTTTATTTTTGTGAAATTTTTTTGTAGCTAATTTTTTATTTTTATTTTTATTTTTTTGCATATCTAGATCATGCTCCTAGCTTTTCTTTACGGCCTAGTTAGCCCTTATTTTTCCATAATAAATTTGGGCCGTTCAAGGGCCTGCCTGTTCCAAGCAAACTCAAAAACGGAAAAAGTAGTTTATGTATTGCTCTTCATGGGCTGGATTGGGCTTCCAGGCTACCAATTATAAGTGTAATTCATAGCTTTGATCATGAGCATCGATCCTTCAGATTAAGCTCTGAAATCTGAATGTTTGAAGCATGAAAAATTCTAAACATAAGTCTTTAGACCACACACTATCTATTTTTTTAATTTTTTTCTTTTATCAAATGTTTGGTAAATAAATAATAAATAGAAAAATTGAAAATTTTAAAAAGAAAAAATCTAAAAAAAATTTAAAAAAATAAAAAATGTGAGGTATTTGGTGTATGAGGCTTATGAGTAGCAATGCTCAGCACATATGCCTCATAAAATGATTGTTTCTTGCATTGAGAATCTCATCTGCTGTACAAGTTTTTCACTAATTAATCATTCCTTCCATGTTTACTGATGTTGATTATATATGTAGCATCAAATGATTGGTAGATAAATAGAAAAATATTGAATATTGTTTAATTATTTAATACTATATAAAAAAATATATGAAAATGATAATTAAAAAGGTTATAAATAACATTTTTATTGAATTTAAATACCCATCGAACTTTTGCATGAGTACCACGGCCGACAACATTTGTGTTGGAGATAACTGCACTTTTCAGGGGTACCCACGAACATGATATCCCACAAGCATTTTGAATTTTGAACAAGTTGCACCCAATGAAGAAGGTAAACAAAAGATTCATCGCCACTAAAGAATTATGTCCTATTTCAGAATTCCGGATTCCTTTTGTTTTTGTTACAGGTTGGATGGATGGCCGGCCGGAGGTTGAAAACAGAAGAAGTTGCATGCATGTGATGAATAATTATTAGGTTTGGGCCCATATGTTTAATAAGACTGTTGATGTGGGTCCATCTCATATGCTGTTAAAAATTATTAATTAATTTTTTAAAATTTTCTCACAAAGATGGATCCAACGGGTATACCCTACAACTGTGTTTGTGTATACATGATTTTTGTTGTAAATGTTTTGTAAGGGTTTTGGGGGAGGCCGGTTGAACAGGCTGTTAAGTGTCCCCATATTGAAAGTGACTTGATCGATACCGTAGAAAATTGCAGACAAAAGACAACCCTAGCTAGGATTACTCCTTGTCACCCCCCGTCCCGTTCTGCATACATCTTTATTCCCTTTGGGAGAGGCGATCACATGCCCCCATTTACACCCATTACAATAGCTAGGATGGTCCTATCATGACCAAACTAGAGATCAATGGAGATCATCATGAACAGTTTGGCTAGCTTCCCTCATGTTTAAACGTTTGTATATATACATATATATATGTAGATGATCGTCATGAAACAAGGAAAAAATCCCTACAGTTATGTCTTGCATTTTTATATACAGGCTACTCTTTATCTTAAATTTTATGAGATGTGTTGAGTTACTTCAAATATTAACCACTTAAATGACATAATAATAATATATCATTTCTAATTGATATTTTGCCCATATACTAATTTATATTATAAGTAACTTTCACTTTCCACTATCCATACATCTACGCGGAGTGTTGCTGATCATGCATCTGCGAGTTTGGAATTTGGGCTTCTTTATCTTTACTTGGTTGGGAGTATTAGTGAGGGAGTACGTTACTTGGGGTAGGGGCCTTAGGCTGCCTGGCTACACCTTGAGCTACTCCTGCGCGCTGCCATTAATTAATCCAAGCCCCTTTTCCCAGTTGTCAAGTGTCAACCCAGCGGCCTGCTTGGCCAACCGATCCCTGTTGTTTTACACGATTAATCTATATATATATGGCCCCAACAAATTAATTAAATAACTAAAGTATATAAGGTTTCAATTCAGCTACCATTTTTGTTAGGTGCTTCAGTACTACTATTACTTCATGATCACCTTTCTTCCTTAGATTCATCTGAAACACAAATAAAACTTACAATTTCTAAAACTTCCTGATATATGTGTACTGATTCGATCTAAAAACATTGAGATCATCGAGTAATCATGAGTTCTTGAAAATATAAATTGATAAACATTAATTAAGTAAACCCAGAAAATAACTGCATATTCTAGCTATATATATATTGAGAATGTGAAGGTAAACAGAGAGAGAGAGAATGATAGGGTTTTTATTGATCCGTACAAGTGCGCATGAAGATAAGCAGATGGTGGCTTAACTCGAACTAGATCTGGTGCGTGCGGTGCTATATGCTGGAGGAGTAGATGTGATGCATATATATATATATATATATGATGACAAAATGATGAAAGGAGAAATTGAGAGTGCTGGAATGTTTTTGGAGGATAGCGAGATATATAGAGAGATGTGGGTCACTCCAATTACTACTAGCATACACTGATAAAAGAACCGTCATATCATTCCCTCTGCCTTCATTTCTTTTTTTGTCCTCTGATATTATTATAAGCTCCCACACGCTTGCAGCCTACTTCTCCCACACCTACGTACCTAGCTCGATCGATTGCCTTCTTTCTTTCTTAATTTCCTCCCCCAAACATGCATGCATCTATAATTATTTTTCAGTCCTTTTACTGCGATCAAGGACAGGGCGAATTAAAGGAGAAGTACTGCACTCACTAAAATATATATATATATATTATATAAATTTTTTTTAATTAATATAATTTTATTTAATACGTTAATTTTTTTTTATAATAAAATAATTTTATAATTTAATATATAAAAAAATACTACGTATCATTTCTATACCATGTACATATCAATATGTCATGTACATTTAAATATAAGGATAAAAATAACAAATTATATATATGTTAGTGTGTGATGTAAGGGATGATAATTAAGTAAAATTTTTCTTATAGTAATTAAGCATGTTATACGGTTAATTTATTGCATGTTTTAGATTTTGTTGCCTCTATTATATATTTCCAACTTTG
Organism: Carya cathayensis; assembly: GCA_011037825.1. Taxonomy (NCBI): domain Eukaryota; kingdom Viridiplantae; phylum Streptophyta; class Magnoliopsida; order Fagales; family Juglandaceae; genus Carya; species Carya cathayensis. The sequence goes on from QGSO01000416.1 coordinate 732,560, forward strand.
GAGTTACTTTAACTACAACATATACTGGGTTTTTCCAGGAGGGGTTGTTGTCGGAAAAGATGTGAATTCCGTGAGAAAATATCTTTACTAACCAAATGGTTGCGTGGGTAGTTCATGATGACTTAAAACTGGTGATTTCAGGTATATTTTCCTGCGAGAAGTCTTAATTGTGAGAAAAAGCAACTTTTTCCCAAGAATTTAACTGTGGCTAATGGAGGAAAGCCTCGCCTAAAATACTGAATGAGATGTCAATTTGTGGTGATAAATACATAATTTGCCCAGGAATTGCGTTGGTGGGTAATACCAAATCTGATGGAACCGCGCGCTTTCTGGAAATAAAAAGCCGAAGCACCAGCTTCTCCCATGAGCACATACTGAGGGTAGAAGGCCTTTCCCATGAGCACATAAAGAAAATTTTAATTCGTTTGTTTCTGATAATTTCTACCTATGATCACTTAGTTTTAAATTAATATAAATATATATATAGTTTTAAAATATAATTATATCTATCCATATTGCACCACGTCATTGTCAATACTTAATTAAATCGTCTAATATTTTAAGAATATAATTGTTAGATCAATTTAATTTTAAAAACTCCATGATATTATATAGAATTATTATGAAAACAGTACTCATGTATGATATGAAAAAAGTACCATATCCTTAATTGGTATTTTTCGAATTATCAAACAAATTCTAAAGGATTATTTTGACAGCTCTTGTTGTTTGTCCCTCTGATCCCTCCCTTTTGTTTTTAGAACAGTACATGCATGAGACTTGACTTTAGAGTACTACATCATGTATAATAATATATATGCATGATCAGAACCGTGGAAAAACTCTAAAAAACCATGTCCGTGCAAGTTTTGACTTTCAATTTGTGTAAGGGGGGACACTGATTTATGTGCAAATTACACCTATCTGTTAGTTGAAATTAAAAGATCCCATCAAAAGGAAAACTTCTTTTCCAATTTCTTAGGCTGGCTAGAATGAAGGGCTCAATTATCAAGCCAATGCATGGCTTTATTAATTAGATGGTCCAAAAGAGGGAAAAAAAAGGTAATTAACTTCCGTGGATTAATTAATTCAGTACTGCAGTACTTGACTTGGCTCCGGTTTGGGTAGACATTATTCCATAGGAGTACTCCAATTAATCGGTTTAAACTAGGCCTTAAGTCCTAATTAATTATCATCATTCAGTAATATTGTTAGAATATTGTCTTTTCGCTTCAGCTGGTTAACTTCATCTGAGAGGAGAGAGGAATCTGATCAGGATGTATGGAAACTCCTCATCATGAAACAGGTTAATCAATGCTTATTGGAATATTTTCCATCATTTTAGGGATAGAATGAACCACTTGGATACCTTCCAGGCTTCATCACATGAACATAGTGGCATTATCCATTCAGCTTGGGTTTTCTGCAAACATTTTTTACAAGTTGCTGAGGCTGAGGCTGTATATTATATATATATGCTTTTAGGGTTGCTGCTTTTGAGCAGTGTGTGTACTGAGGGCTTCCAGATTGGTTGTTGGTGTTTATCGCAGAATGGGGCATCGCATGTAAATGCCTTTTTTTTTAATGATATATTCTTATTTAAAAATAATAAATAATAAATAAATAAATAAAGCAAAGGAATTGATTTTACTCTCACAAAACATGTCAGCCAGAATTTAGTTAAATGGTTATGACCATCTTTGCGCTCTTCTGCATGATACATAAAGCTGAATGGCACAATTCAATGACAAAGTCGACCAGTACGATGGTGAGCATGCAGTATGAACAGTTTAACAACAACAAAAGAGACCAAGCACTCTTCTGATTTCTACCTCTGCATGCAAACAGACTGATCGGGTCACATGATCACTAGCAAGAGGTGAAACCATAGTAGTAAAATTATCAAGCTCAGAAACTGAACAACTTCACCTCCTTAATTTGCTGCACTGATTGCCAAGTTGTGGATCAAGAGATCGATCTTTCTTATATATATATATATATATATATATATGAAAGTATGACTGGGACATGCTCCATTCAAAAGCACCACTCATGCATGTTCAGAAAGTACTTTCCCGGAGTTGGTAGTTGAAGACTTGTAGTTAGATCATGTGCATGAGGGCGCACCAATTGATTATCATAACCGGCCTTAAGAAGGAATCCCACTAACAAAAAAACAGCATTCTTTTTAGTTAATTTCTTGTTGGACTTTTATAATTAAGTAGGACAGATCCACTTAATTTCATCCTCCATTTGATCTCACTCATGGCTTGTCAAACATATCATTATGATGTGTATTTAACTATGCATATGATATCATGTGAAGATTTATCTCATCTGCATGCACGTACGTACATGATATTGTGCATGAGCTTCTTAGTTAATCAAAATAATATTAATTATATGAGCATTAGCATCAGATTCTTTGAAATAGATTACACTAGAGAATTTAAAGAAATGAAACTGATATGAGCATTACCAAAACCCAATTAAAGAAACTGATCGATCCTCACATTAGAGTTTTTTTTTTTAATCTTTTCCCTAGAATAAGATCATTGAGTTACAGTACAATGTGCTAGAAGACAAATTGACGTTAAGCACAACTTCAATTTCTCAAAGTGTAACACCTGTGACGCCCAACTGCCATGTACGACCACATGGAAATCGAAACGTCAGGATGATGACAACATGGATCACACATCCCATCGCCAAGTGCCAAGAGTGTGTGTACATGTAAAATGTGTACAAATAAAAACACGTAGCGGATAAATAAAGCCATATAACTATGTATCAGAATTTTTGTTTAATTACAAACTTGTTTAAACCAAGCGTAAATAAAACATTACATATTCAACCTCGTCTCAAATCCAAATACATACTAATAAAAATATCGACAAATATAACATATTTAAAAACCATCCAGCTACTCCTCCGGCGGAGCCGCCTCCTCGGGCTCAGCCTCCTTCTCCTCCAAAACTGTATCAAAATCTACGGTACCAAAAATGGTGCCGCAGGTAAGTAAAATCCAAATAACGCAAGATAAAACATATTCCAACCAAAACAACATGCATGAAGTATGCTCAATGCACATGTCCCAAAAACCATATTTTTCCACGCACGCCAAAATCCCATTTTGGCCCAAAAACATAACCGTCAATTCATATCCTTTAAAACATCTCCTTTAAAACATATCCTTCAAAACATTTTCCTTTAAATCAATCCTCACCATTATCCCAGATAATGGCCCAAATTCAGAAACCACCATTTTCCCAAAAAATGGATCACAAAGCCACATATCACCATCCCGCCATTATCCTAGATAATGACCCATATTCAAATCAAATCCAAATCAATTCCATATTATGCATGCACCATGATCTCCCCTAAGGATCATCCTCACACTCTGGCTCTGTGCCACACCGCAGGTAACGACTATGCGTGTGACACCTAAACGAACGATGCCCAGACTCGCGCCCAGTGCGTACCTGGCCAGGCCATCCTCTAGCCCCCGCTAGCAGAGGGGCCACGGAGTCAGTGAGTAGAGCGATGCCCAGACTCGCGCCCAATGCGTACCTGGCCAGGCCATCCTCTAGCCCCGCTCCCGTCGTCGCCCAGCGACAACTCAGGGGATGTCACTCAATTTTATCCGCTCCCGAGTGACCAGAGGAGCTCCACCGAGATAATAACCCATCCCGGCTTGGGCTCGTGAGACACACGCACCCGAAAATCCATTTACACGTAAAATCCAATTTTAATTAAAATACACATGAATATGCATGCACAATGCCATGCAATTAAAATCACACAAATTAACCAACATATCCCAAACATCAATAACAACCAACAAACAACTCCTTTCTCAATTCCAACCGAACCCCGACTCCTCGGACTCAGTCTGGAATAACCAACTAGATCACAATAAATTATTGTAAAGGCAATAATACATTTAAATCTAAAACAAAGTTTGAAAAATACTTATAGCGCTATATATTATTTTTTGAAGGATCGGCGCGCAGTAAACGATGAACGGAAAGTAACGTAACAGTGCAAATGCACTGTGGCCGTGGGTCGCAAAATACCCACTTTTGAACGGGGACAAACTAAGACACCAAATTGATAGAGAATGGCCTAGAGGTGTTTGTGAAGCTAAGGGAAGTGAGCTTTGGCCGTGGGTGGAGGCAAAAACGCCGGTAGAAGGCAAAAACGGGTAAATCGGAGTTGAGCTCGTGGGAGCTGCTCCGGTGACGGATCTAGGCCAGAAATGGGTGGGTTAGGTCGGCAAGAGGTAGGGGAAGAAGTGGTGAAGAGATGGTGGCCGGAGGTGGAGCGACGGTGCCGGAAACGGCTCAAAACCGTGCGACTTAGATGGGCTTTTCCGGCTAAACGGCGGCACGGTTGGGGGAGATTTTCGGTGGGGGTGTTCACCGGCTGGAGGGGAAACTTTTGGTGGGGGTGGTGTTGGCCACGTCGGCCAGACGGCGATGGGCTGGGGCTGGCAGCTGGACGGCGACGAGAAGGAAGGAAAGAGCAGCTCGCGCACACGGGAGAAGGAGGAAGAAGAAAGAAAGAAAAAAAAAGAAAAAAGGAAAAAGGGAAAGAAAAAGAAAAGAAAAAAGAAAAAAGGAAAAAGAAAAGATGAGAGAAAGAAATGAGGTCCAGTCTTCACTTCTGGAGTCCAACAACTGATCCAACGAAAAAAAAAACTTTAAAAGCAATAAAATCAAGAAAATATTTTAAACACATCGTTAAGCTAAAATATATTAAATAACTAGTAAAAACTAACTATTAAATTTTAAATCTAAAAACAAGCTAAAATAAATTAAACAGCAATTTAAACTCAACAGCAAATAAAATCCAATTAAAATCCGATTATTTAAAATACAAGCACTATAATATTAATTAAATTAAAATATTTATTCAGTGAAAATACACGTAAAAACGGGGTGCCACAACACCCTTTGTTAACATATCAGCAAGGTTCTTGCTTCCACAAATCCTTTTAAGTAACAACTGTCTGTCATCTAACAATGATCAGTGATACCTGATCTGAATGTGCTTAGTCCTGAAATGAAATGTTGGATTTTTGGCAAAGAATATGGCACTCTGACTATCACTGTAGAGAGTGCTTTTCTGATTTTGTTTACCCAATTCTTCAAAGAAGCCTTGTATCCATATCATCTTCTTTGCAGTCTCTGACACTACAATATACTCAGCTTCTATAGTAAACAAAGAAACTGTTTTATGTAGATTAGAACTCCATGACACTGCAATAGCACCAAGAGTATAAACAAAGCCAGTGGTACTCTTTCTACTATCAATATCTCCAGCTAATCAGCATCAACATAGACTTACACCTCTAAGCTCTCTCCTAAGAAACATAGGCACGCTTCTGATGAGCCTTTTAGGTACCTTAGAATCCATTTCACTGCTTCTCAATATTGTTTTCCTGGGTTAGTCATGTACTGCATGGGCAATATCCGGTCTAGTGCAAACCATAGCATATATAAATGAACCAATAGCTGAGGCATAAGGAATCTTACTTATGTAATTTTGTTCCTCCTCTGACTTAGGTGATTGATTCTTGCTGAATTTGAAGTGACTGCCCAAGGGTGTGCCAACTGGTTTGGCCTTGCCCATATTAAACCCGCTGAGTACCTTTGTCACATACTCAGCCTGCGAGAGTCTCAACGTACCTCTGACTCTATCTCTAACAATTTTCATGCCAAGGATTTGCTTTGCAACTCCCAAATCCTTCATTGCAAAGTGCTATGACATCTGCTTCTTCATATTATTGATCTCATCAATACTTGCCCATGCAATAAGCATGTCATCCACATACAATAACAGACTAATGTAAGAATTGTCAAGATGCTTGACATAGTAAAAATGATCTACCTGACATCTGATATGCCCTGCATTGCGCATGAAGTTATCAAATTTCTTGTACCACTGTTTAGGAGCTTGTTTCAAGCCGTACAAGTTCTTCTTCAGTCTGCAAACTAAGCTTTCCTTTCCCCCTATAAACCCCTCAGGCTAGTGCATGTAGATGTCTTATTCAAGGTCTCTATGAAGAAAGGTTGTCTTAACATCTAACTACTCAAAAAATAAATCTTTAGTAACAAGTATAGACAGTACCATCCTGATGGTTGTGATCTTTACCACATGAAAAAATATCTCAGAGTAATCAATACACTACTTCTGCTGAAAGCTTTTTACAACAAGTCTGGCCTTGTACCTCTTACTGCCATCATGCTCAGTTTTCACCCGGTACACCCACTTGTTGTGTAATGCCTTCTTTCCTGATGGAAGTTCTGTCAACTCTCATGTCTGATTCCCTAACAGAGAATCCGTCTCATCTTTCATAGACTGCTCCCACTTGCTAGAATTTTCATTTTACAAGGTTTCTTTGTAACTCTGCGGTTCTCCACCATCTGTCAACAGAATATAATTCAAGGTAGGTGAGAAACGTTATGGAGGACATATAGTTGTAACTGACCTATGAACTGCAGCTGTAGGAATGGACGGCTTTGAAACTAACTGTGGAATAATATGAATGGGTGCACTGGACCCACTCCCCCTGTCACTCACATCTCTATACTGCACTGTGACCTTTGGTAGGTCATTTAATCTTACGAATTCAGACTCTTGATGAGCTGTTTCAGAAGCCGTATTAGACTTGTTCTTGTACACAATCTTCTCATTGAAAATCACATTCTTGCTTCTTATGATCTTCCAACCCTGATCATCCCAAAAACGATAGCCAAATGCCTCATCTCCATAGTCAATGAAATAACATTTCTTTGACTTGGCTTCAAGTTTACTACGAGTATTAGAATCAACAAGAACATAAGAAAGACAACCAAAAGTTTTAAGGTGGAAAAATTTGACCTTTTTCCCGCTCTAAACCTCCTCAGACAATCCATAATCTAATGGAACTGATGACCCTCTGTTTATCAAGTAGACGGCAGTGCTGACTGCATCTGCCCAAAAAGTAGGTGGTAGTTCAGCGTGCAACATCATACTTCTAGCACGCTCATTTATGGTTCTGTTCATACGTTCAGCAACTCCATTTTGAAGTGGTGTCACAGGAATGGTCTTCTCCATTCTGATTCCCAGAACTGCACAATATTCATTGAACCCACCATTAATATATTCACCACCATTATCAGACCTTAAACATTTCAGTTTCAAACTTGTCTCTGTCTCAACCATGGCCTTCCAAATTTTGAACACATTGAATACATCAGATTTATGCTTCAAAAAATAGACTCATACCTTCCTGCTATTGTCATCAATGAACGTGACATAGTAACGAGAACCTTCAAGAGATGCCACTAGGGAAGGTCCCTACACATCTGTGTGCACTAGATCCAGTTTTCCTATCTTAGGCATTCTACCACTTTTCAAGAAACTAACATTCTTTTGTTTTCCCATAATGCAACTCTTATACATACTGAGATCAACTGACTTTAGTTCTAGTAGCTTGCCTCTAGACATAGGTTCTTTCATACCCTTCTAACTCATATGGTCAAGCCTGCAATGCCACAAATTTGCTGTGCTCTCTGCAATGGTAGTAGCAATAATATTAATCAAACCAGTAGTCATATAGAGAGTACCAGTTTTCTTACTCCAAGCCAGTACCAATGCTCATTTAGTGACATTCCAGGTGCTATCTGAGAACACTACTGAATGACTACGTTTATCGAGCTGCCCAACAGAAATGAGGTTCTTCTTTAACTTAGGAATGTGTCTGACCTTTTGTAAGGTCCATTTGTTCTTGTTAGGGAGTGTAATGTCAATGTCTCACATCCCCACTACGTTCAAACCTTCTCTATCAGCTAGATGCACCTTCCCAAAATCACCTGCAACATAGTCTCGCATTAGCTCCCGATGGGAAGATGTATGGAAGGAAGCCCTTGAATCCAGTATCCAGTCATCAACTGGACTATGAACTGCAAGCAATAGTGCATCCTGTAATTTTTCAGTTACCACATTAACAATATCATTCTCGATCTTCTTAGGATTTTTACAGTTCTTCTTTATGTGACCAGTTTTGCCACAATTCCAGCAAGTTGCTTGCTGACAAGGCTTTGACTTGCTCTTGCCTCTGTGCTTTGATTTTGATCTTCCTTTGTTTGAGTTCCTGTCTTGTGATCTCCCTCGAGAATCAATATTTAGTGTTGAACTCAAACCCGAGGTCTCTCCTAAATCTTTTCTGCGCTCCTCCCCAGCTAAAATTAAATCATGAATATTATCATATTTCAACTTTGATTTACCGGCAGAATTACTGATAACCATTCTCATGGCTTCTCAGCTATTTGGCAGTGAAGCCAATAATATTAGTACACGTATCTCATCATCAAATTTAATTTCAACAGACGACAATTAATTTGTGATAGTATTAAAATCATTCAGATGTTGTGCAACAGACGTACCATCTGCCATCTTTAAATTGAATAACTTTTTCATCAAATGTACATTATTATTCACTGATGGCTTTTCATACATACTTGACAAAGCCGTCATGAGATCCGCAGTCATCTTCTCTTTGATGACATTGTGTGCAATGGATCTCCATAGGATTAGTAGAATAACCCTCAGAACCTGTCGATCTAACAGGTTCTAATCAGCCTCCTCCATTTTTTCCGATCGCTTTCCCAATAGTAGAATGTGAAGTTTCTTCCCATAGAGGTAGTCCTCTATCTGCATCCTCCAGTATCTAAATTCCATGCCATCAAACTTCTCGATCCCCGATACCTTCACTTCGTCTCCAGCCATCGTTTTCCATCAAACTCAAACCTTGACTCTTGATACCAATTGTTGTAAAAACGATGACAATAAAATGAAAGTAAATACGAAAGAGAAAAATTAATCACACACGACACAAAGATTTACGTGGTTCGGCAAATTGCCTACATCCACGGGAGCTATAAAGGATTTTTATTACTTGAGGAATCATAATACAATGGTGGAACGATTACTGTTCTCATTGTACGGACATATGCTATAAAATAACATATTTATAATCAAACAGTGGAAAAATCCTAAATTCGTGTAAAAGCAATGTTTGCTCGAGCAGTGTGTCAAGCGAACCTCCTTCTCGCAACTACTCGAGCTCACTATCGAGTTGTCTTCAAGTGGACCTCAACATAATGATCTCTCCATATATATTTGAAGAGGCATAATATTGTAGCTTGATCTCTAGAATAACATTGCTATGCAAACATTTAGGTGGATCGTATATATATAGCACATATAGGTTTCAAAAATGGGTGGAGAGTCATGTTTGTTTGATAAGAAAGTAAACCAGATAATTATAATTTGCAAGCCTTTTCAAGTGTTGCATTTTATTTATTTATTTATTTTAAATCTTAATGTTTTTGTTTAAGGTTCATCATGAGTACTCGATCGACAGTACTGATAATCGAGAATATGGTACTGCTGATCAATGCATGCATGTAGTTATAAACAAAATAAATATTTGTAACTGATGCATGCTAATAATATTCACATTTATTGAAGCTTGGAAATAAGAGATGCATGATAACTGTATGCGTAATTGACATAGAGAAAACAGAATAATGCTCAAATCATTCTTATTCCATTTAATCACTTTACATGATGCATGTATTCATTTTATAGGCACAATCCGGCCAGTACAGAATATATTCTTGCAATGAAAATGTGACACCTGTGCTAAGGCAGTTACAAAAAAGTTCTAGAACATTGTTACAGGGTCATTCACTCGAGTCATGCTTTTCAGAATTGGCTGCTTCTGTAGAATTTTGTTGTGCAGGCTCTATAGCCTTAATACCCGCCCGCGAGTCAAGCGGCACAGCAGCGATGTGCAGGCTTGATCGTAACAATTGAAATCTGGCTGTAGAGAGTGCTTTAGTGAAAATGTTAGCGATTTGATCTTTGGTGGAAATGAAGGACACCTGGAGAGTCTTGGCAGCCACATTTTCTCTTACAAAATGATAATCCAAATCTACATGTTTAGTCCTTGAATGTAGTACCGGATTGGCTGTTAGATAGGTGGCGCCTAGGTTGTCACACCATAAAAGAGGGGGATTTTTTAGAAAAATTTCAAGTTCCTTAAGTAAGGATTGCACCCAGAGAATCTCACACGTAGTATTGGCTACGGACTTGTATTCGGCCTCAGTGGAGGACCGAGCTATTGTTGGCTGCTTTTTCGATCCCTAAGAGACAAGATGGGACCCAAAGTATACACAAAATCCACCTGTGAATCGGCAGTCATCAGGGCACCCAGCCTAATCAGCATCACAGAAGGCAGATATGGTGGGTGTAGAGGAAGACTGAAAGTAGAGACCATGAGACTGAGTAGCGCAAGATGCGCTTGATGGCTTGCCAATGGGGCTGGCGTGGACAATGCATGTATTGACATACACAGTTGACAGCAAACGAGATATCAGGACGTGTGAATGCCAGATATTGTTAGCTACCTACAACACTTCTGTACAGAGATGGATCCTCAAAGGTGTTGCCATCCAATGAATTAATTTTGATGGAAGATGACATCGGTGTGCAGACTGGTTTTGAGTGGTGCATGTTGGTTTTGAGAAGTAAGTCTTGAATGTATTTAGACTGAGAAAGAGTGAGGCCAGCAGTAGTGCAATTCACTTATATGCCTAAAAAGTAGTGTAATGCCCCCAAGTGTTTGACAGGGAAATGAGAACTCAGAAACGAATAAAATAAGAGATTAACACACCATTTGAACCAGTCACAATTAAGTCATCAACATAGACTAATATATACAAACAAGCAGTAGAATTGTTGAAGATGAACAAGGATGAGTCTGACCGAGAGGCATGAAAACCAAAGGAGAGCAGTTTATCACTTAATTTGGCAAACCAAGCCCTAGGGGCTTGTTTTAAACCATAAAGAGATTTGCGAAGCTTACATACATGATTCGGATGATCTGGATGAACGAACCCAGGCAGTTGTTGCATGAACAGAGCTTCTTCGAGGTCGCCATGGAGAAACGCATTTTGAACGTCTAGTTGGTGAAGTTCCCAATGAGAGGTTACAGCCAGTGAGAGTAGAAGGCGGATGGTAACAGGTTTGACAACGGGACTGAACGTTTCAGAGTAGTCTAGACCGGATTGTTGATGAAATCCCTTGTCCACAAGACGAGCCTTGCGACGTTCAAGAGATCCATCGACTCTTCTCTTTGTTTTGAGGACCCATTTCGAGCCAAGGATATTGTAGTGAGGAGAGAAGGGAACGAGGTCCCAGGTTTGGTTTTGGAGCAACGCCTGAAATTCCAAATTCATGGCGGATCGCCAATCTGGATATTTCGAGGCTTCGGTGAACGACGTAGGTTCCTCAGGAATGAAAAGAGGCTGTTTAGAGGGCAAATTCAGCACGAAAGTGAGAGAAAGTGTGGGTGGAGGTGGCCATGGGACGGTGTCGTCGGTACATTTTCGGGGACACTGAATGTGTGATTTAGAATGGGTGACCATAGGATGAGTGGATTGAGAGTAAAGAGAAGGAACAAATGGGACGGTAGGGGGAATGAACAATGAGGGCGATGGAGGTACAGACACAGGTGTTGGTAAGGGCAAAGATGAAGTTGGAGTTTGGGAGATTGGGGTCGGTGCCCTAGACGGAGAGGAAGGGGATGAAGTTGAGGGGAAGGAATGTGGTTGCGTGGAAGATGATGGACTTACGGGTTGTGATCCGGGGCTTACGGGTGATGGGATGAATGGGGAGGGAACGGAAGGTGACTGGGCCGTGGATAATGGTGGCCCTGGTGAAAAGAGTTGATGTGGTGGGTTGACAGTATCACTCGAAGGAGTTGGGTCAGGAGGCTTGGCAAAAGGAAATTGGTCTTCAAAAAATTTGATATCCCTGGAAATGTATCTGTAGCCCGATTCAAGGTGGAGGCAAATATAACCTTTGTGATCTGGGCTATAGCCTAGGAAAACACAAGGTTTGGACCTGTAGTCAATTTTGTGTTTGTTGTAGGGCTACAAATTGGGCCAACATAGGGAGCCAAAAACTCGAAGAAAAGAGTAATCAGGAACTCGGCCCATTAGCATTTCAAAGGGAGATTGATTTGCCAAAAGAGGAGTGGGCATACGATTGATAAGAAATGTGGCGGTGAGAAAGGCCTCAGCCCAATATGTTTGGGGCATGGATGCATGAAAGAGTAAGGAAAGGCCGGTCTCAACAATATGTCGATGACAACGTTCAATGGTTCCATTTTGTGGATGAGAATAGGGGCAAGTGACCCAATGCAAAATTCCTAATTTTTGAAAAAGGAGTTTGAGGGGGCGAAATTCGCCACCCCAATCCATTTGAACGGATTGTATATTAGTTGAAAAGAAATTTTTAACATATTGAATAAAGGCCGTAATTATTAAGGAGACATTGGATTTAGATTGTAAGGAAAAAAGCCAAATATATTTAGTGTGATCATCAACTATAGAAAGATAAAACCGACAACCATGAAAAGATAAAACTGGGGCAAGGCCCCATACATCGAGAAAAAGCAGATTAAAGGGCTTTAGAGACTGGGAAAGGGATGATGGATGAGGGAGAGCGTGGGCCTTGGCTTGGACACATGCAGAGTAGTTGGGAAGCCCATTATTGCTGGTTGGTAAGTGAAACTTGGAGATGGCCAAGGCAGTGATTCTCGGGGAGGGATGGCCGAGACGAAGATGCCACAGATGTGCTGTATTTCTAGAGGTGAAGGAGACTTGAGGAGGACTTGAGGATGCAGGAGATATGGACGCAGCCGAGGAGGGTGGGACGTATAAATTGTTCTCAACAGGACCCCGAAGTAGCACTTCCTGGGTACATAAATCCTTCACAACAAAAAAATCAGAGTGAAATTCAAAGTAAGCATGATTGTCTTGACAAAACTGTCGGACGGAAAGTAAATTTTTACATAACAAAGGAACATGGAGAAGTTGAGTTAAGAGATAGTTGCTAGTGGGAGAGGTGAGTTGGGCAGAGCCAACATTCTGTATGGGTACGGTAGAGCCATCGTCGATGTTGATCAGGTCAGAGCCCTAGTAAGACGACGACCCGAGGTTTAGATTAGAGAACTCAGGAGTGAAATGGTGCATGGCAGCTGTATCAGGGAATCATGAATTTGGAGATGCTGAAGATAGTAACATAGTGAGATTGGCTGCCAAGGAGGAGGGAGTGGATGACTGGTAAGAATGGTCAAAGCAATGATAACAGTCAATCGCTAGATGCCCAGGTTTGTTGCACACCTGACACATGGGACGTGAGGAGGAATATTGGTTTGGTTGAAGGGAAGGACGTGAGCCAAAGTGACCCCCACGGTTGAAGCCGCGAGCACGACGTCCCCCACGATTTGAAGAAGTACGTCCACGAGGAGAATTTTTTGGAGGACGGAGGCCTGTAAAATTGGCAGATAAAGAGGATCCAGAGAGAAGTGTTTCTGTTTGGTGAGAAAGACGGGACTCATGATTGAGAAGATAGCTGTAGAGGTGAGGAATAGAAATGGGGTCTGGTCTGGTAGTGAGAGAAGTGACTAAGGATTCATAGTCTGTACCTAAACCGGCAAGGAGATAGATGGTGAATTCAGAATCTGGGATGGGGTGTCCCGCAGCGCCCAACGAGGAGGCTAGATTTTTGGCCTTATTAAAATACTCAGGCATGGATTCGGTCCTTTTCTTTAATGTGGCCAGTTGGTATTTAGTATGCATAATATGGGCGAAAGATTAAGAGGAGAAAAGATTTTGAAGAGTAGTCCAGACTTCATGGGAAGTAGAACAATCAAGAACTTGAGTGAGAAGAGATTCAGAAATGGTAGAAGTGAGAGCCGAAACGATGAGTTGATCTTGGATGAGCCACTGGGAGTGAGCTGGATTGGGTTTGTTGTTAAGGACAGATGGAGGCGCTGGAATACTACCATCTACGTAGCCAAAGACTTGATGGCCTTTTAGAAATGGGACGATTTGAAGTTTCCAGAATAGATAGTTTTCAAGGGTGAGTTTAAGGGTAACGGAGTGAGAGAGAGCAGTGATAATGGAGGTAGGAGCAGCGGGAGGAGGAGGGGGAGGAGGTGGGGGGAGGTGGAGGAGGCAGTGTTTCCATGATTGTAATAGACGTGGGTCTTCAGGCTCTTGATACCATATTGAAGCTTGGAAATAAGAGATGCATGATAACTGTATGCGTAATTGACATAGAGAAAACAGAGTAATGCTCAAATCATTCTTATTCCAATGAATCACTTTACATGATGCGTGTATTCATTTTATAGGCACAATCCAGCCAGTACAGAATATATTCTTGCAATGAAAATGTGACACCTGTGCTAAGGCAGTTACAGAAAAGTTCTAGAACATTGTTACAGGGTCATTCACTCGAGTCATGCTTTTCAGAATTGGCCGCTTCTGTAGAATTCTGTTGTGCAGGCTCTATAGCCTTAATAACATTGAATATTAATATCGAACCTGTAGATCACAGACGTACCTGAAGATCATCTTCCGTATGTAGAGTTTCTTTCAACAAGAAATAATTTGCAACTTTCTCTATAGCTTTTCTTGTGGCAATTACAAAATTACATACGGTTCCTACATGTGAAGGATGCTAGATGGTGGGAATATGTTAACATTTTCAAAATTTTGTGAGTTTAATTCCAGGGGGTATGATTATTGAGAACTCAATGGTTTCAGATTCCAAATACATGCACCTAGAGGGGGTGAGTATGTATTTTCCAAATTTATTGGACTATTTAAATTACCAATCAATCAATTACAAAAAATAATCAATACATCTATTTTGGTAACGAAATGGAAATTCATTTGAAGAACGTTTTCAAAATTTAAAATAACTTCAAGTGTAAGTTACCACTTAAAATCTACTATAGAAATTAAGTTTGTTACAACTAATTTAAAAACACTTACAAGACTCTTGAATTAACTAAATCTTATTTGCAACACCCCCAAGTATCATACTTAATCTCTACACCATGGCAACTTTGGACCAGCGACCTTTTTATACTTTCATTATGAGTACCAACTTGATATTTGCACCAAAGCATCTCCGAAAACCCTTCTAACCAAATAACATGCATGTCCACACCAACGGATTCAGCAACACTCAAACACAAGCACAATATGATGGAGGTGTGTTCATCAAGAGAGTATCGATCTTGAATGCTTAATGAATCTCATTAGGATTTTCTCTCAAGAATACAATGAATACGTCAATTTTGGCATCTCTCCACAACCTAGAAGTCGTGCATATTATTCTCTATATACTTAGAGCTTGAGTACTATGCCACTTAAAGAGTCCAAAACCTAGTGAAAAATGTGATTTTAGGATTTTTCGATTGACCTTTTTGTCTAGTTTCTCGGTTGTGATATTGTAGAGCTGTTTCACCCAAGAAACGTTACAATTTGAAGACCCTTATCAAATATATATTAGTAGATAATTGAATTAACTTCCCAATGCCACCAATATCACTTCAATCTAATCTAGGAATCAAAAGTTATGTTAGATTTACCCTAACTAGGTTGATCTTCTTTTAAATTTACAACTTTTCCACTTTTTGTTCCAATTACAATTACCTAGACTCTACCCAACATATTTAAAACTGAATTTGGATTAAGTTTTATCATAAGAACATGTCAACATATTATTTTTACGCTAATAACTATAACATTCGAAAATAGCAAAAACATTAAGCCTTTTCTCCTTAAGTAGATATTGTTTGAGACAATAGTAAGCTCTATTTAATGTATTGTTTGAAATTAAACACTTAAGTGAGAGAGATAGATATATAAAATAGAGTATACATACTCATTACCATTCGTGTAAGTGGATTATCCACTCCATGTCTTCATCATTCTACCACTTGAGATTAAATTTTAGATGCTTAAAAACTTCAAAACCCTTTTGATCTTCCCTTAAAATAAACTAATTGCTAGGATCAGCTTCGACATATATATTTAATATAGGAAAATAATTAGACGTATATCGAAAAAGTGTACCTATCATTTATACCGATTGCTCTGTTTTTTTTTTTTAACGATTTATGTTACTTTATTTTTTTAATATTATGTTTGACAGTATGTTTATTTATTTATTTATTTTGTATTTTTTAAAAGAAACATACATATGAAAAATGCTCTAAAAAGTTTACAGTGTCGATATCTCTTATCGATACATTCTCTGTCTAGCACCATCCTTTAACATAAAGCAAATAGCCGACAACTCGGAGGAATTGAAGGTATCATTTCATTTTCACAGATAAATCCGAGCTATTATTAAAGTTTGTGCCAAGGTTTAGTGGGGGTCACTTGTGCGCGCGTACATACTAGCTACTAAAGCCTCATGGTCATGAATCATGCACGCAGATGGCCAATCGACATTGAACAATGAGTACAAGAAAGCGCTAGCTCCCACATGTGAAAGATGTCAAGACCAAAAACAAAACCAATATAAGAACAAACACATATGTCGAAAGAAAAACAAAATAATAGAAAAATTACATTATTCATGAATATCGTACGTTTACAACCAATACACACACACATACATATATTATATATATATATATATATGCACGTGTGTTTTATAAATAAATGACCCAATTAATGTAGTTTCTACTTTTTTAAAATTAAAAAAAAAAACAGAAAAAAGAAAGCCAGAATGAATTTCAACAATCCAACGGCAGATATCAATTATGTATGAGTGTAATAAAAATAAAAAAAATAAAAAGAGCAGTACGAACTACAAACCAAAAGAAAACTGTTAATTCTTTCCGTGGGCCGTTTTGAGGACGTACGAGACTGAGCCCCACAGCCCTTCACCGCCATCACAACATTTAATTAGGCCCACCCACCACCACATCAGTTAACTTCACCACATTTCCATAATGTTAATCATCTTCATGATTTTTTTTGTCTACTTTTCTTGTATTTGGGCCAGGAAATTTTATATTATACCCTCTACCTTTTGGGTCCTGATTTGTATATCCAATTATCCCTATCCCATATATATAATGTATAAAAATTTTATGTACAGTTATTTTTATATAATATTTATGCATATTATTAATATGATTGGTTGAATCACTTTATTTTTTTTATAAGAGAAATATTTTGATTAATTACATCAGTAAAATACGCAAAGAATACAAAAAAATAACTATATATAACAGAACTTATATAAACTACGCGCGTAATTTATTTACAAACCGGAACATTCATAAAAATAACAAAATTCAAAATAGAAACATCATTTTATGCATGCTAGCTGATGTGATCGGAACATGAAATGTATACATAGAATGTTTGGTGTGACAATAAACGAGTTTGGAAATAAACTTTTATCAAGATATTTACTATATAGTATATATATAGCCATATTTGAGCTTATAAATAATACATATGAATATTCTCTAAATTTTAATATAATTTAGAGAACAAGTTTTTTTAATTAATTACTGTTCACTTCTAGAGCAAGTGGATAGCACAAAAAACATACCATTTTTGTGAGCACGTAACTTGTACGTACGTGGACACATGATGATCTTAAAGATTAAAACATAAGAAAAAATTTAGTTATAAGTGAGTCTGCTTACTAATACGCGCATTCATCTTACATTGTTAATCAGAAAGTTTGACTTTAATAAATATGATATCAATTTTTATTTTAAATATAAAAATAATAATATTAATATGTAGAAATTCGCTTTACTTAATAAATTCAAAACATAAAAAGTAGTGGCGTGGTACGTACTAGCTAGCGATCCAAGAAGCATAAGAAAATGATTTCGATCGATCGTATTGATTTGATAGGGAAACGTGAGGTGAAAGATGAATGATAAAAACAAGGGAAACAAAGCCGCGGGTGAACGATCGAGTAGGAAAGCAGAAAGTTAATATAAATATATATATTTATATAAAATAAAGTTATATATAAAATTTGGTTATCTTTTCATTCATGCTAGCTAGCTGCTAGTGTCTTTGGAGTGTTGTCTCTTGTTTGCAAGTGAATCCAACAACTCGAAAAAGTAAGATCGAGTGATGATATGTCAGGATGCTTCTGCAACATTGTTCCAATAAGAGAGTGTGGTTGTATTCCTCCTCGTTGGTAGGATGGAGAGGGTGTACTTTTCTTTTTTTGGAAGAAAGGCAGTTTAGCTCTATTTTATAGAGCGCCTCTTTATCGACTGTTGTCGGTAGAGTAGGTTTAGAAGTTTAGACAATGTCCGCTACCTTGTGTGCGGGGAAGCTCCTGAGCAGTTTGCATTAATTGGCTTACAGTCAGTTTCTGTCTGTTAAGTTGCAGTTGTAACTTCACTTTGATAAATGCTATGATGCTTTTTCTCAACAAAAAAAAAAAAAAAATCACCATGCATATTCAATCATAGTTTGTGCAATTACTAGTCTGAGCCTTTTTAGCAAATTCAGAAACTATCCCATGCCCTGCATTAATTAAATGAATAGGAAAAATTAATTAAGTGTCTTCGTCTCCATTTATTTTCTTTTATTTTTCGTTACAAGATGTAATATATATAGTCTTCCTAGTTAGCTAGCCATCACAGGGCTCGAATTGTATATATATATATATATATATATATGGGAATACTGTTATAAGAGTTGTAGTATACACAACACTTAAGGCTGTGTTTGAATGTTAAGTTGAGCTGGGATGTTCTTTATAAATAATAGTGAGTTGAGTTAGCAGAATGAGTTATATGAGGCACATCTGATATACGTTTAGATATGTTTGAATGTTAAAATAAGTTTAAAAATATTTATGGAAAGTTGAAAAATGTTGTGGGTTCCACATATAAAGAGTTGTGTAGTTAAAAAGGTTATGAGTCACACGTGTAAAGATGTCTTGAGTTGAGATAAATTTAATAATTTAAAAATTAGGTATTTAGATATTAGACTCACTTTAAAATTAGACTAAACTCATGAGTTGAGTACCTCAGTTGAATCTAACAACCATACGATCCCAATCTCACAACATATTGATATTGTACAACATTGCAATTGAATTTCTTTTTTGAAAAACTTAAAGTTGATCAAATAGTTAAATATGGGATAAGAGTACTTGTTGTAATAGTTCTAGAATGACCTAAAGTGCATAAAATATCGACAAGCTGCTCAATTACACCCTCATAATTGATGATCACTGGCCTATATTATATGGGTGTTGATGTATTAAAGAAACATGGCGTTTGGGGGACCATAAACAACCCATACCTTTAAATTCCTATAAAATGTGAAGATCGATCTTAAACACATGGCTGCATGTGATGGGAATGGGGATGATTTTGAAAATAGATATTTTTTTCTCATTTTCGCCCTTAATTAAATTTCATTAATGCTTTATTTCTCTTTTAATTATTTCTTCCTTTCCTTCTACATATATATATATATATTTACACGCACACAAGAGAGATCAGAGAGAATAGTGATATATATACTGTTTGCTTGTACCCCACTGCGCACTTACAAGGAAAGTTAAGCATTTTGTGGGTAAATTGCACTTTTAATTATGAGTGAACTGAACCCTACTCACTCTCCACAGTCCACAGCCCCTCTCTATAAAGCTGGTAAACAGATTGTTTGGTAGAGTGGTCCACGAGGGACTCTGTATGGGCAATGGTCATTTCTCGCCTCCTGCTTTACTTCTCTCTCTCTCTCTCTCTCTCTCTCTCTCTCTCTCTCAAACACACACAGATGGCATTATATATGTCTTCTGTACAGGAAAGACACAAGGGATGTCCATGAGAATCAATTAGCTGAGATCTGAGGAGTGGGCGGGCGGGTGAAAGTTTGTGGAAGTTCTGGTCATGCTGTTCCACAGCTTTCTTGAACTTCTTGGTCTGCTTAATCTATCAGATTAACACCGTGGAGGAAGCTCAAGAAAGCTGTGGGATAACATGGCATTTCAGGATTTTGTTGGTGTTTCCTTCACATGTTTCTAGATGTTGACACTAGATCTCGATCTCCCTATCCCTAGCTCCATGCGGCATTAATTCAAGGCGGCTTTTACCATCCTTTCATATGCATGATTGTGGTAATAATTAGAATTCTCTCTCTCTCTCACACACACACACACATATATATATATATAGTTTCTTCATGGTATTTTCCTGTGATTTTGAATCTAATTTACATGCCTTGTTGCCTTTTCATCGAGAAAAACAACAAACTCGGTGCTGAATTGCGATGTGATTTTTATCTTCCTTCGATTTCTTAACAGTACAATTTTTTTACAGCAATTTAAAAGGGTTTGTGGGTGTTCTAGGTCAAAAGGAGATTCCCATGGATTGGAGGGAATTAGGGAAGAAGGAAAACGGGAACTTCAGTTTATTTATTTATTTTGGTTAAATCCACTGCTACACGTTTGAGGCATACATGAAGATGAAGGCAGCATTAAACTTTTCATATTATATATGTGTGTGTGTGTGTGTGAAGAAATTAAGTTCTGTGTAGAATTAGGTGAGATATCCTTTTAATTTGTTGTTTGTTTTTATTGTGATTTATTCCATCAAAATGGTGAAAAAAGAAAGTTACGCTCCGCAGAAGATTCCCTAGCTTTCCTTTTCATCTTTCATTATGATGATAGTTCTTCCAGTTGCCTTTAAGTTTTGCCTCCACATCTTCTCCTACATTTCTGTGAAAAAGGTTAAACTTTGTCCCATGTGACATCATTTTTTTCAACCACTCCCTCTCCTATCTGACGTCCAATTTTTAACCCCCCCCCCCACCCCAAAAAAAAAAAAAACTCTCTCTCCCCGATTCGGAGCTGTTGAAATCTTTTTACTTTTTTGGGTAAGTTGCTGTTGTAATCTTGTAGAATACAAAATAAACAATGTAGTAAGTACGTCATAGAATTCAGATGTAACTGCGTTCCATGTCATGTGTACTATATAGCTAGCATTTCTGGTTTACTATATATATATATATATATATATTACAATATCGTGAGAACTTCAAGATTGAATGTCTTTCCAAACCTAGTTGTCATTACAATTTACACAGAGAGAGACAGAGAGAGAGCAAGAAGTTCTAAGCTGCCTCGCTAGCTGCATTAATTGAGTCATGGATTCCACATTAGTTTTGAATAATACATCCTTCTTATTGAATCAATGTTTATTAATTTCTTCTATTATATATTGCAGGAGGAGTACTCCTACTAGTAGTAGTAGCTGTTGTTGTTGTTGTTTCCATCTTCTATTTTCATGATTATGACTGTAATAGGGTGATCAAGGATATGCTTTGTCTAGTTGCAGAGAGATTTATTGAAAATTTTACTATCTCGCAACTATTTCAGGTTGGAATGAGTACGGGATCCCGAACCATCTTCTTTCCTGATGATCAGAAGTTACGAAGGTCATTCAATAATTAATAATTTTCTAAGGAAATTACTTTTTCTCTTTTGATTCTTTATATATAAGCATTATATGTAACTACAAACCAGCTCCCAGCTGCTTGATTGTTTAATTGCTAAAGAGAATATGCCCGAACATCTTTTTTAATTGATCTTCTTGGATTATATATATATATATATATGCTAGTATGACAAGCGCAACAAGTCATCATATATGCATGATCTGGCAGCTGCTGAGGACAGAAAAGGCTAGCTAGATACATATTTATATATATACACACACACAAGCAAGAACCACAATAATGGGAATTTTTTCAAAAAGAGCCTGTGATCCTTTGGGATTAAAGGAGTAACGCTGAGATGCCATGCACACAAGCAAGCTAGCTAGCTAGCTAGCATCCTTGTTTCTACGATTCTTTTTCTTTTTTGTTTCCTTCTTTTGGGATTTCCGGACTTGACCCTTTATGTATAATACCAAACTGATCATTGTGGGCAATAATACTGTATATATATGTATATATGTGGTCATGACCAGCTTTGGCATTCTCTTATAATTGGAGGCGCTGATGAATTGGAGTACCGCATGCAATCAGCTTGATCGAATCTCTATATAATACAAGATATTGACACTGCTGAATGCTAATATTGTAAAATAATTAAAATTCGAGATGATCAGTATATAGGAAGAAAAGGGGTCCTTAATTTGGAAGAAAATTATGGATAAAGGGATATAGTCACGACTCACTTTTGTATACTCTTTACGCACTTTACTAATGTGATTGACTGCATCAATTTTTTTAAATATAAAATAATTAACTTGACCAATCACATAAGTGAAATATATAAAGAATATGTAAATGTGACTGTACTACTGAATATTGAGTTGCCAAATACAAATAATTACACAAAACTCATCTCATCTCATCTCAATTCATCATTACAACTTTTTCAAATTCTCCTACAAAATATAATAAACAATTTTACTTTTTCAAATTTCAATACAAAATTAATATTATAAAATTATATTATAATAATATTTTATTCATTACTATTTAAAATATCTAATCTCTAACTAAACGGGGCATAAATCATGCTAGGCAATTAGGATATTATAGAACAAATCTAATGAATTAAGTATGTAGTTAGAAGGTACACATGATGAGAAATTAATCAGACAAAAAAAATGGGCAGACAAGGAGGCGTGGCAGTTCTGTGCTCCGCAAAAGCAAATAAGCAATAAAGGTGTATATATATATATATCTAGAGAGAGAGAGAGAGAGAGAGAGAGAGAGAGAGAGAGAGATCACGTCTATATAAAAGCTAGCTAGCTATAGCTAATTAATATCAGATCATTGATCCACCAGCTACATATATATATATATATATATATATGAATCTATGATCCATGAATTAACTAATATCGATCGAGATCATTAATCCTCTGAATTAAGTAGTAAGCTTGCTAGTGACACATGCAGCATGCATGCATATTTATAATATGGAGCAATATATATGGTATTCGCGAGCGTGGTAACAAAGCTTTAATTAATATATAATAATTTGCCGCAATACTTCAAATTAAATAATTAGTGACTAATCTGTCACACCTACGATACATACCTACAAGTGGGCTGCTTTATAATAATTATATATAATATGCTATTATTATTATTATTATATGCCGAGCTAGCTAGCTCGTAGTCGAATTGCGGCCACGATGTTCCGAGTTTTTGCTAACTAGCTAGCTGATCATCTTAAAATTATAATTTGACCCAATATTTCCATTAATATAAATTAATTTACCTAAATTTCGTACATTCGATGCATATATGCATTAATTCATCAATGTTTAGCCAAATGTTAATCCTCATAATTTAAATAGGAAATTTTATTTTTCTTTCCTTTTTTATATCCACTGAGCTAGCTAGCTTAATTATTAAGTAGTCATTATTTTAATTAATGCAAAAAATATTTCTCTAAGGGAAGAAATGAAAATTTTCGTCCTCCAAACATTTTTGGGATCAGAATGCAGTATTTTTGTTATGTGATTATATATATTATTAATTCGTCCCAAAAAATAGATTTTGTTGAGTATTATATATACACGACAATCAATGAGCTGCATATCATCATTTTATAAAAGGAGAAATGGTAGCTAGGATGGTCTAAACATTTGCACAGATAGGTGCATTTTTATTTTTTAATTTTTTTAAATGTTAAGAAATGTATTGAATTGGTTTTTTTCTCTTAAATATTAAAAAAATATTTCTTAATGTTTAAGAGAAAACTAAAAAATATAAAATAAATAAAATAATCGGTCATTCTATGGATAGACCAATATTAACTAGCTGTGTTTGAGTACTGAAAGTATCTTAGGTATTCTCAGCATATTCCACTACTACTATTTAATATTCTATTATTACTTTTTAATTACTATTCATAACACTTCTCTATATTTCTCACTATCCAAACCCAACAAAAAATTAAGGTTGATCTTTCATGGACCGGCCTTTAAGCTCATGATCATAATTACTTCTATTACTAAAAAGAACTTCTTTCCACCAAAGGAAGCTGCAAATAAAATGAATTGTACATTGTACATGCAATAAATTATGGAAAAATTCTATTTGCAGTCTTGAGTGGAGGATTTCGTGTACAGTCTTATTGATAAATGAGGGTAAAAGGAAAAAAAAAAATATCATTTTAAAAATGATATTATTGTAATTTTAAAAATTTTTAACATATAATTGCATAGGCTTGCATGAATAGTCCCCATTTGGAGAGTACGACTAACTCTAAATTATGATCAATATGAGTACGGGTATGATATAGTTTATATGACTAAATATTGAATATCCTAATTGCAACCTTTCACTTCACTTACTGTATATAAATCATTTATGTACATGTCACTATAAAAAATGCTTACATGTGGTTAGTTATTTGTAATGAAAATGATTATTTTTAATTAAAATGAGTATTTTTTCGTATCAAATAACTGTCACAAATAATAATCGTACATGTATCTTGTAGTGTGTCGATACAAATATATACGTACCTAGCTAGTGGGGAAGGCTTTTGTGAGGGAAAAAAGAGCTAGCACTGACCCTCAAAGATATCATAAGTATATATGAATGGTAAATTATAGACAAATTGAACCGAAAATTATATATATTATGCTCTTATTAGAGGACTATCCTGCCAAGAGTAACACTACTTTGGTGTTCGCATTAGAAAAAACCTACTCCCTGATCATGATCAATTATTCCCATTGGCAATCAACTTCTTATATAATAATGCTCAAGATCATATTAAGAGCGACGTTGCTTTCTAATTAATTTGAAGTGCAATTAAGGTACATACATGTGTTTTTAGATACCTTAATTGCACTTCAAATTATCACAACCAACACGTTATACACTTCAATTAATTATATATTAGCATATATTGATGGTCAATTAATATATATAATAGCTACCACATTAATTTCTTTGTAAGTATCAAGCTGATGGCATAGAGAAGCAATATAACGACTTTGCCCCCACCCCGCATCCATGCACCCCTCTATATATCAAAAACTCTATGCCATGATTCCATTAATGTGATTGGACGCGTCACTTTTTTTTAATATAAACTAATTACTTCAGTCAATCACATCAATAGTAAAGTGAGCAATGAATATGCAATACACAAAAGTAACTGTATGATTTCGGGAAGAAATGATACAAAATCATGTCACTGTTGATGTTAAAACTATTAATATAAAAAAAATAAATTTTTGTGACCATTATTTTACAACCAAAAGGACTATTAATGGTCACAAAAACTCATTCTTTTTGTAGTGTATTGTTTGGCAATGAAAAGAATGTAAGTACATTACATTAATTAGAAGTACTTTATAGTATATATACATATATGAAACTGATATTAATGCGATTCACGCGAAGTTCGCAACAATAATGCTAAATGCCGGCCACTTTGTTGATCGTATTAATAATTTGTAGGAACTTTATAATTGAATGGGATATATTAATGTTATCATGCACCAGAATTAATAATTTATAAAGACGAATAATCATGGTATAAGCAATTAATTATGAACACTAGGAGGCTAGCTAGCTAGCTATTCAATTAGAAGATCTTCGTCAGTTTATTTTCGTGAAACGAGGGAGGAGATCATGATGTACAGTAGAAACTTTTTGGAGTATTACTCTAAAAGGCAGTTTAATTTATTAATTTAATTACTTTACAAAAGATAGCGAAAAAGATGCATGAGACAATTTTGAAACACTAAAAAATGAGTCATTGTCCACTTAGCGCGCAATGACGTCTTCGTACATGCAGTAGTCGGCCGGCCGGCATGATATATATGAAGTACTAGACTGATCATCATCATCGATCTAGGCGTGCATGCAGCTTGCACCGTACTTGCATATAATATGCATTCATTGTGAAATGCAAATCACCCATGCATGCACTTGCGTCTGCATATATGCATGCAGCTGGAACGATCGACCGCGAGCATCATGATCAGGGTTAATTAGATATCATGCATTAATTCCTCCACAGAAAAACTAAATAAATTAAAGAGAGACAAGGTGGAAAAGATGAGCCATAAATCCCTTCTTTTTGATCTATAGATCATCATGATGATCAGTGACAAGCAACCAACCCACTTTGATTTGTCGATGATGATCATGATCACTAGTACTTGATCATGATCATCCCATATTTAATTTCTTCGATCTTTAATAAATGCCTTCAATAGTATGGTACGTTAGTGAAAACTACCACCATGCCAGGCTTGATCGATGGCCTTTATGTATATAAGAAAGTCATTTATTAATAATTAGCAGCAATAATTCATCAAGTCGATCGAGCTTCTAAAAACAAATAAATCCAAAAGACAAAAAAAAAAAGATAAAAAAAAAAGAAGCACTTCGTGCTTAGACATGATTGATTATAATTAAATTAAAAATATTATCCATAAAACAACAGCTAGCAAATGAAAGAAAAGAAAAAGCGATTAGCAGAAATAATGCGTATTTGATTGGCTAGCGGCCGACACTAAGACACGAATCCTATAATTAAAGTGGTTGGGTACGTAATATATTGTGATAAGATGCGAGCGATATCTTTCAAAAGCTAGAAGAGTTAAAGTACTCTCCATCGCTGGCCTATTAATTGGATGTATTCAATTTCCCGTGAGTGCGCCATCTGTATTATATATACCGGTCTGAACCACCTAGCTATATGTATGTATGTATGTATGTATGTATGTATATATATATATATATATATATTATCTCCAGAGCATCTGAAAGACAGACGCCAGTTATTTGACAATAAACACTTGTGCATGCTGCAGCTAGCTTTAATTGGTCGGATGTCAATGTCTCGCATAACATGATCTGATCATCATTTTCTAGGGCTCAAGAATAGTAGTAATATCTTCAGGCTCCTAGCGAGAAGCTTGGACCTGCAGTAATATCTTCAGGCCAGTATTAGTTTTATACCAGAAAAACCTTTTTCACCTGATCTCTATTAATTTCCAAGAGCATGAAAATTCAGACATATATCTCATGATTATCTAGGAACATCGATATTCTGATCAGCTAGCTAGCCTTAACAAACCCAAACAAATATATATATGTTTCGTGCAAGGGGACGGCCTTTTCCTTCAATATAGTTCATGGTGACTTTACCTAATTTTAGAAGAGAAAACAAAAAGAGAAACCCTAATTTTCCTTCAACAAGTTGCATGCTTCTGCATTTTTCATAAAAGCAGCCTGTACAATTCTGTATCCTCTCCATTTTTCATAAAAGCTTCACCTAACGATCGAGTTAAGTCTCATTTTAGTGGAACCAAAATGATTTATTCCTTCTAACTTATAGGTATATATATAGCTACTAGCTAGTGATAGAAAAATTCTCTTATTGTACTTGGTTATAAGTACTGTACTTAGAAGATCAACTTGAACATAATATATACAAGGGATGACCATTACAAATATATATTGAAAAGAACCCTAATTTGGTTAAAGTACTACACCGAAAGTTACTGATCAAAAGGAAAATAAAAAATTGTACGACTTATATATTAATGTTAAGAAACAAAGAATTCGATCTTGAAAGTTTTTTTTTTTTTTTTTTTAACAGGTAATGTGTAGTTAAATTTAGGTAAGAATGAATAAAAAAGACTGAAACATTACTTTTTGGTTGCATTTGATGTATAACGACTGATCAGCAGTTACCATGTTGATCAATCTATAGCATTTAATTCAGAAATGCCAAGTGCATGCCGCCTCATGTTTCATCTACAAGTGGTATTTTTTTTTTCCTGCAATTTAACTTATACGTAGGAACACTAGCTATAAAGTGAAGGAGCCCAATCAATTATAGAGAAACCCAAAAAGACATTGATCATATTAACAACAGAAGAAAAGAAGAATTAACACAAAGAGAAAATGATCGATCGATAGAAAGGGATAAAGAATTGTTATATCTGTATAAAAACCCATTGGGAAAAGCTACTTAGAGATGATATTTCCATACAAACGCATACCAGAGAGAGAGAGAGAGAGAGAGAGAGAGATGAAAGTATTAATATTGCATACTTCTGCACGAGCAGTAATATTATGCAAGTTCAACACCATAAAATAAAGCTCCAACGAAAATGCCAAACCCATAAAGTCAAGCCAAGTAATAAATCTATCGATCGAGTGAGTTAAAAATAATGGTGATATATATTCTGCAACTGGATCGGATCAACATGTGTGGGTGTAATTCGAATTGGGTTTCTGTCTTTCATGATTCGTCTTTTTCTATGGGAAATAAGATGAGTTTAGCATCCTAAAACAAAGACATCTCGGGCATAAGGGTTCTGAGGGATCTATACTTCCATAATACTTCCTACTATATGAGTACTGTGCAAAAAGTATATATACAATTAAGTGTAAACAAAGCATCCGCCACACATCATTTAAAGAGCTAGCTAAGATCGCAGACATATTTCAATGCATTACAGGTGCTTCTTGATGATCACAAAAGAAGCATTAACCTGCAGTATGTAACCCAAACGACTTAGCAGATCACATCAAAGATAACAAAAACGCAAAATTCAAAACGAAATTAATAGAAACAAAAAGGAAAAAGGAAGATGGAGACTACATATCAGTAACAATACCAAAGACGAGATCTTGGACTTTCTTGACCCTGTCTGTATCATCCCACAGCTTTATTGAACCGCAACGAAGAGATAATAGATGGTATCTCTGCATGCAAAGAGCTAGCGAGCCGCTCATAGATCGATGCAGTTCAAGAAAGCTGTGGAAGGATACGAAGAGGGTCATCAATATTAGGCGTACCCCATGCGATCGAGTAGATCATAAGATGCTTGGAAGCTTCAATCCAATAAAAATAAGAAACAAAACCCTAGGAAGGAAATCAAGATCATAGGGAGAAAAGGGAGAGAAAATTAGAACTGGAAGAGAAGTGCAGATCGGGCACAGAGACGGAGAAAGGTGTAGGATTAAGGGATGGGGAGGGAGTGGCTTATATAAGGAGATTTGGAAGTCCTTTTTAATTTTTAATTTTTAATTTTTAATTTTTAATTTTTGAATTTTTCCACCACCAATCCCAAGAAGAATATTGGGCTAAAGATTACAGATTGTTGAACCATAATTAAAAAGCTGACTCCGTTTGATCGATCCAATTTTAAAGTTTTACCTATGGCTGAAATACTGTGGACAAGAAGAAAGCAACGTATTTGGAAAGGTCATGAATATACGTGCGGCTGAGATGCAGCTTTCCGGATCTGACGGTGGCAGTTACCCTAGTGGGGACACGCTAATGGGTTCCACCTTCGATTTGTCCCTATATAAAACGTAAAATCTTAGGCCACGCACTTCGACTTCGAGTAAATTACACTGTCCAATCACAATGGGTTTATAAAATGGGCCTGCGTATTTGGAATAATAAATGAGAAAGTTTTTAATATTTATGAATGATAACGGCTATAAATAAAAAAGATTATATAAAAATTAATTTATAAATTGTCTTAATTTTAAGTGATTTGTTAGATTTAAAGATTAAAAATAACTTTATAATCTTATATATTATATCAAATAATGTCAATTTATAAATTTTTTTTAAAGTAATTCTTTTGTGTTTAAAGTATTTCTCTTTATGAAATGAATATATGATTATTTCGTAACTTTTTAAAAAATATTTATTTTTTAAAACTCCAATTCAAATAACATTCACTTTAATTATCTCACAATACATTTCTTAATCCACTCGTTTGTATGTGGGTCATACTTGTCCTTACAAATAATTTTTTTACCTAAAAGGAAATTCTATAAAATTAAACTCACAAACTAACATGAATTAATGTGATACGTTGGATTGTAAAATTATTTTTATTATTTAAAATAGATCTAACGTATCATTGAAATTATGTCAACTTAAAAGTTTATTTCTATGGATTTTTTTTATTTCTTTTATGTAACACTTCTCATCAATAAATAAGAATGAATGAATTTTTTCTACTTGCAAGACAATGAGAAACATCCACATTTTATATTACTAATATGATAATATTTGGGTTTCAAAAGGAACTTATAATTAGTCTTTTTAAAAACGAAATCATGTTATACTAATGATATAAAAGATATACCTTCCACACTTAAGATTTTCATAGTTATTACATTAAAATGCTTGTTTGTAAACAAGTAAAAACG
Source organism: Carya cathayensis (assembly GCA_011037825.1). Classification (NCBI taxonomy): domain Eukaryota; kingdom Viridiplantae; phylum Streptophyta; class Magnoliopsida; order Fagales; family Juglandaceae; genus Carya; species Carya cathayensis. The sequence continues at coordinate 762,661 of QGSO01000416.1, forward strand.
CCCATATGCTTGTTTGTGAAATTGGTTGGAAATGGGCCATCTTAAAGGTAAATTTTTACTTATCATCTTTATACTATATTTTTATTTTTATTTATTTTATTTTTACTTATTTAATGAGTAGAAAATTAAAAATTTGGTCATTCATGAAAGCGAGCGTGAGATACACATAGTTTTGAGTGCAGGTGGGGGAGAGAATTCAAGGCAGGTGTAAAAGCACATCAAGGAGAAATTAAAAAGGAATACGAGAGAGAGAGAGAGAGAGAGAGGGAGAGAGAGGGTGTTTTGGGTTAGTAAACCCGGAAAGGAGGAACAGAAATATGGGGATTCACGTGGCGACATGTGGGAAATGAGACAGTACTACAGCCCGTCTTTCCCGGGACGGAGGTCGCTTTGTCGGGTTTGGTGTGGCGGACACTTCTATTTGTACGATGCCTTTGCTGCCTTAAAACTCTTGCACACAAACATCCATCACACACATCCAGCGAGAAAGAGATCGATGGCCCAGATAATTTAATAATAAATAAATAAAGGAGTAGTTTGTGAGTTGTTGTTTAGTTTAGCTGGCATTCACTAATTTAATTACGCTAATCGTTTTCACTAACTAACGCCTTTGCTCATCCTCCATCATTTTGATTTGACATTACACCTATATATTCCCCTTTAATTTCTGGCCGGCCTCTTGACTTGTTTCCGATAATCACGTCTAAAAATTTATAATTAAAGCATCTCGCTTTAATACATAATCATAACTAAATAGAATTTAAAGAATTTTCTAATTCTCTTTCTAAATTAAATGATTCAACTCATGGAAATAATTACAATGTACGGATAAAGTCTACAATATATTAAATTGTTTAATGTAAATTAAAATATCTTTTGAGTAATATTTTTCTATTTAAATTAAATCATTCAATTGAGAGAGAAGACAATTAATAATTCAATTCTTCCTCTTCATGGTAGCTATGATACATGATGAGTGAATTAACTAATTAAGGATCGAAAATAATAATAATTTCTTTTAATTTCGGGGAATTCAGTGTTTGGTTTTCCAATGCCCTGTTGACTAAAAGCCATTAAATGTCGAAGTTAGAGGAATCACCAACATGCACGATTAGTTTAGAAAATTAGAGGTGTCGACTAATACTTTTCAAACTATCTCGAACGTGTTAGAATTCCGGGACAATTGCATGGAAATGCATGAACTCTTTTGTCAGCATATCATTGGAGTTTCTACTGTAGAAACACACATGTCCGACACGATGGGCAGGGGGGGTTTGTCGATTTCACTTGTATTTGAATTAAACCCAGCACATTGTCTTCGCCATTCCATATATAATATACACATATAATTACTATGGCAGTCCTTTGCAATCTTACTTCTTCTCCTTCAGTTTTCTATATTATTTTAAATCCACGTATATATATTCAACCTATTTTTTCCTTCAAAATTCTATCCGTCCAATACATGTATCTATTAAATATGTAAGAAGCACATGCATGCTTTTTTATAGTTTAATTTTGTTGTAAAAATGATGCTAGAAAAGTAAAAGTAAACACAAACGTACAAATCAATCACGTGACATCAAATTAACGTGGTTTGGTAATGTGACTATGTCCACATAGCTGCAGATGATTTTATTGTACTGATCAATTAAAAAAACACTTTCAGACAAAACTTTACTGTTCAAAACCCTCTAACACTTTTTATATTGTTCATTAAGTACATATTTATAGTATCTCATTTTTCACGGTTATGCATTATTCGCTCGAGCGGAGTTTCGAGCCCACCTTGAGCAAATTCTCTGCCTAATGTTCGCTCAAGTGACCTATCGAGTAAGTCTCAAGCAAACTCTCTATCTTAGCTAAAGCTCAAGCAACCTGTTGCACAAACGTCAAGTGAACTTTTTACTTGGCGCTTCCCGAGTCAAAATAGTATAAAATATTCTCTTAGGAGATTGCCCCCAGACCTCGCTTCATTGAAATTCTGCCAAAAAATTATAACGCATCTTTGTCAGGTTGGATCATCAAATCGAATTAACACACCAATAAACCAGACTCCATAAACCCAACAAATTGGACAAGGGAAAGCCTCCAACTAATTAGTTGGGATGAAAACTATGTGGTTTAAGCCAAGACAATGAGATTGGCCGGTGCTTGGTGCTGATCTTGTTCTAATCATTTGTATAATTGATTGACTGCCAAGAAGGCAAAAAAATAAAAATATATTCATTAACTAGATATAAGATATGCATGCTTGATTAGTAGGGAGGCCTATCAATGAAAGTTTTTAAATATAGGTAAATTTTAAAGAATTTAAATCTCATATAATTTTTATCCGAATTTTAAGACTGAGAGTAAAAGATGATCAGATAAACACAGATCCCACAATATGATTTATAGTTGGCTGAGTGAGTTTTTTAGACAACATTAAATATATAATAAATATTGTAATTTATGAGGTACATTTCATATATCTATTTCTCTCACACTCTACACTCTAGAGTTCCATAAGAAACTTTATCCAATTTTAAAGTCATTTCTTCTGTAAACTCATAATTCCTTCTTCAATTACATCTTGTATATATTACTGGAGCTAGCCTATATATGTAAACCATTTCTAAATAATAATTAGAGAAACCTTTGTAAAAACTTGACATCGAAGTGACAACATTGTACGTATGACCTTAATTAATCATGTAATTCGTTTTACTATATATACATATGTGTGTGTACGTGTGTGTGTGTTTGATCGATATTGATGCTATCAAATTTAAGATTAACTAACATCGATCATAGATGATCAAGTACGACATTTCATGATCTTTTCAAAGAAGTACTATATATAATATTCGATCCATCGAAACTGTTATCATTGATATAATATAGAAAGTATCTTTCCAAAACGACATTAATGTCATTCTCTGTATTATATATATGAAAAGAACCAGCTAGTAGCCTAGTTCTGCGCGATGGACCAATTATATGTTTAGACGTTATTCATGCTGTAAGTATATGTACGTATTTGAATTAAGTCAGCGATCAATATAATATTTGTTAATGTCGTAAAGCACTTAATTAATTAATTCCTCGATCGTTTAATGCATAATTTCCATTTCTAACCCTATTACTAAACCTATATATAAAATCATCATGATTAATTAATATTTAATATTAGTAATAAAACTAATTAACCACCCTAATTAATTAGATGTTGAAAAGTCAATTAACCCTAGCTAGCTAGCTCTCTAATACGTACCTTAATTCGCTTATGGTGTGTGTACACGCGCGCGCGCGCACACATATATATATATTTACTAGGTAACATTAACATGCAAGGCACGTTGATTTAGTTTAAATCAGTTTGTAGATTTCCTCCACCATTGACGGAAAGCAGCAAACTGGGTTTCTTTCCAAATAAAAATTCATCAAACTTGGCTAAAAAACCCAGAAATGAAACTGGCACAACTGCTTTTTCTTCAACAGGTGTGGAAAGTTTTCCACTGCATCTAGTTTTCATGCTCTTGAGTAGGGCTTCAAAAAATGAAATCAGGGCGCTGAGTAGTTGGATCAAGTCTAAAGGGCGCTGAGTAGTTTGAAGTATAATCTGTTCTAAGTAGTTGAAGGAAATTGAAGATATTGTCAAATCAAAAGATGAAACTTCACATAATCCATCGGAGAATCTGATTAATTCTTACCTTACCCATTACCTGTAGATAGATTAGTAGCAGTGTGGCGGGAGTGCCTGCAGCCGAAAGGAAAAAAAAACGCTTCAACCAAATGAAAGGAAAAAAGATCCGCTTCAACCAAATGAAAGGAAAAAAAAAAAACCCAGTATGAAGAAACAAAATTGGAGAGAGAAAATGAAGAAGAGAGAAGATGAGTACAGGAGAGAAGGTCTTACCCATTACCTGCAGATAGATTAGTAGCAGTGTGGCNTTTATACAATTCTCTCCTCATTGGAAATGTATATATTTTCAAAAAGTTGATCCAACTGAGCAGCCAGCCTGACAAGTTGCTATTTCTCATACCATGCCCAGTATCATCGACTTCATCTCTTACGACAACAATGACTTAATGTTAAACCCCCTGTTTTGCTGCATAGAATATCGAAATGAACATTTGTCCTTTGGATGAACTCTAGATTGTTTTCTTTATTTGATTTTTTTGTAATTAACTTTTTTCTTCATTTGATTGAAGCTATAATATTTTTCAGTTGATATAACTAAATATAGATGATTCAAATTAAATTTGAATTCATTTGTTACTCGGATTCTAGCATTTAATTTATTTTCTCATGATAGCCTGTTTCTGGTCTTTGATGATTTACAGTTAGCTTCTATTTCGTTTTATCGATTGAATATATTCAATATGAGCATATAGAATATTATAATAATTAAGTTATTATATATAATAATAAAAAATATAAAATCATGAATTGTATATTTGATGCTGGTGAATTATTGGTGATATGGCCTATGTATATAGATCCAAAAGATGAAATAGCAATTAGGTTGTCCATATATATCATGACTAGACGCCAGTCCAGTTGTAATCTTTATCTCAATGGAGACTTTAGTGAGTGGCTCTATGAGCATATAGAATATTATAAGAATTAAGTTATTATATATATAATTTTATATACAGTGATCAATTTTATCATTAGAATAATTGCAATTGGTTTGAAATCGTGCTCGGCTGGATGCATTTCAATTCAAAAGAAAAAAAAGCTACAAGGGGGCCACCATGTTTTGTTTTCGACGATGTGTGCATGCGGGAAAAAGCTGAAACAAGAATGGTGATATGGTTTGGTGACTTCTGCGAAAAGAAAGAAAATATAAATTATTTTAACCTTTAATTATGTAGAACGAGAGACAACCAAGTCGTTTAAGTGATGTCTTCTCTTAAAAGTGATGTCTTCTCGTATAAAAGTGACGTTTCTATACCTCAACCAGTTAGCATTATTTCATAAATGAATAGTAAGATAATAATAAAAAATTTAAAATATGTACAGTAATATAATTATTCCTTCCCGTTCGCCTATGTACAGTCAATTTCTGTATAGTAAAGATAATAAAAAATTTGAATAAATAGTAAGATAATAATTGAATGATGTACAATAATATAATAATTCGATTGAAAAATTCGATTGAATTTTAATTTAATTATAAGTATAATTGTGTCTTAATATGTGTACTAATGATTGATTAAAAAGTATGTTTTATTAAAAATAGAATTTTAACTTAACAATGTGTTTAAAATATTTTCTTGATTTTATTGCTTTTAAAGTTATTTGGGACACCAATAATTGTTACTCATGACATGCACGCGGACACCACATAGGAAAAATCTAATTATAAGTATAATTATGTATTAATATGTGTACTAATGATTAATTCTATTAACTTAACGATGTGTTTAAAATATCTCCGCGAATCTGCTCCCAAAGATCATCACCTCAATCCCATCCTCCCGCTTTGATAAAAGAAAATAAAGCAAATAATATTATTTTATTACATAATTATTGTAACATTATTTTTTAAAAAATTTTTTTTTATCTAAAACAGTAACGAACTGACATTTTCCGTCCTTGTGCTTCTTCTTTATTTCTTTTCCTTTTTTCAAATGAATACAGCATGCTTCTTAAATTATAAATTTAAGTTTTCTCACATTTTTCATCTCTATTATTGCGTACATTCTACGATCGAGTTGTCTCTTCTTCACAGACTTTAAAGAACCATATATGCATGCAATTTCCATATATATATATATTGTTTTTGTCCTACATATATGTTTGATACAATCATTAATATTCGCACTGATCCATCCATCCAAATATACTTTTAACAATAATTTCCGCGTGAACGAGACAAAACATGCATGATATGAAGGCGAGCAAGTTGCTTAATTATATTAATTAAATATCTAAACTTGCGTAGTTGAGACATGGCCATGATGCATCCATATAATATATATTTATTTTCTTTGCCAATCATATTAAACAATAATGTAAATATATACTGTTGTATGAATTACGTGACGATGGGCTGTTGGAAAAGACCAAAATAGCTTGTCAAGTGGAAGAAACACATGCTGTCGTTCACTATAGCCCAAGCAGACAAATCTCATGATGCATATTTCAAAGATGGCATGCAGTACTAATTAATAATTTGGAGCCATTTTACGTTCACATTAGCGGCCACTATACATGATATTGTCAAAGTTATACCCCATTGCAGTTTCTTAATATTTTTTCGTCTTTAAAATAAATTAATGTATTTTTTCCAATGTATGTAAGGAAGGAAGAGAGAGACAGAGAGAGAGAGAGAGGGCTTAGATGAGAGAAGAGAGAAGACGGAAGAACGAGAATACGAAAAGTGAAGGAAGAGAGAGAGAGAGAGGGGGGCGGAAAGAAAGAAGGGGGCGGCCGAACGGAGTGCTGAAAGGATAAAGATGCTTTTGTATGGATGGGCGTAACGTTAGGTCAGGTGTTAATAGTAATTATATTCTAATTAAATTAATAATAATAACGCTTGAGATTGCTCCACGTACGTAGACCTAGAGAGCTAGAGATTGTGGACATTAATTAATTAGTATTAACATACTACGTCGATGAGGCCTCACTACTAGAACAGAAATTTGCGGATCGACATGAATTGTATGGGTCCACCACACAGAATTATTGTTCTGAATAATTCTCTCTTCTCTATTCTCTCTTCTTTCTTCCCTCTTTCTCCACTCTCTCTCTCTCTCTCTCCAACAACAGAAGACAGAAGGTTTCCCCACGTTAGGTCCCACCTTCCTCAATCAAATTTGGCCTGTCTCCAACGACAATAATGGTGATGGGATCAGAGCTTCTTTTTTCTTCACTCCCTCTCTGCTCTTCTTTATTTTTACTTTTCAGAAAAATCTCTCTCTCTCTCTCTCTGGTAAGGCCCTGTCTTTTCTTTCTCTCCGTCTCGCCTAGCCTCGGTTGCCGCCATCAGCAGTCGCGGAGCAAGCCAGACAACAACCATCCTTCAAGCAGCAGCAGTAGAAGCAAAGCAAAACCATCAAAACTGCTTCCTTCTATTAGTTGATTTTTTGAAAGAAAAAAAAAGTAATTTTTTTGGGTGTTGGAGTTTTTTTACAGTTAAATGGTGACCGATTGAAGTAGATGATGAGCTCATTTGGTGGATTTGATCTTGTAGTTGGTGGTAGCCGCAGCTTTTTTTTTTCCCATTTCATACTCTCTTTCATCTACATCTCCTCTTTCAGACTTTCATCTTCACTTTCTCTTTCCACTTCTCTCCGAAAGTAAACTTTTTCTCACTTCTTTTTTTTTGTTCATGTTGAGGATCGAGAACAAGATCAACACGCAGGTGACCTTTGCTAAGCGGAGGAAAGCTGTACGAGTTTTGCTGCAATTCAAGGTATTCACCAAAACAACAAAACCACTTTTGCACCCTCTAAACCACAAAAGGGAAAGCAAAACCATCAAAACTGCTTCCTTCTATTTTTATTTTTCTATTTTCTAAGTCATCTTTCTTTTATTTTCATCTCCGAGTTGATTTTTTGAAAGAGAAAAAAAAAGTGATTTTTTTGGGTGTTGGACATGTATTTTTGTTGTTATTGACAGATCTATATCTATTCCTTCAGATCTATTAATTTTCACTTTAAACGTAGAAGTGAATGCAACCCTCATCTGCGCAGAATATGATTTTATCTACCAAAAATAAAATGGAGCACACAGAATATCTACCAGAAGATAAATACACAATATGAATATTTTTGAGATATTATTTTATTATATCGAAACAAAATTACAGAAATTTGAGGCTCTTCGCCTCATTCTTCAAACGATCTTGCTCCTCTAAAATTTGCGTGGCATCTCTGTCTAAAGGAGTAGGCAATCTAAAAGAAGAATTAAGCAAGGATTTTAATTTCCTATTCTCTTGTTTATTGCTTCTATCTTCATCTGAGACTCCTGAAGAAGTCGCTGAAGGATACAAATTTTCTCATTGAGTTTATCCAAATCATAAGGTTTGGATTGTAGTCGCTGAGAAAATGCATAAATAGCTGAAGAGTAATGGGTACCGAGATTTACAAGGTCATAAATAGCTTCAACATCTGACTTATTAGCCAGATCATTATTGTATTGTACTATAGAACCTACAGCAGAAGCAGAAACAACTGGTGAAAATGGTGTAGAATACCTCACGTATTGGTTACGAGAAGATTGCTGGGCCATTGTAGAGTAAGAATGCAAAGAGAGATTGCAGAATAAGAATGCAGACTGATTACAGAAAATAAAGAAGATGGGATGCGAATGAAGATGAGCTGAATATCTCTTTTATAGAGAAAATTATGAAAGGAAGGACGAAGCATCTCTATTGCTTCACGGCGTCCCTCGTGAGCGTCTCTCTACAAGAGACAAGAGATGTAGTAGAATAGCCTTGCAGCGCCTGACAACTCCACAAAAGCTATAAAAATAACGCGGTGCTTGTCCGATGTAAAAACGTGGCTACCGTTTTTGTTGAATATGAAGGTTGGCGAATTAATATTGATGACTTCTCCACTAACTGTGTTATTTACAATTTTGTTTCTTCATACTGGGTTTTTTTTCCTTTCATTTAGTTGAAGCGATCTTTTTTCCTTTCATTTGGTTGAAGCGTTCTTTTTTTTTTCCTTTCAATGCAGACACTGTCGCCACACTGCTACTAATCTATCTGCAGGTAATGGGTAAGACCTTCTCTCCTGTACTCATCTTCTCTCTTCTTCATTTTCTCTCTCCAAATTGAAATAACATTCCTGGCTAATCCCAATAAAATAAGTAAACGTTTTAAATAATCCCACAGCAGTATTATATCTATACTACTAATGACTTTGTCAACATCAATAGCTATGTCTATGCTACTAATTGCTTCGATGAATATCAAAATAAGTTGTAAGATGTACCTTCATCAAAGAGAACGCCTTAACCAGCTGCTCTTTCAACATGGCTGACATTTCTACATCGAGTCTTGCTGCATCGACTTGATTTACTCTTGAGATTGAAATTGGGATTGTTGACTACAAAAAGAATTCCAAAGGTAAAAAATTGACATATAAAACACCATTATAATTAAATAAACAAAAAATACAATGGGATTCTTAACAAGAGAAAATTTGTACAGTGTTAAAAAAACGAGGAAATAAGAATAATACGTTATCAATTCATGTATAAGTTAAAAAAGAAAAACCAAACACAGGATTGAATTCGAAATTGAAGTTCAACAAACAAAAATAAAAACTTTTGGAAACCCAATGTTTGAAGCCCTAGATTTACACAGCTCACAAGATTCAAAAATTGTGCTTCATCTCAATTTCTTAAATTTCCCTGCAACTAAATAGAGAAAGTTAGTTTCATGTATAAGTTAAAAAAAAAAAAACCAAACACAGGATTGAATTCGAAATTGAAGTTCAACAAACAAAGATAAAAACTTTTAGAAAATGAAACTCCAACCCAATGTTTGAAGCCCTAGATTAAACACGGCATGACACAGGTTCCTCTGCAACCGAACCAGAACTTCCATGCACGGCCAAACACCACACGGCGAACACAAAGCAAACGGCTCAATCATATATATACATCATATGCATATACGCAACAGGAGGATGGATGATGATGGATGATGAAACCATGACTCAGAGATCCGTGGGATTTCTCTGTTTTGCTTTGCTAGAGGCGAGGGTGCGGCGGTGAAGAGGAATAAGCGAGCAGAGAGAGAGAGAGAGAGGGAGAGAGGGTTTGTGAGAAATGGGTGTGACCGTGTGACCGAATAGTATACACGGATGTTTATCACTTAACTCTTTATTTCTTTTTCATGATTTGATTAGACATCCTCTCACTCTCGAAACTATACACCTACAGTTTTTACAACAACAATATTTTGTTAAAAAAAATACAGAAACGGAATGATAATGTAATTTACTGTTTATTACTGTTAAAAAAAGAACGGAAACGGAATGTGAATTTACTGTAGTTAGCGCATAGGCGCTTATAATAATAGAATAGATATATGCATTTATGCTAATGATCGCCATTGACATCTTTCAATTGCCTCGTGGACAGCCAAGTTTATAATGGGGAAAGGCGTACGTACTTTAATTAATATTCACTTTAAAAAAGATGTATTGACTGCAACTTTTATATCATCATGTACATCAACATATAATATTTAGTAGTCGTACAGTAATTTCAGTTTAAAATTAAAAAATTAAAAAAGTAGTACTTTAATTTCATTATCATACATGATAGTCGTCGATGATCGATTTAATTAACAAAAGGCCATAGTTTAATTTGAATCTCACGCGTGGGCTTAATCATGTCATGTAAAAATAGATAATACCTCCAAATCAAAGGTTAGATGAACCACCGCCCAAGAAAATGATGTAGCACTCAGGCTGTATTAGGAATTATCAGAAAATAAAATAAAATAAAAAGAGGAATTAATCGCACATGACATAAAATTTACATAGTTCAACAAGGTCATCCACGAAGTTTTATAGAATTTTATTTCATATGATAAGCAAATAGTGTTAGAGATGGTACTGTAGTCTACTTGTAATTAACAACCAATAAAAATACAGCACGTGTAAATAAACTAACTATATATAATATATATTCATTCAGTAGTCATATGTAAATGTACAGAAATCAAGAAAGTCACAAATCTTGAAATCCCCTTTTTCTTTAAACAATGGCCTCCTCTTCTTTCACTTCTTCATTGTTAATCCAAATGATGATTCTTCCACAAAGGTCACAGATTCTTCCTTCCTTATATAGAAGATTTATGTAGATGATATCATTATTGCTAGCAATAATTTACAATCAGTACAAGACTTCAAAGTTTATCTCCATAGTAAGTTCAAGATAAAAGACTTGGAGAATCTTAAATATTTCTTGGGTTTGGAAGTGGCATGTACAAGTAATAGCATATCTTTATGCCAAAGGCATTATGCACTGGAACTTCTCAGTGATGTAGGTCTGCTTGCTTGTGAACCAGCACAAGTTCCTACAGAACCCAATCTCAAATTGAGAAATCAGATGAAGATCACTTGGTTGATCCTACAAGTTACAGGAGACTTATAGGAAGACTGTTATACTTGACCATTAACGACCAGATTTAGCTTTTGATGTAAATAACTTGAGTCAGATTATGGACAAGCTTGCTGCTATAAATTTAGATGCCACAAATAAGGTTTTACATTATGTGCAGAATACGGCTGGACAATGAATATTTTTCTTTGCAAAATCCACTCTACATTTAAAAGTCTTTTCAGATTCAGAATAGGCCACATGCCGAGATACGAGAAGATCAATCACTGGGTTTCGTATGTTTCTTGGTAATTCACTTATCTCCTAGAAATCCAGGAAACAAAGTATTGTATCACAATCATCTGCAGAGGCTATGTATTGAGCTATTGCATCAAGTGCTTGTGAGATCACATGGTTAGTTTCTTTGCTGAAGGATCTTGGTGTAACACATTCCTCTCTAACTTTATTATACTGTGACAATAAGGCAGCCTTGAACATAGCAACAAATCCAGCCTTTCATGAGAGAACAAAGAATATAGAGATTGACTGTCATATTGTTAGAGAAAAGCTACAATCAGGCCTCATTCGTACACTACATGTGTCTTCTCAGCATCAAATAGCAGACATACTTACCAAAGCATTGCCTACTAGACATTTCTCCCATCTCCTTTCCAAGATGGGAATCATTAACATTCATTCCACATCTTGAGGGAGAGTGTTAGAGATGGTGTAGTCTACTTGTAATTAACTACCAATAGAAATACAACACTTGTAAATAAACTAACTATATATATTCACTCAGTAGTCACATGTACATTTATAAAAATCAAGAAAGTCATGAAGTTTGAAATCTCATTTTTCTACAGTTTTCTACTTTCTCTTATTTGGTTTTCTTCTTTGTTTTACAAATACAGTGCGACGGTTGTACAAAAGAATTATACAATATATAATAAACCATAATTAGAAAGTTGGGTTGGATCATCTGATCACGAGTCAAAACCGTCAAAATCTCAGATAAAACTTAATTTTGCTATACATGCATGTTGTTCATAATTCTTTCTAAATATTTTCCAGTGATATCTATTCTAAATTCTTGGGGTGGTGTATGTATTATAAAAATAGTCCGGGTAATATCGAGGTCATTCTATTGATTTGAATATGATCATTTGTCTAATTCTTAGAACTTAAATAATGATGATCAGAGGTTGCATGCGCTTTGGAGTTTCGGGTGTGACTCTCCATATAAACTAACTTTCAAGCCAAACGAAAAGAGTCATGTATTGAGGTTTTAACCTAGCTAGCTAAAAGATACTAAAGATTTAAAAAAACTCAAACTAAAATTAAGTAGGAATTCAAGATAATTTGACGAGTTATTACCTTAAAACTTATTGAATGTTACGGCATGGTTCTATATGTAATCAATCATGCAAACAAATTATAAGTTTCCTAATATTTCCAATCAAGCAAATAAAATCAAAATATTTATATATTAATCAGGTACTGGAAATGGGTATTTCAATTTTTACAAAACAATGTAGGGAATTAAGGACCAAATTAAGGTTGAAACTTTCTATGTAATTGCGACCATAATATATAGTACTCTTATCTATTAGGTGTGTGTGTGTTTTTATTAAGAATATTAATGTTGAACAATTACACAACTGGCCAGAAGGGAAAAAATAGTCATTTTCAGTCTGTTATGACGATTCAACCTCGATTGGTGTGACTTGGAGCCCCCAACAGTGGTCCAATGCTGCTGTATGGCATCCATACGTTGATCCATGTCAATAAATAAGAAATAAATGCAAAGAAGATAAAAGAGGTGGAGATACATATATTTATGTAGTTTGGTATAATGCATACATCCACGAGTCATTTGGAGGGGCAAGATTCATTATAATATGATTGTTTTACAAGCTTCATGGTCTCTCATCCTTGCTATAAAATAGAGATTATAGATCTATTTTCTAGTGGAGATATTCTCTTTAGAGCTTCTGTCGCCGAGTTGAAGAAGCTGAAGGAGATATCAAAGTAGCAGTCTGGAAGAAGAAGTCCCATTTGAAGTCATCTGGTCAATTTCTTTTATCCTCTGCCCCATTCCTTTATGTCACATTCCTTTTCGTTTATGTCTCATTCCCTCATTTTCTCTTGATACTCTTTTACTTTCTCAGCCTTTTGTCTATTTTTTTGTCTCTCTTTCTTCCCTCCTGATGAGACCCACAATCTTGAGTTGGGCTTGAAAAACCACTTTGAGCCTATGATATTTTATCCCCTTAAAAGAGAATGGCCTAAAGATCATGTCCCCGATATAAATCCCACCACACAAGGTTGGATGAGAGGCTAGGTTTCAATGTAATTAATTTATAACTTGGTTATAATAGGCTCACCAAAAGTACATTGGTACAAAGTCAGTGGATAAAAGTTATAATGGACCTGAAACTTGTCCCTTCTATTGCAATGCTGATGAAAATTACAATTCATAACCTTTCATCCTCCAAGCCCTTTGATAATGGCAATTAATGGATCTTTAATTTGCACATCTATTAGATACACTACTTTTCCATAAAATCCAAAGAATCCAACAAAAGAATGCAAACATATATTTATCTACAGAGAATTTGAACAACAAGATTTGGGTTTTAGGGGAAAGAAACCCACTAATGGGTCACTTAACAACTTGCTTTCACATTAAAAAATCATCATCATGGGTCAAAAGGTCCGAATATATATAGTTGGATCAAATTCAATATCTGCCTCACAGAAAAAAAACACAAAGGATCAAATATCATTGGACAGAACATGCCATTGGGCTACAAAATAAAAATAAAAATCAACCACATCAAAGGTGTGCCTTACGCCATCATAAACAAAAAAGGAGAAAAATACTAAAAGGAAAGGGGGTGGGGGGTGGGTTTGGCTTGTTGTTCGTTTGATTTAAGATTTATTTTTTTATTTTTTATTTTTACAATAATTTGTAAATAAAATAATATACAATATTGGATTGGACCTTTACCATCTGCCTAAAAAGTCCAATACCCAAATCAATGCGAAAAAAACCTAAATGTTTGAACTTTAATCTCATAATTTATGTCTTTGATCTTCACCACCCCTATCCCAAAAACAAAACAAAACAAAATACCTTATTGCACGCACCACCCCAACAACAACAACAATTGCCACTACTCATTCATGCCCCTCTTCTCAGTCCATTTACCCAAAGCCCAATCTGTCTTTCTTTGATCTGCGTTTGTCTGCACGAACCCATCTTGGAGCCCGTTCGTCTTGCCAAGCTCAGGTTGGCTTACTCTCATCTCCTTATATTTGGATGTCTCACTGGCGGTAAAGCACCTGATCTAACACCTCACCCCCAAATCTGTCTCTCTTTCTCTCTCTTGTTTCTTTTTTAATTTCTTTTTGTGTGGTAGTTTCATATGGGCTTGTAACTTGTTCTTCTTCCTTGAGATTTTCTTTCTGTTACTTGATTCCGTGTGTACTTGTTTTTTCTCATTTGGGCTGTGGTTTTGAAATTTGAGAGCTTGATTATGGTGTTTTGAGCTAAAAATTGGTGAGAAGACCTAGGTTTTCTTTCCAAAATTTCTTTTTTGCTGATGATCTGGTTCTTGGTCGTGACTAGTAACTTTCATTTGATCCGAGCTGAACTCACTAGTCACTGATGGGGTTGATCCAGAATTAATCAAGTGGGCCTATATGGAGTTTAGGATCAGTTGAGCTGATGGGGTTGACTCAGTTGACTAAGAAATGTCGCACATGTTTTCTCAGTCGGCCCTTGTGGCCCAAGTTGGGCATATCATTGAGCTAGGCATTTTTAGTTAAGCGACACCACTATCAGCCGCGTATAAACTTAGAAAGGATTGTGTTTGTGGTTTCTGAAACGAGTTTCTTCGACAGTAAAAGCATAACATATGTAGCATGGTGGTCTGTGTTGATGTGCGGTACCCTTCTTCAATTTGCTTGAACTAAGCATCAAAAGGAAGTGAGACGAGCACAGCAAGGAAGGGAGAGGGATTATTGTGGACACGGCCAGGGGATATGCACTTACACTAGTGCTGATTTTTCATAGAGGAATGAAGATTCATAAGAGAGTCAAGAATTCCAGAATCCATAATCCATCTTGGAGATTTTACAAAGAGTTGTTTAATTGTTTTTATCTGAGGGCCTAGCTTTCAAAGAGAATATTAGATGGAGCACCCAAGTTAACCGGTCCACACTCTTAGCCTGTCTTCCTCCATTACTTTTATGATGTACGCCACTAACTTATCATCCTTTGTTGTTTGCATGTTGTAAGTTGTATTGTATGGCACCCAATGACCAATGTATTGTAATGTCACATTATGATATTTGGGGTAATATATACTTCAATTGGATTTTTGTATCAAACTTAAATGAAGTGGTATTTTGAACAAGAAGATGGTGACATTAGGTTGAAATGTCACTTCTTAAGACATTATCTTACCACCTTTTGTAGAAATTGTTGATAATACTGCATATAGTTTAATCTTTGATCCCAACACTTAATCAACATTGTCAGGCAATCGAGTTTGTTTAACTGTATATCATCGCTAAACTTGGCATCATGTATTAAACAAGAACGGATAGATGTGTTTATTCATCTCTCTCTCTAACTAGCCTTTTTAAGGCTATTGTATATTGTGATTAGGTTAGCATCTCAATTAAGCGATAAGATGAGGCACTTGTCACATATATGGGCTCCTCCAATAGATAGAAGACTTTTTTTTTAAAAAAAAAAAGAGCCGATAGTCACATGTCTAATAGTGGCCCCGTCCCAAGTTTATTAAAAATCTTTATTTGTGGCGGAGGGAAACCGTGGTTACAGAAACAGCCTCTGGGAGTTAACATATAAAGAAAAAAAAAGGACCTCCCAAATGCAACCCAACTAACTCGCCCAAAGCACAATTCTCAACTTCTGAACTTTCATTTAAAAAATTTCGAAAATAACTCCACCAGAATGAACTGCTTTGGCACTCTCCAAAACCTGAAAGCACCATCTTCTTGATCATGCCCTTTAGGTGACGTTGCTTAATAATGGCATGAAAGAATGTAGAGTTTTGATCGCCTTCAGTCAGCCATTTTTTCTTAGCAAGTTGACCCAGATGAGAGGCTTCCCTCTTCTCCCATAAATCCAACTCTATTTTAGTCACTAAAAAATCAGCCTCAATCTCCTTAGAAAATTCAAGTTGAAGCTTATCCTCTAAAACTTCCATTCTCTTCTCAAGAGCTCTTATATTACCTTCCACTCTTCCAAAAACATTTTTATTCCAAGCTCTTAAAGCAACCTTAGTACTTTTCAAACGGGTCACAAGTTTCATCAGGCCTTACGCCTCATCCGGTCTATTCCACACTTCCTTTACAACATTCAAAAAATCAGCATGTAAACACCACATATTTAGGAAACGAAAAGGAGAAGGACCATATGCAGAAAACGGTATATCAGAAGAAACCACCATCGAGCAGTGATCCGAAGATTTGCGATTGAGGTAATTCACTTTCGCAAACTGAAAACGAGTGAACAAAATATTATTGATGAGCACTCTATCTAGCTTCGCCCAACTCTGGGAGGTCCCTGCATGCCCACTACACCAAGACATCCGTTGTCCCTAACAAGTTAACTCAAAGAGACCACACCTGTCAATAAAATCATTAAACTCATTCATAGAAGGCAGAGATCGAGGATTACCACCAATTCTCTTAGAGTCTGTTCTAATTGTGTTGAAATCACCTACTACGATCCAAGGGTGATCAATCACCTGCAGCAACTCTAGTTCTTGCCAAAGAGCCCTTCTCTCCACATAAGAAAACTTAGCATAAATAAAAGAAATCAGTGTTTTTTGTCCATCCATCATCAACGACCCAGAAATGGATTGAGTCGAACACGCTACTGTTTAAAAAATATTAGGGTCATTCCAGAACACCCATAACTTTCCCCCTTGCGGTTCTTTCGAAATATGATAATGATAATTCAAGTTAAGATAATTCCCCAAAGCATGCATACGTTCAGCTTTAATAAAAGATTCCGCAACAGCAAACAAACTCGCCTTAAATTTATTGAGTAACTGTTTTAAACATCCTTTAGAACTGCCCAACCCTCTAATATTCCAAAAGAAAATATTGTCACTCATAAATTTCATTTTTGAGCACGGGTATGCACCCACTGTGACTTCCTTACCGATTTTTCCTCGTGTGCATCTGGTTTGGTGGCTTTTGCAGCAGTGGACTGTTTCTCCCCATCTGTATCATACATTTTTTCCTTCCCCAACAAAACTGTAATTTCGCCTTCCTCTCTCTCCGAAAAGTAACCTAACGTGTCTTCTCCCTATGGACTACCATTGCCCGAACTGTCGTTATTCTCTTCCTCTTCAATCACCGTATTCTACACTCTATCTGCTTGTACACTCAGTTGCAACTCAAGTTCCTCATCATGCCAAACTTCTTCACACTCTTCATCACTATTGTCATGATCTCTTGTTATAGCAGATTGCACATGTTGACCACACTCTGTTTTTCAACCTGTTTTCCTTCTCTGTGTTGAATCATGTCAGCGCTATTTATCAAGTCCAGTTGTGAAATTATCACCACTTTGTCTAACTTTTTCTCGAGAACCATCTCTGCTGGATTGCTCACATGTAAATCACCCATATCATGAGTAGCAGTAACACTTTCCATGTTTTCATTTGGATTACCAATAACAGCCCCTGTATCCAAAATTTTCTCCCCATAACAATGCCAATTTTATCCTCCATCGGCCCCTTAATACCCTTTTGTTGCCAGATTTTGTTTCCTTTAACTTTTCCTTCATTTTTCCTCTTCTCACCCACCCTACAAATAACAGAAGTGTGCCATTGTCTAAAACACTTTGAACAATAAAAACCACTTCTTTCATATTTGGCCTCCTGCCATATGCAATTCGTGGGAGAAACTACTATCAGAAAGCCCTTTACAGGATCCATAGTTAAATCAACTTCAACACAGATGCGCGCCCCAGAAGCACGAGTACGATTCAAGGTGGCGTTATCCGTTCCAAGATACTGACCAAACCTGGTAGCTATAATCTGTAAGAAGTCAGTCCGATATAAATGCATAGGTAGTCTGGGCAAGAAAATCCATTGGAGTGCCAAGGGGGATTCCCTTTTCACATCAAAGTCTTTAGTCCATTTGAATAACCGAAAAGGGATACCTTCCATTGTTCTTCCTTCACGTGCCCAACCATGCACAAAATCTCTTTCATTGTTCATATGAATCAACACATGAAACTCATTCATAAAACTGATAGTTGGTACGTCGATCAGCCCCCAAGTTTTCACCACAGTGAGTCGTATGTTGTCAATGGAAGGACGTGTTCTCATGAACTTCATCACCAAAGAAAATCTAAATTCATCAGCCGCTTTTGCCATCTCCAACTCTGAGAAAACAAAACCCATCTCACCATCGATTTCAACCAGAAAGTGCATAGGTATTTTGAACGCAGGATGTTCTTTTTTTTTTTTTTTTTTTTTCTCACTGCATGAGCATACGATTTCACCAACATAGCATCGGAACCAGCAGTCCCTGCCAACAGAGAAGCCAGTGGTGAAAAGCGCCGTCAGGAGGCAACCTAGCATGAGGAGCCAGCCAAAAATAATCAAGAATGGAAAGCCCTGAAAAGTCAGAGTTTCCAAAACTAGAAAAAAAATCGCCTCACAATCGCCTCATGTCTAGTCTCACCAGCAAACGTACGTCTATCCCTGTGACTGCATTCCTGACATTATACTACACCCACTTTTTGTGAATACTCATTCCCACTTGTTTGGAGGCAGTCAATGATTACCTTCACTGCAGGTTCCACCAAATTGGAGACTACCAAAGAAGTGTCTTGGCATTTTAACCACCATAGAGTGGCAACACAAGTCTAAGCAGGGACGAGAACAAAACTCGGAAGCTGAATGTTAGTAAGACTTTAAAATTCTATTTGGCTATTCATTGAACTGATCGTATACAAGATGGTCAACCGATATAGATCTGACTTATTCATCCAAAAGATACAAGCAACTATCTCTCACCACCAACCCCCTCCCCCTCTAAAAAACCCAAGAGACCATGAAAAAAATCCAATGTGGGTAAATTTACTCCCTATACAACACGATGAAGAAATGCGGGATCCGGGATCCAGAGGAAGTCTTCTCAAAGCACTCAGTGCAGCATATTGCAAATTACTCCAAAGGACAAAGGTTTGGCTAACAAATCCTACCGAGAAATTTGTTTCTGCCTCTGTTTGTGGGGTGTGTCTACCTTAAAGATCCTGCTTGTAAAGATCTGCACCGATATGTACTCGCTTTGGGGAGGGGTGGCGCGATGGAGGAGTGTCGCGGGGTGGCTCTTTACAAAGGGATAGAGTCGAGGGTTGGCACTAGGCAGAGGGAGGCGACGCGGGGTGGCACTAGGTTAGGGCGAAAATGGTCTTTGCAAGGTGTCTCGCATGATGCCAATTCGAAATGGGGTGAGTTTGATAGAAGACTTGTCTCAGCTTTGATGGGAGGGAAAAGGATATGTCAAGAAAGGTGTGTGTTGAAAATTGAATCAATAATATTACCTCCTCCACTAGTTCTCTCAAAGGTAAGCTAACATGCTTATGTTGCTCTCCATATATTAATGTGTCAAGATGCAGTAATGGAACAGAAGAGTATTACATCTTAATCATGAAAACTTAAACATACTAAAATGATATGGCTACTTAAATCTATTACCGACATCTTTTATTTCCACCACATCCTTGTTCATAGTGTTGAAAGTCAATATATCCTAGTAGTACTAAACCCGCACGGTACAAAGGAGTAGCTAAATATATTAAATGAAAAACACTCTATGTAACTAAGTTAGAATTTAGTCAAATATTATACAATAAATAGAAGTTCTAAAAGAGTGTCGTTGTTGGCATTTTGATCTCCAAACTTTTGGTTGAGCAACTTGATCTTTTATCCCCTTGCTCTCATTTGTTTTTAAGTTAGTGAACAAAAACCTCACAAACTTCTTTTGAATGAAAAGAGGGACTGAGTCATTATCTTGAGGATCAATACCAAATAAGTTTTGTCCATTATACATCTTTATTGGTGCTTGCTAGAATTTGGGCATTAACTTTTGTTTGTTCCTGTATAATTTGCAAAGCGAAATCATGTGAAATTTTCTTCTTTACCATGACATTCTAGTTTCAAAAGGGAGTAACATGGAAAATTTGGTTTTGTGAAGCAAACTAGACTGGTGACTACATTTAAAATATACGATAGATGATTTTGAGAAAATCAAGAAATTGAGATAAGAATTATCTACCTTAGTTAAATATAAAATAGGCTAATAGAGTTTATTCCATATCACTGCATAGGCTACCAGTGGTTTATTCCCTATCACTTTAGCATATAATATAATATTTAAAAAAAATGAAAAATCAAGGTTTCCCAACTTCTTTATGAATGATAGAGCTAAGGGTGCAAAGATTTCAACCATCTTGCAAGCATATCTTTATGGACCTACAAAGGCTCATGGAGCCATGAAGGGTGTCAACTGTCAAGGCACCATTTTATTGCAGGTTGGCTGGGTGCCAATTCTATAGTAATGTCCGAAGGGATCTCATCTTTCTCATAGAAATTTTATAACATAATAACATTACATTAACTCGACTGTTTTTTTAAACGATTATATATTCCTTGCTGTTATTTTTTGCTCACTCCATCTTATTTTCCTCCTTACAGATGCAGGTGGAGACATAGAAGAATGAGATACTTAGGACTCAATGGAGTTTTTAATTTAGTGCTTTCAAATTATGGAAATGGTTATCCTATTCCTTTATCTATTTTGAGTGTGTTGATTTGAGTTCTACATTGGAAACATTGTTCTTCTGTATTTAATAGTTGTTGGTGGCATAAATTTCAATTAATGTCTGCTTTGATTTTTCTTTTAATGCTTACTTTAAGTTGCTTAAAAGGGAATGTGTGCTTCCCCGATTTAAAAGAATTAAAATAATGTACAAAGTGAAAAAAATTAGGTACAAAGTTATAAAACTTTTAAAAAATATAATATAGAGAAACATAAAAACAAAAAATAAAATATAGAAATTAAGAACATAAAAATATAAACATTAACATAAACTAGGATAAGCAATATGCCACATGTTAAATTTTTGATTGGTTACTTTGTCATTAATGAATTTATCAGAGGATGAACATATAAAGTTAATTGTAAAAGATTGTAAACTCAAAAAATTAATTGCCAAAAATTATAAACCAATAGACTTTTATTAATCCATGAAAGCTCAACGATTGATTTCGTAGTTAACCCTAGAAATGAAGAGTTTAGCTGCTTGTTAGAGCATCCCTATTCAGATCCCCATAAATTTTTTTTTATAATTTACTAAAAATCACACCCCCTAAAATTTTTTTCTAAATTTAATTCATCTTCTAAAAATCTCTTGTATCTCATTCCCCATCCCTACTCTATTTTATTAAATAATATTTTTTTACTATTTTTTTATTACTTTTTTCTCTCACCTACATTTACAATCTTAACTACTAATTCTTTTATCTTATTATCTTCTTTTCAAATATCATTTTCTACTAAATATTTATACTATTTTGACTACCAAATACAGTATTATTTTTCAAATAGAAATTTGTATTATAAAAATAGTAATTTTTTTAATATGTGCATTTTCTAACGTCATGGTATTTATTTAATATCTACTCTTTATCAATTTCTCTAATGGTTATACCTAACCTCGTATTAATGATAAAATGTTTTGTTATTTCTGTAATGGTAATATCTTCTATCCTTTCTCTAATGGTAACATTTTTTCTCTATTTTTCAACGGTAACTTTTTTTGTCTTCTATCAAATGGTAATATTTTTTGTCCTATATTTAACGGTAACTTTTTCCTCTATAAATATGCATTTTGCTACTATTCACATTCTGACAAACTCAATTATCATTTGATCTAAATAACTGAAATTCAATAGTCTCTCATGATCTCCCAACTCCCTTCATCAAATGGCTCGTATATTCTTTTACAAATTGCTCACATAAGTATCATCTGAAGATGATAGTGATGATGTTCTTAATGACGAGGCCGATGGACAGTCATCGAGGTATTGTGGCAATCACTAACGCCGTAAGTTTATCCTTTAAGCACCTATTTTGCGATTATTTTACAGAAAATTCAGTATATCTCTCGAATCTATTTCGAATAAGATTTCGGATGAGCCGTCTCCTATTTTTCCGTATTTTAAATGAGGTAGAGTCTTACGAACTATACTTCATCCAGAGAAAAGATAATTCCGAAGACTCGGTTTATCTTCTATACAAAAGAAAACCGCAGCACTTAAAATGTTGGCGTATGGGGTTACTGGAGATTTTATAGATGAATACATACGTATTGGTGAAAGTACCGCAATGGAGAGTCTCAAAAAATTCTCTAAAACAATAGTACGTATTTTTCAGATGAATATCTACAGTCTCCAAATGCCAATGATATTGCCTAATTGCTTGCTGTTGCTAAGTAACGGGGATTCCCAAGAATGCTGGGGAAGCATTGACTGCATGCATTGGAAATGAAAAAATTGTCTCGCAGCCTGAAAAAGTATGTACTCCGGCCACATTCGTGAACCAACTATTATTTTAGAAGTAGTTGATTCATATGATCTCTGAATATGACATGCATTTTTTGGTATGTTTGGTTCACATAATGACATTAATATACTAGAGAGATCTTTTATTTTCACAGGACTTGCCCAAGGGTGTGCTCCTCCAACAAATTAGATAATCAATGGCAATGACTACACTATGAGGTATTACCTTGCGGATGATATTTATCTCAAGTGGCGAACTTTTGTGAAGATGATTCCATCACCACAAGGAAATAAGAATTTTTTTTTTTGTAAAAGCATAAGAATCCGCAAGAAAAGATGTCAAGCGTGCATTTGGGGTACTTCAACAACGATTTACGATCATTCGTGTACCTTCTCGAATGTTCAAAGTGAAGGAACTAACAGATATAATGAAAGTATGTGTTATTCTATATAATATGATCATTGAAGATGAACATGATGATAGTGAGAGTCCATTATTGAGTATGATCAACTTGATAATGAAGTCCAGGAACAGTCGCACAATCATACTATTGAGCTTACAGACTTCATTCATCATCATCATCATATTAGAGACAGCTCGGCACATCATTAGCTCCAAGCAGATCTAATTGAACATCACTGACTATTATATTCCTAATAGTAGGCATGTCGCATTATAGTATGGTATTTCCTTCATGTTAGTAGTGACTATATTTGAGTTAATTTCCACTGCATTTATATTTCCTTCATGTTATTAATGACTATATTAATGGTAATCAAATTTGTGTTCATATTTCCTTCATGTTAATAGTAACTATATTTGAGATAATTTGTAATTGTTTCTGAAATTGTAATGGCTAATTTCCTTACTTAAAAATATTAATTTACACCACAAAAATAAAAAAAGAACAAAAGTTTAGTATCAATTATATACTCATCCATCATTGTCTGAAATATAAAATAAAGAAATAAACATTTTACAAAAATAAAGTCAATCAATCCAAATTTGCTGCATTATTGCGTTTTGCCATAATTTCCCTCTACAGTTGTTAGAAATGGGGATGCGGATGGAGAGGGGTTTTTAACTTAAACTTTATAATTTTTCCTAAATTATGGGGATAGGGGAGATATGCAGACCCGGATGAGATTGTTCTTAGTGTGTTAATATATGTAATGTTGAACTCGTAATAATTACATATAAGAAAAGAAAATGTTATAATTTCTAAACATTGTAATACCTTATTTATTTTTTTTAAAAAAGGATACTTGTCTATACTCAAGTTGGGTATATAAAAATAAATTAATAATGTGATGTAGTTTTATGTAGTACGTTAGATTATAAATTTATTTTTTATCGTAAAATAAATATAACAAATCACTTAATATCATAGTAATTTGTAAATTTATTTTTATAAAATTTTTTTGTAATTATATTATTTTTATATAATACATTTTATATTTTAAAATGGAAAATGGCCATATCGGTTAAGATGAGCCCAAACGACATAAAAAAGAAAAAAATGAACAAAAAAAGAAAAAAGAAAAAAAAAACAAACTCTCTCTCTCTCTGTCTCTCTCTCTCTCCGTCTCTCCCAATTTTGGCGCATAGGTCTTCGGTTCTCTCTTTGTGCCGATCGGACACATCTAATTGAAAGAAACTCAAACAAGTTTCCTCATCTCCAATACTCCAAAACTTAGGATTTCCGAAACTTGTAATTGCCATCCCTAACCCGCACTCCGATTCCCACTTGAAATTTCAAATTTTAGGTTTCTTTTTTAGATTTTCACTTAATTTCGGTTCGGATTAGGCCATTAGGATAAGTTACTCATATTCTCAGCCTCCGATTGGTCGATCCGCCAGAATGGACGCGCGAGACTCATCGTCATCGACTGCTGACGCTGCTCCCAATCGCGACGGGTCCTCGGGCCCCGATGAAGACGCCCTTTTATCCGTTGCGGCCTCTCTAGCCAAGGACGCCGCCTTGCACTTTCAGTCGGGGAATTTCGCTGAGTGCGTCGAGGTCCTGAAGCAGCTCTTGCTCAAGAAGGAAAACGATCCCAAAGTAAACCTTTTCACTCTTTAGCATGCATGTTTCGTCACCGATAAAAAAAAGCATGCATGTTTCGCTTCCAGATCACATTTGCTTTATATTTTTTCAGTTGGTTCTACTTTGCGTTGCGGTTCCGCGTTAGATATTAAATGGATTACTTAACGTTTACCTGTTGCTTTTTTTGGTGACTACGGAGAAACTTGCTTGGTTATGATTTCATCTTAGTAGCTATGAAGTTGTTATGTGGTGTTTGGAAATAATGATTTTAACTTCCAGCTTGTATGGGTGAAAATGCAATCGAAATATGCGACTTAATGTGACTGATGTAAGTTTGATAAAAAGACGAGAACACAAGATAGGAAGGGTGGATCATGAACCCTTAGGGGTTGGCTCAAGTGGTAAAGGCCTTGGGCTTGGGTATGCTCCCCCTAGGTCTAAGGTTCATCCTCTTAGGTGCAAACAATCTCTAGTGGAAATCAGACTGGACGAATTTCCCCTTGAATTACCCCGATGTGCAGTTATGGGAAACTCCTTGCCGAGGGCCTGTGCATCCCTGGGATTAGTTGGAATGCTGTTCCAGACACCCGGTGCCAATCAAAGAAAAGGAAGGGTGAATAATGAAACTAGTGGTTAGCCGAATTTTTTGTTCTGGTTGAAGACAGCCTTTCATACCTCTTGAAATGATTTTTTTTTTTTATAAGTAAAAATTTTATTCAACTAATGTAATAGGTGAAGCTCATGTACACAAGAAGTATACTAAAGAAACACCTAAGAACATTAGACTACTAAAGCAACGAGGACATAAACTCATGAACTGCCCCACTGTTAAGAACAATGGCTGAAAACCTAGAAAACAGGGAAAACATAAAAAATTTCCTTCCAAATGCACCACATAATACACAAAGGAATCATCTTTCACACCGCTGCCCCTTGAGAGCAAGAATGAATTCTAGGCCAGCAAGCAACTAGTTCTGTCACTGATTTTGGCATAACCCAGGACAGTCCAGATCTTCTAAACACCCCATCCCATAACCCTTTGGCTGTGTCACAGTGTAAAAGAAGAGGATCCACTGATTCCCCATCTTTCTTACACAGTGTTGAAATGATTTGAAAAGCAGTGTTGCCACACTTGAGTTTAGATTATTTAGATAATGGTAATACGGATTGAATGGAGTGGTAGTACCATTTTTCTAGCCAAATACTTTGATCAGTATCTTGTTGTAGGGTATGTTTCTACCACTATAAACAAGTTCAGAAAATTGGAAGGTGTTGTTAAATCAAGTCATGTTGTGGAATGAACTTGAACTTTGTTACAAAATTGCTTTTGGTTTTTATGTTCTGGAAGACTAGCCGTACTGTATTTGTTAGGAATTTCATACATAATGCCAAGATTCTAAGATATTGATTTATATTTCGAAAAACTTTAAGCTGTGTCATATCCATTTAAAACCTGTTTGTAAGCATTACTGTCCATCTGTGGATCAGACCTGCTACCATATTAGTGAACATAGGCATAATTATTACGATGCAAGATGGAAGAGCTATTTTTTTTTCTCAGCTGTATCAATTATGGGTTCTAATCGATATGTATTTTAGGTTCTTCACAATGTTGCAATTGCTGAATTCTTTTGGGATGGTGGTTCAGATCTGAAGAAGTTACTTGAAGCACTTAATAATGTCAAGGTATGCTCTACCTTTACTCTCTGTGCTTTTCAGTTTTTTGGTAGTTTATAGTCATATTAGTATCTGCTTGAATATGGGTACAAGCATTGGGCATACTATGCAACATCTTTTTAATTTTTTATTTATAAAGTGCACGTTATGCAACATCTCGCCAAATAAATCCTCTTATTTACAGTGATAACTTTTTGTTTCTCCGTTCTAGATTTTTCATATGTTTTTTCCCCCTTTTGGAGTTAATGAAAATGTAGAGTGGGTCATAGAAACAGGATGGAAATTGACATTCAGTACGTTAACACTTTCTTCAGGAAATGGAAAATCAAGGCCAAGCCTATTAGTTTGATAAGTGGAGTTTAAAGGATTGTAGCCATGCGAATAGATTGAGGCTGGTGTTGAAGGAGATTATCTCCAAGTTTCATAACATAATCATCAGAGGAAGGTCGATTTTGGATATAATATTAATTGTTAATGAATGCCTAGATTCCAAAACCCACTTAGGAAAGCCAAAGCTACCATGTAAGATGGACATGGAAAATGCCTATGATCATGTTAATTGGGGTTTATGTTGTAAATGCTTTAGAGATGTGATTTTGGGAGAAATGGTGCAGTTGGATAGACTTTTGTGTCTCCGGGGCATTTTTTTTCAGTGTTGGTGGATGGTGCTCCTAACAGTTTTATTAGTAACACTAGAATGCTATGCTGGTGGGATTTCTTGGATAGCCTCCTTAGGGAAAATCCTCACTATTGGCAATCTAAAGAAACACCATATGATTGTGACAGATTGGTGCTGTATGTGCAAAAAGAGTAGGTGATCTAGAGACCACCTTTTTTGTTTTTTATAGGTAATCAAGAAGTTTTATTTATAAGATAATAGGCATAGCCCAAGCTAAATTAGGTTGAATCAAATTAGGTTAGATTTTGGATTTGAAAACCTATTAGGATTCAAATTCGGGCCAGTTGCCTTGGTTCTCATACACATGTAGTGAACTGATGCAACAGTTTGCTGGAGTGGGTGTTGCATGTGTGTCTAGTGAACTTTCCATGTAAGGTCTCGATCAAGCTCTCATTTTGAGGGAGCGTTGAGTGAGCTTTCTATATAAACCCCTAGGGGTTAGCTCAAGTGGTAAAGGTCTTGATCTTGGTGGTATGCTCTCCCCATGTCTAAGGTTCAAGTTCTCTTGGGTGCAAACAATTTATAGGGACCGTTGGACTGGGGGAACTTCTCCTTGAATTACCTGAGGTGCATTTATTGGAAACTTTTTACCAGGGTCCTGTGCACCCCTGGGATCTGTCGGGACTTTGTTATCGGACACCCGGTGCGAATAAAAAAAAAAGCTCTTGATACAAGCTTTGGTCAACCTTGATTCTCATGGGAGTCTAGCAAACTCACAACTTCTTAGTTTTTTATTCAATTTCAAATCAAACTTAACTCAAATCATTTACAACTCAATTGGACTAAGTTTTTCCATTAAAATATGCCAATTCATTATTTGTTTTACACTAACATGGTGGCTGCATTCATAAAATTAGGAATCACTATGGTTTCTTTTACACCATTTATCATATATCATATGATGTGATTGACGCTCGCTGTTCAGTTTAATATGAACTTACTTTCTTTTCGTCTGACCATTATCACATCTCAATCACATCCTTCTCTCCATTTTGTGTCATGAATTGTGTTCTATAAATCTATTTAATTTTAATGAATTGAGTCTTTGAATTTCATTATGGGAAAGCGTAAACAAGGATGAAACAATTTACTTTTGAAGATCAGATGTATATATTTGAATGGTTACTATATTTTGGCCTAGTAGTTTTGTGGCTTCTAGTTTCAATGTCATTTTTACATTGTTAACTTAAAAATTCCATCGTGCGTGAATTTTTAAAATTGCATAGCAGAGAATATTGTTTATCCATTCGGCAACCAACATCTGAGATTGACTGGTTTGGGAACCTTGACACACCATGTATTACATCAACCCACCTATTTATTATTTTCTATATCTATCTTGAAGTCCAATAAGTTAAATCATTAATAAAGAACTACAGTGACCGTAGATGGAGTTGAATGGCCAAAAGATATTCGATGCTGGTTCCAAGTAGTTTAGGACCATAGTTGCATAATTATTCTTTCTATTCTATTATAATTGATGCAAGCAAAAATGGAAACTATGGGATAAATGTTGTCGTTTAAATTTCATTACTTATAAAAAAAACTACCTATAAAAAATTGTTGTATCCCCACTGTAATATTCATGGTCATCTCACCTAATATTTCAGAGTCCTTTAGATTATAGTTGTTTGTTTCATCTTTGACTTATATATAGTCATTGAAATTCATTGTTGCCTTTTGGTGGTATTGGTTCAGAAGAGAATTGAGGAGCTTGCCAGTGCATCTGGAGAGCAGTTGGAGACTGCTAGCAATCTTTTGAATAAAGTTACTTTGGGGTCTAAAGGAAGTACAATGACACATCAACTTTCTGGTGCAAATAGTTCCAATGTTGTTTACACAGATGAATTTGACACTTCTGTGGCAATCCTAAACATTGTATGTTTTTTGTATGTCATTTAGTAAATTTATTGGAGGTTGCTAAAGGCTAGTTTTTTTCTTTTGTTTTTGTTTGAATTGATTTGCTTATTTCAAGATTGATCTTATCAGGGGGTTATCTGGTTCCATCTTCACGAATATGCAAAGGCTTTATCAGTTCTAGAACCTTTGTATCAGAATATCGAACCAATAGATGAGGTATAATGGTTGTGCCATTGTTTTCCTAAGTAGTTGTAATCTTTTATTAAATTTTTTTCTATATATTTATGTGCAGACAACAGCTCTTCATATTTGCCTCTTGTTGCTAGATGTTGGACTTGCTTGCAATGATGCTATGAAGTCTGCTGTAAGTTCTATGTTACTTGATGGACTAGTCAGTTCATTCAAAAATTTTCATGGTGTTTTTGTACTGCTCCAACTCTTGCTCTTTAGTAAATATACTATTATTAGACAGAGCATCTTCTGAACTTAATCCTTGTGGTTGTATGTCCTGTGTAGCTTGGTTGGAAGATATGCTGTTGAAATTAATATTGAGATCTGAAACAAATTACTTACTTTTTGGGTGGAGTTTGTGTTCGTTTCCTTGAGACTAGGGAGTATCTGAGGCCCTAGTCCGATGAAATTAGTGAATGGTTTATGAAATTCTGTAGCTTTTTATTTAGAAGTTTTTATTAAATATGAGTTACATTTCTTATGAAGTTGTACCTCTTATTATTGTTGTTTGGTAGAGTCCCAAATTTGCAAATGTTTTCCTGATTCGTAAACAAATTTTTATTGATCAAAAGAGTACACAAGAGCCCAAGTATACGGGACATATACATGAGCAATGCCTAAGCATGCTCGTTTAGTGATATAAGGAATTCATGAAAAATCATGCCATGAAAATCAATTACAATCGATCAATGGATTAAAGTATTAAAAAATAAGTTTCGAAGCTCATCCATTGACTGCTCTTGATCTTCAATGCTTCTTTCATTACTCTCCATCCAATGCACCGCCATAGGCATATTGGGACCATCTTCCATATTGATGCAATTTGAGAGTTGCCCCTAATGCCTCTCCAAGAAGTGAGGAGGTCTCTTACTTCTCTCGGCATCACCCAAGCTAGTCCCAACCATCATTCCACAAAGTCGGCAATCTCACGATGAAGTAGTAGATGGTCAATGGACCCTCCGCTCTTTTTGAACATACAACACCAATCCATGACTATGATTCGACGTTTCTTCAAGTTGTCTAGAGTGAGGATCTTCACCAAAGAAGCCATCGATACACAAAATGCTGCCTTTAGAGGTGCCTTTGTCTTCTAAATGCTCTTTCATGGGAATGGATTTGTGTTGTGCGTGGTCATGGCTTGGTAGAAAGATTGGACTGTGAATATTTATTTTTTAGAGGGGCACCAAAAAATCGTCCTCGATTCCCCCTGACAAACGGGTGGAATACACAATGTCAAAGAACATAAAAAAAAAACCATCAATTTCCCAATCTCGTGCATCTCTGAGAAACGTAATATTCCATTTGGGAATACCATTGGAGATGATTAATAGGTCCACAATTGAGACTTCTTTCATTCTTGCTAGCCCATAAACTTGTGGATAAGTTTCCTTGAGTGCCCTATCATTGCACCAAACATCATGCCAAACTTGACCTTGGATCCATTACACATAGTAAAGCGGATATTTCTTGCATATGCAGCCTCTTCTTATATGCTTCCATAGCCCCACTCCATAAGGCCCACTCACCTCATTAGAATTAGAACACCATCCTCCCCATGGTTCTCCATGTTTCAAT
Organism: Carya cathayensis; assembly: GCA_011037825.1. Lineage (NCBI taxonomy): Eukaryota > Viridiplantae > Streptophyta > Magnoliopsida > Fagales > Juglandaceae > Carya > Carya cathayensis. The sequence continues at coordinate 793,414 of QGSO01000416.1, forward strand.
TTGATGAAGATTCTCCACAAGGCCCCCCGTTCAAAGTGATATCTCCATAACCATTTGCCAAGTAAGGCTTTGTTGAAAGATTTCAAGTTCTAAATACCCAATCCTCCTTTAATGGGAGAGCATATTGTGGTCCATTTCACCAAGTGAAATTTAAACTCGTCATTTAACCTCCCCCCCCCCCCAAAAAAAAAGGCTACCTTGGTGGGGAGTTGAAATAATGAGAGAAAGTAAGTTGGCAAATTATAAAGAGTACTTTTGATTAAGGTGACCTAACGAGAGGTTACGATATTTTCTGATTTGGCCAAGTTCACCTTCAACCCTGATACAACTTCAAAGCATAATAGGAGAGCCCTCAAAGCTTGAATTTGATCATGGCTAGCCTCACCAAAGATTAAGGTATTATCGGCGAATAATAGATGAGATATGTTGAGTGAGTTATTAGTTGCCTCCCCCACTAAGAATCAAGATATGAACCCACCCTCCAATCACTGACACTTTAAATCATCTTACTAAAAGCTTCAATCACAAAAACAAAAGAGTAGTGGAGATAGAGGATTACCTTGTCTCAATCCTCGTGAGCTTTTAAATAAGCTTTTTGGCGTGCCATTCACCCATATAGAGAAAACCATAGAGATACAATGATGATCCAAGTACACAATTTCTTACCAAAGCCACATCTCTCGAACATGTAGAGTAAGAATCTCCAGTTGACATGATCATAGGTTTTTTCCATATCCAGCTTACACAGAAGCCCTGGCTCTCCCAACTTGAGTCTACTATCCAAACATTCGTTGGCAATAAGCACCAAGTCAAGGCTTTGCCTACCTTTGACAAAGGCATTTTGAGGCTTTGATATTAACTTCTCCAACACCTTGCTCAATCCATTCGCCAATACTTTGGAGAGAATTTTGTACAACCCGCTCACCAATCTAATGGGACGATAATCTTTTTTTGATAAGTAATGGGACGATAATCTTTTACCTTTACAAATGTATTAGATTCTCGTAAGTAGATATCTTCCATGCTTTATCATCTTTTTTATTAATAGCTTTATACGTGCATGATTAACTGAAAAAAAAGAAGAAAAACTCGTTTTGGTCTGATGCAGACAAATTCTTATTTTTTGCAACTTTTTGGTGGAGTAGGGAAAAACACTCATCTACTTCTTCAAGTGGCTCTCTCTGCTTTTAAACATTGCTTGTGATCTTACACCATAGGCATGCTACAGTTTGTGTGCATGACCTTCTTGTAAATGGTAAACCATGAAGGAGTGTACCTTCTTAGTTGACATTGATTCCCTGATCGTTGTAGAAAAGAGGTCTGCATCCACACAATGACTTTCATACTATGTCTTGTGCCTTGCTTGTACTTTAGTTTCAAAAATCAAGGGATTATACCACAATGTAAAATTGCTACGTAGCTTTCTTGTGGTGTTTTCTTGTTAAAATACCTGAAACAGTTTGCTATTCTTTCCATTATTTCTACGCATCTTAAAATCTAGAATAAATAAACTCTATTTCAGCATGAAAAAGTACCCAATACTTTTACTTTAATAAACAGTGTTTTTCTTGCTGTCCGGCATTAGTTATGTGATACATGCATGCAATTAATGAGATATTTACAATATGCAGTATACCTTTCTGTGGTAAACTTTAAACTTCTCTGTGGACCCTTCATTTAGACCAAGCCTTTTTTTTTAGAGTTCTCCTTGATCAAATTGATTGAGTTGGTTTAAGATTCGCCAATATCTCCAGAAGGGATCATTGGAAAAGATGTTGAGAACAATTTTGCAGCATGAATTTTTGGTAAGAAAGTTGAGAACAATGAGAAGTGACTTGCGAAAAAAGAAAAGAATGATGAAAAGAGAAAGAAAAAAGTGGATCTTAATCTTCTTGTTTGGTATGGAGAGGATGAGAGGAGGGAAAGAAAACTACTATATTATCATTATATCTTTTAAAAGGAGAACAGAAATATTTAGGATTACAAGAATGATGGACAGAAATATTATCACTAGATGCTCTTAATATTTAGTTGGGAATAATTCTAAGGAGATTGTCAAGGGTTTTGAGATTGCATGTCCTTTCTTTTCTTTTGATATATTGTCTTATGGCTTACCTATATATATATATGTATATATATGTATATATATAAATAGTTGGGAAGGCAAAATGTTGGGCTCAGCTAGAGGTAGGGCTGAAAACCGATGGCTTCAGTGCAGTTTTGGTCAAAAACCGAAACGGCACCGAAACCTAGAAAATGCATATTTCTCAACCGAAACTGATTGACAAGGAGGAAGAGAACCGGCTGGCATTCGATCGATTGGTACTGATCGGTTTGGCGGTTTGAATTGGTTCCCATCACCAGAATAGTTTGTCCATCACCAGAGGTCCAGAACAGTTTCCAAGCCAACAAATCCACCGAAAATACAAAAAATAAAAAAGCTATTTAAAGTTTAAATGAGAGACGGAGGAGAGGGAAAGAGATGAGAGAAGAGATAAGCGTTAGGCTTTGGCCATGATGCAGCTGCCATGGAGTGTGGAGGTTCTTCGGAGAGAGAGCCTAACAAAGGAGCGAGGCTGCGAGTGGTGAGGACTCCTATGGGCAGTGGGCAGGGTCTATGAGACTCAGCGTCAACAAAGAAGTAGAAAGTGAGGGCAGCTGCTGTGTCTCTGTGATGAAGACGACCAAGAAGTTGGGGGCAACGGCTGAGACTCAGAACGACGAAGAAGAAAAGTGGGGTGAAGAAGAAAAGTGGGATGGGGGGGGGAGGGCTTAAACGGCTCAACTCTAGTTCAGAACAACGCCGTTTGGTCTAAACCAAACGGCGTTGTTCCCTTTAAATTTTTTTATAGGTTTTTAAAGCAAAACGACGCTGTTTCAAGTGAAATGTCATCGTTTTGTATCATATATATGAAAAAAATATATAATATAAACTATCGGTCGGTTCGGAGGTTCGAGCTAGGGTCGAACCTGGACCAAACCGGCCGGCATCGGTTCTTATTAATTTCTACCGCTGGCCAACCGGTTCTTCACCAGTTTGGTAGGTTCCTGAATCTGGTAGCCGGTTCACTTCGGAGACGGTCGGTCCGGCCGGTTCCTGTACAACCCTAGTTGGAGGTCCTTCCTATCCCTCTTGCTTTCCCATCTTCCCTAACCAACTAAACGATGGAAATATACCATCCATGCTTCATTTTACTTCCTCCCTCCTTTGTCCTCCCTATTTGCTTCATAGCTTAGGGCTTCATTTTGAGAGGTTGGTAATTAGAAGACCTATGGACCGGATGATTTGGTATTGCAAATGATGATGGAACTTTGGTGTAGATGTCACAGCTGGTGTTGTATTCATCTGTTCTATGGTTAATGTGAGCATTTGCTGGTTTTAATCATGCTTTAGGGGTGTAAAAAAAAAAAAAGGGTGAACGGGACCGGATTGGACTGAAATGGGGGGTTTGGACCAAAATCAAGTTTGGTTCGGTCCGGTACCGGTTTTATTTTTCTTAAAACCGGTTAAAACTAGTCAAGTTCTTGTTTTTTTTTTCTAAAACCGGATCGGACCAGACCGGTTCATATATATATTTTAATTTTTTATATTGTATATAATTTACATATATAATTATATAAAAAATAGTTTTGTATTATATGATAAATTACTAATTAATATAATATTAAATTTTAAAATTTTATCACTATAGTTTATTGTATTAATAATTATACTAATATTATATAGTGCATATTAATAGTTATACTAATACTATATCACTATATATTATAATATACTACAATATATTATCACTATAGTAATATATATAATATAATATATTAAAACCGGACTGGAATCAATAAAACTGGAAGAATCGATTTATGAGAGTAACGGGTATGTAATCGGTTTTTAAAAATGCAAAACCAGTTCATACTAGTTCGGCCTCAAATTTTATTCTAAACCGGACCAAATCAGACCGGTTACATCCCTAATTATGCTAATGTGGGTGGAGTGCCAGGCAATTTATATGTGCTTGCTAGAGGTTTGGTATTCTTCTTTTTTAAAAATGCGTTCTATGTTAATGTGACTGAAACATCCTTTATGCCTTTTTTAAAAATTAAAATATGGCATCAATTCTATGAGGTTTGCTTTGTGAAGCGGTGACAATTGCAGGGGTGGCAAATCTTGTTTTTGGGTCATGTTCGTGTCATGTCTAGAGATGAACATTCAACTATATAGGTTAACCCGAACCAAACCTGTTAAGCTAAACGTGTTAAATTTCCAAATCCTAACCCAACCCATTTAGATAACAGGTCTTGTCGTGCCATCCATTTTGAGCCGTTTAATAATTAATTAGAAATATGTTAACATGACATGACTCATTTAAACCCGTTTGTTTCATGTAAATTGGTTGAACTAAAATGTGCAAGTCATTTGACCCGACTAACATAATTTCACATGAAAGTTAAAATCTATATTTATTAATAACCACATATCTTAAAAAATATATATTAATATTTTTCAAATTTTAACATATAATAAAACCAATATTACAAGCCATACAATAACAAATATGAGCATAGGTCTAAAATTACAATCCCAACAACAAAAACAATAAAAACATAAACATACTGAGTAATATCAATATTACTACTTAACAATAGTAAAATTTTAATTTTGAAATAAATTCTAAACGGGTCAAAACGGATTGATTTCGTGTTAAGCAGGTTGACCTGTTTATAAATTGTGTTTTAACGGGTCAATCCGTTTTGACCAAAACCTGTTAAAATTAAACCAATCGGTAATCAAAAAGTTTTATTCATAATAATAGGCAAAGCCCAAGTACACAGGGAGTATACATGAGAAGTACCTAACTAGAGTTTACAATTGAAAGAAGAAAGTCATGGACATTTAGTCCGTTACAAACAATGGCCCCCACCCAAGAAAATAATGTTTTAAAGAAAAAAACTTTCAGCTTCTCCATTGTTCTCTCGTGGTTTTCGAAACTTCTATCATTTCGCTCCTGCTAAATACACCAACACATACATATGGGGATCTCCTTGGAGGCCTCTCCAGCATGCTAGAAAATCCACCAATCTAGGGGCATGACCCATGATAATCCAAGTCTGGATTGCCACTCCTAGACAACTGTCAACAAAAGTTTTACATCAGTGGAAGATCTTGTGTTTTTTGGGTTCACAAATGATATTTGCTCCGTTGTGCTTCTAAACCTGACTACCTGCTACGCTGTATCGCATTGAAGTGCATGTTTATGGTTAGCTTTGGACCTCAATTCGAACGAAACCATTGGAATTCTTTAGATCTGATGCTAGTGCTTATAGCTAGTTGAAGCCATCTACTGGAGCTGGACTTGTGCGGTTTATAGGGTAATGATAACTCAGTTTAGATGATCTGATCCAAGGCCCCTTTGTCACTTTGGTGATGGCCTTGGTTAAAAATTTCTTGTTTATATTAAGAAAATCATCCCATCATTTTCACTTTGCATGTCCACATATTTTTGTCCTTATTCCAAAATGGTAACCATTTTGATAATTTGTGTTCAGGATATATTAAGTTACATGGAAAGGGCTTTCGGTGTTGGCTGCATGAGTCAAGGTGACAACGGAAACACGACCCAGCAACAGTCTGGAAACCTAGTAGCAAAATCTTCCTCTATTCCTCTCAGCAGTTCATCAGCTACGGATGTTTCTCATTCAGATTTAGCTGCTAGTGCGAATGCCTCAGAAAACTCTTTATCAAGAACCTTATCAGAAGAGGCACTTGAATATGAAACTATGTTGTCAACACTAGATATTGGTGGACAAAATTCAGTGAGGCTGTCTGGTCTTTCATCTCCAACTAATCTGCCAAGGACTGCGGTTGATAGGTCTTTTACCACTGTTGATTTGAAGCTTAAATTGCATCTTTATAAAGTTCGGTTTCTGCTTCTCACTAGGAACCTTAAGCAAGCAAAACGTGAAGTCAAGCATGTTATGAATATTGCACGTGGGAAAGATTTGTCCATGGCTCTCCTCCTCAAGTCTCAGATTGAATATGCACGTGGCAACCACCGTAAAGCCATTAAGCTGTTGGTGGCATCAAGTAATCGGACAGACATGGCAATCTCAAGCATTTTCAACAACAATCTTGGGTGTATATATTATCAGCTTGGGAAATACCATACCTCGTCGATATTTTTTTCAAAGGCGCTGACTGATACTAAATATCTTCGGAAGGAAAAGCCAGTAAAGCTATCAACTTTCTCCCAGGATAATTCTTTTCTCATAGTATATAACTGTGGTATACAGTACTTGGCCTGTGGGAAGCCAATTCTTGCTGCTCGCTGTTTCCAGAAGGCCAGTTTGGTGTTCTACAACCGACCTTTGTTATGGCTTCGACTTGCTGAATGCTGTCTGATGGCTTTGGAGAAGGGACTCATAAAAGCAAGTCACGCTCCATCAGAAAGATCAGAAGTCAAAGTACATGTTGTTGGCCAGGGAAAATGGAGGCAACTTGTTGTTGAAGATGGAATATTAAGAAACAGACATGTGGATTCTGTTGAAAGGGATGATTGTATGCTGCACGGTGAAGGGCAACTGAAGCTTTCAATGTTGCTTGCCCAACGGTGTCTGCATAATGCTTTGCACTTGCTTAACTGCTCCGAGTCAAACCATTCAAAGTATGATTTGCCTTCAAATACCTCCTTGGAAGAAAATGAATCAAGTGGAGCAGCTTCTTTGAGGAACTCAAACCACAAGAACTTGCACAACATTGATTCGAAAACATTTACTGTAACAGTAGGTTTTGGTCAGGTTAACGCAAATGGGGATGCCAAAGAAATGAAGGGAGGAACAAGTCAGGAGCTCATACAGAACTCTCTCTCCTATTATGAAGATATTTGTAGAAAAGAAAATCAGTTGATCAAGCAATCCATTCTTGCTAACCTGGCATATGTAGAGTTGGAACTGGAAAACCCCATGAAGGCCCTGTCAATCACCAGGTCTCTATTGGAACTTCCAGAGTGTTCCAGAATTTACATCTTTCTTGGTCATGTGTATGCAGCAGAGGCACTCTGCCTGTTAAACAGGCCAGAGGAGGCTGCTGAGAATTTATTGATCTGTTCGGGGGGAAATAATTTTGATTTGCCATTTAGTGAAGAGGACTGTAAACAATGGCAGGTGGAGAGAACTATCGATAGTGAAGAGTTAAATGGAGGATCAGTGACTGCCAAGAAGAATCCAACCGAGGACTCGCAAGGCATTGTCTTCCTCAAGCCAGAAGAGGCTCGTGCAGCACTTTATTCAAATTTTGCTGCTGTGTCTGCCATGCAAGGTCAACTTGAGCAGGCCCATCAATTTGCAACACAAGCACTATCCATATTACCGAACAGTCGGGAAGCAACCCTGACTTCAATTTATGTGGATCTCATGCTCGGTAAGTCAAGAGAAGCTCTTGCCAAGTTAAAGCAATATAGTCGCGTTAGGTTCCTTCCCAGTGGCGTAATGATGAATAGATCTTCTTGATTACTGTACCAGTGTTTTTTGAGTCAGAATGTCTAGCCCTCCTCACAGCATTAGTTAGCACGTAGGTCAGCAATCCTTTATAAGAGGATCTGTAACATATATATAGTTCAATTTAGGGAATAAATTTTGCTGTTCGTTTTTTGCCCCTTGATATTCTTTTTCATATCTAGGATTCAATACGTGGTGGTGGCTGTGTTTTGGATAGTGCGGATCCCC
>QGSO01000416.1:801591-971309 GCA_011037825.1 Carya cathayensis
ATATATATATATATATATATATATATATATATATATATATATATATATATATTTATTACCATTAACAAACATGGAAGAAGATATAAAACAAAGTGATCAATCAGATTAATCCAATAGAAGATTTGAAGTCATGCATTAGACTCGGAAAGCAGCTTTGATTGCAATTCCTTGCCTAAGACGTACAAATTATACACATGACATGCAACAATCCCTTAATTTTAAGCAAATGGTTTGCAATATTCATGTTTCCAAACATCAGAATACATAAAGATCAAGAAAAGGATAAGATTTTCGGATAGAGAGATTGAAAATGATGGGGGAAGGGTTGCTCGACATCCTCTCATGCAGTCGACTCCGTCTGTCCAGCCATCATATTCTAGCAACCTGCAATCCAATACAACTCGTCGATCCAATGAGCCAATTTTTTCCCAGCGTAAATACACATGATTCAAAGAAATAATATATATGTTGAAGGCTAGCTTGTCTATAAATTTGAATATCACCATAGTTCAAGAGAATAACTAAATTATCTATATTATTCTAAATAAAAAGTAGTTTTCTACTTATAGATGCTATATATATGAAGTACTTTAAAAGAACAAGAAAAACAAGAGTACCTTTTTTGTTAAAGAAATTGGTTGGTTCAGATTGTTGTTTAATTAGCGCTTTGTTTTTATGAATATAGCAATATAAGATCATGAAGCAGAAATAAATATTTTGCCTCCTTATAAGTAACTCATGATCATCAGGTAGCTCCTTATAATTAAACCTGCTGAAAAATCTTAGGAATTATAGTTTGGAGATAAGTGCGGCACCTAACTCATTTCTACAGAGGGCAGGTGTATCCAGGAGGGGGTGTCTTCCCACAAGCTGCAAGGAGCTGAAGAGCAAGTGGAACAAGCATATTAAGGTTGAGACCCTTGAGCTTGAGAGTGGTGCACATGCAAACCGCAGCCTCAGTCTCCATAAGTCCTTGCAGAACCGGGCAGCACTCGTTAACCACCGGGTCCCCAAGCCCAATGGGCACCATACCACCAAGAAGATCCACACAATTACCCAGTTTCATCGTGTCAATGGGGCATGTTTCCTTCCCTGGTGGCGGCGGCGGTGGTGTGAGAACTGGATGTGGTGTAACTGGAGGGGGAGTCACAGGTGGTTTGACAATGGGAGGGAGAATCACGGGTGGTATGACAATGGGAGGGAGAATCCCGGGTGGTATGCCAATGGGAGGGAGAATCACGGGTGGTATGCCAATGGGAGGGAGAATCACAGGTGGTTTGACTGTCGGAGGAGGGGTCACCGGTGGCTGCTTGATTGGGGGTGGTGGGCTTATTGGAGGCTTTACCATGGGTGGACTGGTATGCTTTGGTGGGGCCGTGCCACAGAATGCACAGCCAAGTATAGGGGTGGCTGAGAAGATGAAGAGAATGCAAATGAAAAAGAGAGCATAGGTATTGGAGGATTCCATCTTTTTGGGTGTCTCTCTTTCGGAACAAAGAGAGAAATAGCTAAGAATATAGAGTACTAGTGGTGAAGTCTTTGCACTAGGGAAGAGGGTGTTATATAGGAATAGTGACGAGGACATACAGCAAGACGCCAAGCAAGAACCCCAAAAAGCAGAACACGTGAACATGGGGGCTCTAATAAGCTCAAAAGGCAAATGACAAACTTTGCTAGTTGGCAATAAAATAACGATTATATGTTGGTGTCCTATTATTTGTTTTCCTCAATTCCTTATGGAATGCGCGCATTAGAACATCTTAATTTAAATATCCCTCTCTCCTCCCACACTACAACATATTTGCCTATTTGCTACGAGTTTTTTTTTTCCAAGATCTATGCTGGTGACAAATACTTATCTAATGCCACAAACAATGTCCATAGAAAAAAAAAAAATCAGACTTTTTGCAGCGAGACCACCTTTGACGAGCAAAAATTTGTCAGTAGAACAATTTTGGCGGCGACAAAAAGTACGTTTGCGGCCACATATACTAAATGACAGAGAAAGAGAACAAACATAGAAATTATGTTTGAGAGAGAGAGATATCTGAATAAATTAATGTTTTTAGAAAATAAATTTTGTATTGTATTTTGCACAAGTGAATAAGTAAAAGTTGAAAAGTTATTCGAATATAGTGATGTTTTTAATAGTAGTTTTTGTTTTTGGTATTATAAGAGTTGTTTTGATATTTGTACGTATTTGGGTAATAATTTGATAAAAAGTTGAAATGATTATTTTTTTAAGATTTGAAGATATTTTATTTGAGAATTTAAAATTAAAAAAAAAACATTAAAAGTTTTGAAAAAAATCCATAACCAAACAAGCCCTATAACTTGCTTTCTGTGAATACACTACAAGATAAATGGATTTTTGTGATCAAAATTAAGTTCTTTTGACTGCCTGCACCTAGTGATAATAAATTATTGGTACGTACGTAATAACTAATAGCTTAAAGAGGTTTAATTTCATCATTTGTTTTAAAGAGGTTTGTTTTAAAGAGGTTTCTTAATTTCATCATTTGTACTCATGATAGCTTATGCATATTCTTTTGTGAAAGCACCCTGCATGTTAGTGATCTCTGGGATCAACATTCCCACCTCATGTTTTACCATAATTACACCCACGATAAGATCGACCAGCCAGAAGCAAAAATATGCATGCTAAAAGGAATCGGGGGCTCTAAAATTCCCTGATATAAGGTATTGCTCATATTTCCAAACTAAACCAGACGCCAAATATGGAGATATATAGAGAGTCATGCATGTGTTTTATGCATGAAATCCAACATGCATCATGTTCACGTTCTTAGCTTGCAATATATAGGAGAAGCAGTAGTAATACAGCTACGCAAGCTCATGCATGCATGTGCAATAATGGTGGGGTTAGAGAGGAAGAGGAGATCAGGATAAAGAAGAAAAGGATCATACGGTAGTAGAAGTACGCAATTAAGAATGTGCATAGCTAGGCTATTGTCAATATTGGTGTTGGAAGTCCGTCCGTGAATCGAATGTGTGGTACTCATGAAGAGGCCGGGCTGGAATTAGTAAGCCCGGAGGAATTTAGTTTTTGTAAGCTTGGATCATCGATATCCGTGATTCAGCTTTTTTAGCTCAATTTGATATGATTACATGTATAAGTTATCTATTTTAAACCACGAAAGTTTGTAAATTTTATATACCGTGAGATTTCTGACGTTTGAGCCAAACATTTCAAATGTAAAAATACTGTTCATTCCGAAGAGTGGAAGAGAGTATAACTGTATGTATCTGTATAGAAGCTGGTAACTTGGTCGAAATCAACCCCTTGTTACTTGTCCCAAAGCCAGTACGTGAGCTGTCACTACAACAAAAATCACTTTTTTTGGCAATTAAAAATCGTTGGCTAAAGCTAAAAAGATGCCGCCCTTTATCTTTGCCAGCGATTACTTTCTTGCTGGTAGATCGCCGGTACTATAAAGCCACTTCACACATACGCCAGCGGTTAAAAAAAAAAACGCCGCGAAAAATGACGCATATGGTGGCAAAATACTGAATGCCGCTATATCCAGTTAAAAAGTTAAATTATTTCCCGACGTTTTTTGAATCGCTGAGACATGAGGACCTAACGATATTATAATCGTTGGATCTCTAATTTCCAGCGATTAAATTTTCGCTGCAATACTGTATAACGGCCATGAAATAGTATACCAGCGAATAAAATATCGCTGGGTTTTAATTTACCAGCGATTAATTTTTCGTCGCTATATAGTATAACTGCCATCAATTTCGATGGCAGCGATTGAAGTATCGCTGGTTGTTAATTTACCAGCGATGATTAACTCGCCGCCAAATTGTCTAACAGCCATCAAATAGTATGCCAGTGATTAAAATATCGCTGGTGATTGACTTCCCAGCAATTAAAAAAGTGCTGCCATCTTGTAACACAGCCGTGACATCGTATTCCAGCGATTAAAATTTCGCTGCCAATTGATAAACCAACGATTCAGTAGTTGCTGGAAAATAAAATACGGCCATGAATTTTTCCCCAGCGATATTGTAAACGCTGGTTTATAATTTTCCGGCAATTTTTTTATTGCCGGGAAATTGTATCACAGCCAATGAAATCTACTTCCAGCGATTAGACTTTCGCCGGTTGTTAATTTACCAGCGATTCATAAATCGCTGGTAAATTAACAAAGATGCCATTTTATTTTTTGCTAGCGATAGTGTGATCGCTGGAATGTCATTTCCCAGCGTATAAAAAATCGCTGCAAATTTATTCTCCCAGCCTTTAAATTATTTTTCAGCGATTATAAAATCGCTGGCAATTGATTTACCAGCGATTTGAATTCCATGGCGATTTTAGTTTTTGTTTTTTGAACCATTTGGCGGCAATTGAAAAATCGCTGGAAAATCCCAAAAATTGGAGTTTTAAATAACCCAGTATTCTTACAAAGGACTCATTTAAATGAGACCAATGACATCTCATTTAAATGAAACCCTGTAAGAATACTGAGTCTCATTTTGCACCCAGAAATCATTAATACCAACTATGAACCTTCATTCGTCTAGTTTTGTACCTGATTGACATGAGTAGCTAATTATCCATACATCAACAAATATATCAAATTCTGCACTTGACATTCAATCATCAATTCAACCAAAGTCATATTTTTTTTTTTTTTTTTTACACTGGGTGGTGCATTATGCTGATCATATCAAGTACAAGCTGAACTACTGATTATATCTCTTAACGGCAGTTCATCACTAATATTGTTCATAGTTCAATCCAATACTATTGTTAAAATCAAGTATATCAAGTTGTGTTTGTTGGTGCCTTCAGTGCATGCCAATGAACAGCACTTGCTTTTTCTAATATTCCCATTTGTTTATATATAGGGAAACAAAGACAAACTCATTAGCACCCTATATGATATAAAAACGCCGGCAAAAGTAAGATTTCTTGCACATGTGCTCACTACAACAAAAAATATTTTTTGGGACGATTTTCGTTTGGGACGAATTGAAAATCGTCCCAAAAAGTTAGATTTTGGAATGAAATTCAAATTTCGTTCCGAAAAAACGACGGAAAGGTCATACCATTCGAAAGCGTTCGAACGATATTCTTAGGGACGAAATTTTTTTGTCCCAAATAAGTTAACCGTTCGAACATTTAGTTTTGACCTTTTGAATGTAATATTGGCGCGATGGAAGAAAAAAAATTTGGAGGGAAATTATCAAAACGTTCGAACGTTAAATTATAACCGTTCGAATGATGTTTATTTACCGTTCAAACGTTATTTGAAGCGGTCGAACGGTTACAAGGGTTTTAATTTTTTAAATTTTTTGGCAAATTATATTTAGATTAACTAATAATTATAAGAAATTGGTTAATTAAATAATATGAATAATCTAAATTAATAATTAGTTTAGAAAATATAAAACAATACTATTTCATACTTAAATACTGAATTTACAAAACACAAAATGTTGTCCATACAAAAAATAGTAAATAAATATACAAAATATATCATAAAGTAATTAAGACCCCAAGTCTTTGCACACTTCCTCAACTGCAGCTATACGTTCCTCTATTTGTGTCAGTCGAGTACTGATGGTGACCTGAGTCGCAGACATGGCAGCAAACTCTGTACGAAGCTTAGACACAGCAAAATGGATTTCCATACGCACTGCATCAATCACTGCTGATGTCTGCTCGCTCATCGCTGCACGCACTATCTCAGTCATCTCCTCACGAGTAACACTGTGAACTGATGCCTCGCTCGTGTAGATGTCTCAGCAGCTGCAGCTGAGACTCCATGATCTCCCGGCTGTGCATCTCTGTGAGGATCAACCGGTTCTGGAACATGTGCACGAAAACGCAGTCTCGAGTGTCCCGTGCTGCGTGAGAGGGTGGCGCTGTTTATCAGTCCCATCGGCTCCCGTTTACGCTCGGCAACATCAGGCACAACACCAGCACATAGTAGATATCGGGTGATCAGGACTCCGAATGGTAGTATATCCATCGAAATGTACCGAGACTCTGATCGAATCCTATCGAATATATACCCCACCAAGTCGATAGGAATGCCACGAGCGACCCGTATCATAAATTTCGTCCGATCAATGCCAACTTCTGTCTTGTGCTGCCGAGGGTCAATGTTATTGGCAATTATCAAATTTAATATCTTACAGAAAGAAGATAAATCTGCCTGTTTGATGCTCTTCGTCCCGTCATACGGTGGAGCATCTGGACCGACAACCAAATCCCTCACCTCGTGATCAGCAAGAGTATCGACCTCATCAGTATAAACCGATGCCTCATCCTCAGCTGTCTCCGCCTCAACTGAAGGATCAGACTCTCTAGGCACCACATTCGGATATGCATCTGGCAGCCTAGGAATACCGAGATGCTCAGCAAGTCCATCCCGTGAAAATGCAACGGGTACTCCTCGGACAGTGATCCTGTAGGCCCCAGAATCATCTGCGCTAGCACTGCCGAGTTCTCTATAGAACTCAGCAACAATGTCAATGTAGGAGACTGGCTCCCATGCTTCCTCCCGCTCATCCAATATAGGTCCCCAACCACGATCACTGAATACTGAGGGCAATGAATGACCCTCCCAGAGAAGATTCTGGAAATCAGAAATCTTCACCGATCGCTCCAGTGATACTGTCCTCTCCCGAACTGGATCACTACTACTCTCTCCAATATTGCGTCGCTTACATCCCGGCCTAGAAGTAGACATTATAATCAACCTGAAATTTATAATTACAAATTAGATATATAATATTAACAAGAAAAATACAATAAAGAACTATTTACAGTAGTTTGAAACGAATAGCAATTTAATAACATTTTATATTATGAACAACATCATTTTTAATAAATATATATCTCAATATCAATATAAATTAGATAAATATTAATAGAAATATAATATTAAAAAAAGAATTGTGCTAATGGATTTATAATATTGACATATTGGAACTATAAAACTAATGTAATTATTTTCTACTTTAACGTTCGAACGATTAACGCCACGATCGAACGTCCATCATAGCTTACCGTTCGACCGATTATATAACTGTTCGAACGATCAGTGTAACGATCGAACGGTGACAGCCCGACCGTTCGATCGATGCCTTCCACCGTTTGACCAGTTATTGACTAACGTTCGAACGCTATTGATAGCGTTTGAATGATATTCGAGGCGATCGGTATTCCAGGCCGAGTCGAATTCCAGGCCGAGTCGACTCGGCCATGGAAATCCATGGAATCCTTCGATTCCATGGATTTTACACCAAAATAAATGCAATAGAAACCTAAATAAACGTTCCTAACATAGATTTATGCAAATCTACCGATTATTTTGATGTATAAATCGGTTTATCCTAACTTAAACAAATAATCTATCAAAAACTTAAATATAAACGATAAAATGCTTTAAAAAAGAGAAATACCAGTAGTTAGAGGAAGAGGCTTTGAGTGGGTACTGTTGACGACGGCGAAGACGGCGTTGAACTGCGGAAATGGACAGTTAACGGCTTAGAACGGAGGAAATGCTCACGTACTTCATCCGTGAAAATGACGTCGGGTAGCTTTTATATGCTTTACCGTTCGAACGGTACGTTAATACCGTTCGAACGTATTAACTAAAAAACGTTTACCTCCCTAATTAATTCAATTGAATATAATAAATTTTATTTAAATGCAATATTCGGTATTACAACATTAAATATTATAATGGAGAACAATTATAATATATTTTAACATTAATTACATTAATTGCAATATATTTAATGCACTTATATATTATTAAATACTATATATTATATTTATCATTTTTTATATATATAGTATATATAAAATTATACTTAATTTTAATATATTATACTATTGAATATTATATAGTATATAGTATGAGTTATATTATATAGTATAGTATAGACTAGACTACTATATACATGACACTATGTTCATAGTGTTATATAACATATATATGTGATATTAACTAATACATATATATATTTAATAATATATGTATTACATGACTTGTTATCTATATTTTTCATTATATATTGCAATTATAGACTATTTAGATGACACTCTCTATTCTAGCACTATAAATTACACTATATATGTTCAATTTTAGCTTTTGTATCATTATAATACACTATAATTGCATTTAGTATAGATGACACTATATATAATAGTAGATATCATTTTATTATATTATATTAATCTAATATTTATACACTATATATGCATGTGATACATATAACCCTATGCTATGATACCATATATAAGTACATATATAGGTTAACTTATGTACTTGACAATTATACTAGATGTAATATATATGATATTTTATACTATATATATTATATATGTTATTAAACTATAATATATAACAGTTTGATTATATATTATATAGTTATATTACTATATAACTATATTATAGTATATTTATAGTTATGAGAATTTAAAGGTATAGTGAAAAAAAATACAAATAGTTACATTTTAATTTACCGGTCGAACTGTTCAGAATAACCGTTCAAACATATAGTAATGCGTTCGAATGGTAATTTTCACGTTCGAACGTCAAATTAGCGGGGGAAAATTTTTCCGCTAATCTTTTTTGACGTTCGAACGTTCATTAATAACCGTTCGAACGCTAATGTTTTCCATTTAGACGACAGAACCTCACAATATCACGCTCGTTCTAGTCGACTTCCGTTCGCTCTCATCTTCATTTTCTTCCTACCAACGCCATTATTCTTCAATCCAGCCCTAAAATATTACTAACTTCTATCAATCTCTTATATTTTCGAATTAAGATGTTGTTTTTACCGTTTGGTGAAGAGTATTTAAGTTTTGAGCATTGGGTACGGGTAGATTTTCAGGTTTATCTCTCAAATTAGGTATTCTCCTTAAATATATTCTCATTTTAGTTTTTATATAAGTGTTTTCGTTTGCTGTAATGAGTTCGTCATACACTTTGCTGTCTTTTGATGTAATTTGGATTGGAAATGTTGTGGTTTTCGAAGGTTGAAGACGACTGTAAATCTGGAATTAATCCGTTCGAACAGTATTCGTGTACCGTTCAAACGTATGTCATTAGATCGAACGGTGTCTAGCACCGTTTGAACGTTAAACACTTTAAATGCAGGAATTGAATTTAAAATTAATTATTTATAATCTTTGAATTAATAAAATGAATTCAAAATAAAATACAAATAATCTAGATTTACTAATACTTAATTAACTAGAATGTTAATTAAAATACAAATAGTTATAATTATTAACTAGAATGTTAATTAAAATTTTGGCATAGTTATAATTATTAACTAGAATGTTAATTAGCATACAAATAGTTATAATTATTAACTAGATATTTAATTACAATACAAATAATTATAAATAGGGACTAGAATGTTAATTAAAATACAAATAGTTAGAATTAATAAAATATTTTGAAAGATATAAAACAACTATCTAATTATTTAATAATATAATTACTTAATAATTAGCATATCTTGTAAGTGTTTGTTTGATACATGTTAAATATTGGCATATCTTAATTTTGCTTGTTCATCAAAATTAGCCTTAGACCCGTTCGAGAGTTATCAATCCGCCTTAATTGAAAGATTGATAACTCTTGAATTGTCCAGAGTGGACAGTTTGGAATTGTAAGATCATTCTCGCAAACTATCGATCTATATCTGTTATACGTCCAACATTAATATTTTGGCAGATTTATCCATTGTTCTCCGGATATGCAGTTTCGGTGATGTTGTATCGACGATTAACACGTCGGTGCACACAACCAAATGAGCATATTTGGAGAACTATGGGGAGATGCTGCCGAAATTTTTCGTCCCAAAAAATGTTTTTTGTTGTAGTGGCTAGCTATATATACATGGAATTGCTGTGTTTTCATTTTCACCCAAAAAATGCACAAAAGAGGAGAACTTAATGTCATTGTCGATCATGCCAAAAGATCATTGTTCTCCATTGAAAACTAATGCAAATCTGAGGTGCAAACTCCTTTACATGAAATGCATTTACGGGGTTAATTTCGAGCCAGGATTTTCAGTGCCTTTTTTGGCCATTGAGTCACCCAAACAGTTTTCACTACTGTTAATATATATATATATATATATATATATATATATATATATATTATATATTCATGCTAGCTAGCTGGCTGGCTAGCTACTACTCTTGACTTCATGGTACTAAAAAATAAGAAAGCTAATTCAGTGGTCACATGCCACTGGAACTTTTTAGTACCCTATCGCATGAGGGACAAATAATTAAGCCGGGACCAATTAATTCCTTTGGGCCGGGGGTGTGGGGGCATTCTTGTTCTTCTTCACAGCCTGGCTAGCTGAGGGGTGCCTGGCCCTCCCTCGAAGATATGAGAATTTGCGTCGTGATAGTGATCAAATGGAAATCATCATCTTTTACGCAATGATGATCATCATCCGATTAGTTTTATTTCTCAATCATGTTTATGAATATGCGTGCTTTACTTTTTGGTCTTATTTGAATTTAAAACTTTTTAAGTTCTTATATGCATTTATGGGTGTAAGTGTGAGAGAAATAAAAACATAATTTATACATCAATTTTTCTTTGCTTGAAATCCTCAAATTCAGATAACAACTTAAGGAGATCTTAATCATTCAATCAGCGCGCGCGTACCCTCAATTCCACGTTTGTTGCATAAAAGACAGAGAAAGGGCTGCTCCACGTATGAACTGGCGGTTTTCTTGTCAGCATATGGTAATACTGTCTCTAGAAATAACAAAAAGAAGATGGGGGGAGCTCAGTGATCTTGAGCTTATCAGGTGGGGCTCGATCAGTTTCCGTCCGGCCATGAAATTCAAGGCTCTCAATGCGTCTCTCCCTGCATGAAATCTCATCTTACTGCTGCTGGCTTCAACGCGTCATGTACTTGGATAGGGCACTGCATGCATTGATCACGGGACGTACGTACTAATCAATTTAAAATCAGGATTTTCTCTAACATGTCTAAGCGTATGGTTGTTAATACTCTTTTCGTTGTTATTAATTGGTCGCAAAAACCTATTTTTCTGATAGTGACGATTCAATTGCGAATTAAGGAATGACAAGTATTATATGCATGTCCATGTGCATTCTACGTTAGCTATAACTTTTTATATGGATAATCTTTAAATATTATAAATTAAGGTCATGTACGTACATATTATATATAATGTCGTACTCGATCGATCTGTGGTGATAATTACGCTTTATTTGTTTACAGCTTGTATGACAAAAAATCGCTTCGTTAATTTCTAGCAATAAGAGCAGTCGTGCAAACTTCTTGGTTCAACCTGATCACGTTAATGTTAAGGAGAAAAAAGTACAAAATTTTTCTTTATAAAGTTAGAATTTTTTTAAGAAAATAAATTAATTGGTTTTTGGCGTCTTCTCAGACTAGTCCCATCTTAGGATTAAACATGTACTTTCATTAATCATTCAAAAAGTATCTTTAATCGTACATCCTTAATCCTTAATCCTTAAATAGCCAACAAAATAGAATACCACTCTAATTAAGAAATAACAATTGCAGATAGAATAAAACTATAAAATACTAATCTAACTAAAAAATAACAATTGCAGATAGAATAAAAATAGGAAATACTAATCAAACTAAGAAAGCAATAAATTAGGAAAATATAACAATCAATTAAAACAGCTCCACTAATTACAAAACATCATCCTAATTTGCATCAATTCCCAGCTCCCCTAATGTACTTGACTTTGGCAAGTTTTGATGAGTGTAAGCAGTAAATAGATATGGATGTAAATGCTAGATGATGAATGGTCAATTATGCAGTATTAATACTCTTAAATATCTTGGGTTAAAGGAGCTTTATGTGGTAAAATAAGAATATTAATTAGATATTGTGAATTAACTTAGTTTGTCATGTGAAATAATATTTTTCCTCTAATTAAATATAGATGCATTATGTTGTGAGCTGACTAACATTTAAGTAAACTTATGTTTGAATCTTGGCCATAGGAGTGAAGCCCATTGGAATTTGTAATCAAAGCCTACTTAGTAGCTAAACCTGTGAAGAAATAAAATAGAGGCCATGTCCATGAGTAAAGCCCATGGATATCATGTCCATACTCATTAAAATAGAGCCCACGTGCATAAGTGAAGCCCATGAAGAGAAGGCAACTTGAGAAGAAACCAAATCTCTATCAAACCCTATAGACTAATACAAGTGCAATTATTTTGGGAATTTGGGAACCACCAATAGAGGAGAAGATGCGACAGTTAGGCACGATGGAAGAGAGGCAATTCGTGGCAAGAAAAGAGAGGAAGAGAAAAGATTTTAAGTATAAAAGGAAGAAGGAATTGCAGGGGAAGCAGTCAGTTAGTTTTAGTTTTCTATTTTCTTGCATTTTTCTTTCTTGCTTTTGTTCAGACGAATTTGGGATTTTTCTTAGGGTTTTTCCAATACCAATTTTTAGCTAGTTTAGAGGTAGATGATCGGCTAATTTCTTAAGGCTTGGGTTGCAGTAAAACTTTCTATTGTTCTCCATTGTTTGTTGGATTTTCTGTGGTTTGATTGCATACCTCACTTTGACTGAAATTGAATTTTGAAGAGGGAAGTTTGATGAAATATTTTGCTATTATTTTTGCTCTGTTGTTGACACAAGGCACATCAAAGCCTTGAATTAATCAAGAATTCCATCAGCTGTGTGTTATAGTAATTTTGGTGGATGCTTAGTGAGGATATTTTGTTTTAGGCACTGGCATATTTACTTTGAGCTTATATTTCTTACATTCTATTTTATTAATACCTTGATTGAGTTAATAAGAGTAGAGTATTGCCCGAAAACCTTGTAAATGGTGGAAACAAAGGATGTCTTAAACCATAACCCAAGTGTTTGTCAAATTGATTATGTGAACTTGTCACTTTTAGCTACTGATTAGTAAGTTCGATGTGTCTTGACAAAAGCTAAAATTACATTTTAACATCTTTTGACTCATTCCATTTTAGAAATCAAATTGTGTATGATTTAATTCATATTTTAGAACAAAGTCTTAGATCCGAGATCCTCCAAGCTCCACCATACATTCCATTGGCAACAAATCCTTTACACTGTACAACCTACTTTCTATCTTTCCAAACTGTTTTCATGAACATAAAAATCCGAAAAGAATTTTATTTAGCATTTTACATCATCATATTTTTACAATAAGCTTTCACAAATACTTTGAAAATCATTTGTCCCTGTGGAATACGATCATGGACTTATTCTTGATATGACTTGACACTTCTATACTTGGAAGCACAATTGAGAACATGTCACTGGACTTCCGATGCTTGCAACCGAACTGATTATGAATTTGGACGATTTTTCCACTGTGCTAATAACTTGTAATACCCTCCTCGACGGGTTGTAACAAATTGGTGATCAAGTATGGAAGCAATCTCATCTCGAGTAGTTGTATTTTTTGGGACACTAAGAGTTGGTGTCTGTGATGTATCTAGAGTTGGTAATGTGGAAAATTCATTTTCATCACCCTTAAACTCAGTGAGATCTTCTATGTTAAAAATTGAGCTAATACCAAAATCATATGGCAAATCAATGACATACGCATTGGTGCCCAATTTCTTGGCAACTTTAAAAGGACTTGCCCATCGTGCAAGAAGCTTGGTAAAACTCCCTAGAGAAAATCGTTCCGATCTTAAATGAATAAAAACCATGTCACCCACATTGAATTGCTTATCTTTGCACCTTGCATTTGTCGAAATTGCATAAGAATATGTATGAAAGGTGTAACAGCCCGCTAAATTATCAGTTTTGGTTTATTTGCTGACAGCAATCACATCTCTCTCGTCTTTACCCTCATCTGGAATCACGCGTATAGATTATCTTTTCCGTAAATCACGTAATTTGTTCTTCACCGACAGCTGTAAAATCATGAACAGTTTTATCCTAAGCGTTGTACCTCGATGGCGTTTTCCCGGATCTTATCCATCGAATTTCAAAGTATTAGATAAGCTTGTTTTTAAAGTAGCACAATTATAATAATTTAATGAGCTCTGAAAATATTATAATTGTGGATATTTATTTAGATTAAATATTTTAATTGTTTTAAGATATTAAGAGGTTTAATTTTACGTTGAAAATTCTTATTTAAATTTAAGTGTTTTATGCACTTTGATTAATTAACGGTACTTTATCATTTTTATATAATGATGAGGAAATATTATTTTATAAATTTTAGTTTATAAAATAATATTCTACCTTAATTCATCGTAGTGTTTTATTTAAAGTATTTTATTTAAAATAAAACATTTAAGCGTTTTTAATCAGTGTTTTAACTCACTGTTGGTTTATTTGAGGATCCCGAAATGTAGAATTGAAGCGATATACTCTGGCCCTACCTTTTTTCTTTTCACTTTTTCTCTTTTTCTTTTTATTTTCTTTTTTCTCTCCCTCTCTCTCTCTTGGTCGACGGAATGAAGGAAGCCACCATGGCCGTTCGGTTTCAAGGTCCCAGCCGGCGCCACCTCCGGCCGCCGGACCCCACCTCCCACTCCGGCCTCATCCTCTCCCTCCGGCGAGCACAACCACGCCGGTGGTGTACTAAACCGACCTCTCATTCTCTCTCTTTCTCCCTTCAAAGATATGGGTCTCTAGGGGTTTTTCACATTTTTGGACCACCATACACGGCCAAATCAACCACCAAGCACCACCATTGGACTCACCTCATCAAGGGCTTCCTCCCCATGTCTTTCTTTTTCCCAAACTCTCACTTTTCTCATATGGGTTTCTTAAAAACAACCGTTCGGTTTCACCACCGTGCGCCGCCGTACACGGCCACCCGTGGTGTTTCACCACCACCATCTTGTTCCTCTCATCCTCATGAACCTCCCCAAGAAATTTCATGGCCAACGGAGTTTCGTAGAGCTCTCACTCTCCTACACTCTCCAAGGCCAAAAATGGTTTCAAACGGCCGATCCGCCGCCGTTAGCCACCGTCCGACCACCACCTCGCTACCACAGCTCCACCACATGTTCATCTACCTATCCCTAGCTTGCCATGAAGTTCTATGAATTTTCGCTACCTCGCGTTTCCGCTCACCGTTCGGATTTACTGTTCACAGCGTGATGTCGCCGTGTTCCGCCACCTTTGACCATCACAAGGCGACCATGAGCCTTCCAAGGCCACGCTTAGCTTTTCTCGGTTCCAAACTACCACTTTATGTGGTGGACAGCCACCGTGCGCGGTGTTACCGCCACGTACGTTCCTCCGACGCATGTTCGTGACGAGCAGCGAGCGACGCACGGGTTATCCCGTCGATGGTATAACCCTCTATCTTTAGTTATTTATGTTTAACATAGTTGATTTGGTTGGCTGTAGACTGTGTAGTTAGTGTTTGTGGAGTTCGCTGCGTAGTTGTGAAACGAAGTGTGGTTGTGAAGTGTTAGGCTTGATTTTGTAGTTTTGTGGACTGTGCTGTGAAGTATAGGCGTGAGATGGATGCCGTAGATGTGATACGGCGGGTTGTGTGAAGAGAATACGCGTGTAGCGTATTCTGTGTAATGCAGCGACGCGCCGCGCAGATGTGGGTCGTAGAAGGAAGGGAGTACGCATGTAGTGTACTCCGTGTGGTATGGCGATGCATCGTGTGATGTGCATCGTGTTGATGAGTGTTGTAGCGAAGGAAGTACGCGTAGCGCGTACTCCGTGTCGCGTAGCGATGCACCGTGAGACGTGTATCGCAGTGATGGGTTTTGTAGTGTGAATGGAAGAGAGTTCACGTGAGTGTACTCTGTACTAAGTCGTGATACACCGGATGGCGTGTCACGAAGGGTTGGATGGCGTAGCAGAGAAGTGTGGAGCGTATGGTGTAGTGTTGGGAAACTGTATGACAGTGTCCCGAAGCAGTGATGATATGGATTATAGTCCGGGTGACTGGTGTCATCTTGTGGTTGACTATGGCTAAGAGTATATGGATTGAGAAATGAGTTGTTTGTTTGGTTGTTATTGATAATTTTAATGAACTTGTTTTAGTGCAAAGGCTTTCTGAAGTCAATTTATCTCTTCCGAGTATAGTGAAACCTCAAGTTGGTCGTGGTGTTGCAAGTGCTTACAATATGGCAATTGAGTTCAGAAGTGAAAATCTTAAGGACTTGAGTGTTCCTCTTCCAGCTGTTGTGCAGTTCCTCGTGTTTCGCGCTCTATTCTCATAGAACGCGACGATCGAGGTAAGTTAGCTTCTAACTTACTATCAGTTTATTGTGTATGTATGATGGGTAAGGGAACTACAATTTATGTATGTATGTTATCATATATGTCATGTCATTACATGTTTATCTGTTACGCATGATTTATTCTTTTATGAATATTTATCTGTTACACAATCTTTTCTGTCATACAATGTTGTATGTTATAAGTATGTCATGTTAAGTATGCCATATGATACATGTATGCCATTAAATGTTTATGATTAAATCATATTGTGCCATTTACAAGCATACGCCATGTTAGAAAAGTATATGATATTAAATAATATCTCATGCATTAAGAAAGATAAGACATGTTATGTTACGTATAATACGTGGGGCCACAACAACTGTGGAGTACGTATTATATTTTATGTTACGTATAATACGTGGGGCCACAACAACTGTGGAGTACGTATTATATTTTATGTTACTTATAATACGTGGGGCCACAACAACTGTGGAGTACGTATTATATTTTATGTTACTTATAATGCGTGGGGCCACAACAACTGTGGAGTACGTATTATATTTTATGTTACTTATAATGCGTGGGGCCACAACAACTGTGGAGTACGTATTATATTTATGTTACTTATAATGCGTGGGGCCACAACAACTGTGGAGTACGTATTATATTTTATGTTACATGAAGTATGGGGCCACAACAACTGTGGAGCATACACTACATGAGACACAGCAATTGTGACATGTAGAATACGTGGGGCCACAACAACTGTGGAGTACGTATTATATTTTATGTTATGTGTATTCATGGGGCCACAACAACTGTGGAGCATGAAGTATGGGGCCACAACAACTGTGGAGCATACACTACATGAGACACAGCAATTGTGACATGTAGAATACGTGGGGCCACAACAACTGTGGAGTACGTATTATGTTTTATGTTACTTGAATACGTGGGGCCACAACAACTGTGGAGTACGTATTAACGCACGTTATTAATCAAGACAATTGAATAAGATTCCAAGTTTATGTTAAGTCCAGTTTCAGATCAAATACATGATAAGTCAAGTTTTAGATCAAGTCCATGTTATGTTATACTCACGTACATGTTATGTTCAAGTTTATGTTATTTTCAAGTTCTTATTTATGTTATGCATGTTTACGTTCATGCTATATTTCAAGTCCATGTTATGTTTCACGTTCATGTTATGTTGTTTGTTCATGTTATGTTTTAAGCTTAAGTTCATGCCATGTTAAGTCAAGTTCAGTTCACGCTTAAGTTCTGGTTAAGTCATGCTATATGTCAAGTTATACTATGTTTATGTATGACTATAATTATGCATTTATGCTTTTACTGCCATGCATGCATTTTTAACCTGTGTGTGAGTTTTATGTTAACTTACTGAGATTTGTAATCAAATCTCACTGTGGTAGTCCCAACTACCATTCCCCCCGAATGGTAGATCTTGTTACAGGACCCAAAGGAGAATTGGAATCTGACCAACTGAATACGGTCGACTAGGCCACGGTGCGATGTTGATGATGGTATAGTATTTAACTTAGGTTAATACTTGTACTTTTGGAGTTGTATCTCAAGTATTCTTTTGATCACAACCATTTTGGACTAGTGTGATGATCACGGCTTTTTAGTATGCCTTTATGTATGAATTATGTTTCAAGTATTTGGGATATATTTAGTTTGGTGCATAGTATTGCTAAAGAAAAAGATTATCCGCTGCGAATATTGCATAATGCTAGATGCATGTTAGGAACATTGCATCTTATATGTCATGAACGGGGGCAGGTAACCTTGTGTTGCATGTCTCGACGCTTCAAATGTCCGTTCAATCCCAAGCGGAATTTGGGGGCGTCACAAAAGGTAAGGCGCCATTTCCATTCTTCATGAAGTCCCTCATATAACTAGCTAAATCTAGTGCAGCTTTGCTTGGTTTGGGGGGCAACGATAAGGAGGCCATCTGTTTGGGTATGGAATGCAATAGAAAACATCAGTTTCGTCCCCATTTTCGTCCACAATGTCTTCTAGAAATAACTCACAAATTTTACATCCCTGTTAGAGACGATAGAAGTTGGAACACCATGTAATCAGATTATTTCTTGCAAGAATAATACAACGATCTTTAAGGCATCATAAGTCTTGTGAAATGAAATGAAATACGACATCTTTGAAAAATGATCTATGACCACCATAATTTAGTCATGTTGTCGAAGAGTTTTAGGCAACCCATGAACAAAGTCCATGCTAATATGTTGCCATGGCTTGTCCAGAATGGGGAGTGGTGTATAGAGCCCCACTTGTTGCATAGTTCCTTTATTTATTTGGCAAATCTGATAACGATTAACCACTGTATGCACATCTCTACGCATCTGAGGCCAATAGAACCGATCATCAACAATAGCAAAAGTTTTATCATATCCAAAATGTCCAGCTAAACTCCCACCATGGAGTTTTGTAATTAGGAACTAACGGAAAGACTCATGAGGAATGCATAGCCGTGTTCCATAAAATAGATATCCAATTTTCATAAAATATTCACCACTAGATATGCGCACATGAGTAGATAGATTACTCCACACGTTGCCGAAATCCTCATCATTAGCATATTGCATTTTGAGACTTTCAAATACTGTAAAATTAGTTGAAAACATATGCAACAAATGAGCTCTCTTGCTTAAGGTGTTAGTTATCTTATTTTCAGTCCCCGACTTATGCCTAATAACAAACTTGAACTGCTGCAAATAGTCCATCTAGTGAGCATGTCAGGCATTTAGCTTACTTTGGAAATTTAGATACTTTAAAGAATCATGATCAATGTACAGAATAAACTTTCTATGAATCAAATATGGTCGCCAATGCTTGATAGTTTGAATTAAAGTATAGAATTCCATGTCATATACCAAGTATCGTCGACAAGTGTCTTTAAGCTTCTCACTGTAAAAAGCGATGGGGTGACCTTATTGACTCAATACACCCCCAATTCCTAGATGTGAGGCATTATAAGCCACTTCAAAAATTTTAGAGAAATCAGGCAATTTAAGAATTGGTGCTTGCCCCATCTTCTCTTTAATTTTGGTGAAGGCCTTGGCAGCTGCGACACTCCACGAAAAATTCTTTGCTTTCAAGCACTCAGTGATTGGGGCCATTATAGTGCTGAACCCGTGAATAAATCAGTAATAGAATGCAACCAAACCGTGGAAGCTCCTGACTTTGAAAAAATTCTGGGGCATTGGCCAATTCTAAATAGCTTGCACCTTTACAGAGTCGGCCTCGATACCTTGATCAGAAATTATAAAACCTAGAAATTTGACACTTTTCTTCATAAATGAACACTGCCCAGATTAATATAAAGTTGTTCAGCTCTCAAAGTCTTCAATACCTGCTCGACATGGTCTTGCAAACTTCAGCTAAAGATTAAGATATCATCAAAATAAACAACAACAAATTTACCCAAGAATGACTTGAGAGCTTGTATCATAACGCGCATGAAGGTGCTTGGTGCATTAGTTAATCAAAAGGGTATGACTAGCCATTCGAACAAACCATCTTTATTCTGTATTGCCTGATGAGATAGTGCGGTAAATTAGGTAAGGTTGATCCGGGTATCAAGTCTATAACATGTTGCACATCCCGCATTGGAGGTAGTTTTCTTTTTTTTTTATTTTATTTATTTTTATTAAAATTCAAGGCCCCCTGTCCATGAGAGGCCCCTACCCTGAATTTATTAATAAAATCTTCACGTATGGCAGAGGAAAACCATGATTACAAAAATTTCTAAAAACAAACCAAACTTCATTTCTCTCTAATATAAGGAATCCCCAAACGATCCATACGAATCAAACCACGTAAACGAACTTGATCAAAGTCCGAGCCAAGAAACACCGTGCATCCCTTCCTTTGCCAATAAATCCGCCACCATATTTGCTTGCCGAAAAATGTGCCTAAAGCGAGCATTTATTTCATGAGCTAGCTCTTTTATCTCTTCCCAAAAATCCCAAAGGAACCAAAGTCTACAAATTCTGGAAGCGATCCAGTTCATAACCACCAAAGAATCTGATTCTACTAACACATCTCGAATCTGCAATTGCTTACATAGCCGAAGACCATCTAACAAGGCTTTACCTTTTGCAACTGCATTAGAGGCCACACCATAGTGCTATGAAAGACCTGCTACACACTGCCCATTAGAGTCTCGGATGATACCATCTCTTGGATTATTGCAAGCCCCATTGTCTACATTCAGTTTCACCCTCCCCCTTTCCGGCATCTCCCATTTGATAAATGTTACACGTTTCATTTGGACAGAGGCAACCAAAATCTGCAAACTCTCCAACACCAACCTGTCATTCTTTCTCATATATTGGAATTTTTTCAAATTAGAAGTAGCGTCCTTGATATAAAATTTAATTGTACGAATCGTAGCTTTTACTGCAATGGAAATACTCTCCGTTCTAGCAGCACAACGCTCCTTCCATAAAGCCCAAGAAATCAAAATGGGAAACACTCCACGTATCCAACCAACCTAAGATTGCTTCGATGCTCTCTACCACCAAAATAGCAGCATTCCTCTCCAATTCGTGATCTGAGGTAATCGTATCTGGCACAGATTTGCAAAGTACCTCCATATCTCCTGAGCTCTCGGTCCCTCACACAATACATGATGCATTGTCTCCACTTTAGGCGTTGCACATTAGTGACATTTAGAGGCTATCAGAATGTTCAGCCTCTGAAAAAATGACATTTTCTTAGGAATATTTGGTTGCCATAGCCATTTCCTCCACTCACAAACTTGGCCACATTTCCTATTAATCTCCCAGACAGACTTAGTGGTAAAGTTACCCCCCAAAGAATGTTTCCAAATCAACACATGTGTTTTATACCTCAGTCACACAACAGAATTTTGAATTAATTGCAGAACCTCATCCGGCACTAAATCCCGAATGAGATCAAGTTTCGGACCCCTGTCATCAATTACCTCAGCAACCAAAAGTTGATTGCTTCCAACCACCGGACATAGCTCCTATAAAGGACCACACCCAACCCAATTGTCCATCCAAAAATTCAAATTTCCATGCCCAACCAACCACTTTGAGTTTTGGATCACTTTCTGTAATAACTCAGTTATACCCTTCCAAAGCTGAGATCCTTTCTTCATTTGAATTGCCTTGTAAATATGCTCCCACCCTATATATTTTTTCGGGAAGAAATCGACCCACAAAGACACCCTTGTTAATAGCTTCTAGCCAAACTTCATAAGTAAAGACTCCTGCACCTCCATCAAATCCCTAACACCAAGGCCACCCTCCTCCAATGGTTTACAAACCAAATTCCAAGATACCCACTTCTGCTTCCTAAATTCCATCGAAGATTCCCAAAGGAAGTCTGAAATTTTTTTTTAGGCATTCAAAACACAACTTTGGGCATTTTCATCACATAGCATATGGATTGGCATGCTATTTAATACATGCTAATAAGAAATGATTTCCCCCCAAAAGATAAATCTTGCTCTTCCAACCCACCAATTTTTTCTAATCTTGCCAAGAACCATCAAATAAACTAATCTTCAATCGTCCCACATAGAGAGGAATTCCCAAATACACAACCGGCCATGCGCCCTCATCAAAGCCATAAATCAATTTAAGTTCTAGTTTCCTATCCAAAACAATATTGGAGGAGAAAAAAATAGTCCCGCATTGGAGGTAGTTGCTTCGGCATCTCATCCGACATAATGTCATGAAATTCCTCCAACATTGTGGTGAGTTCCACTGGAACATAACCATCATGTTGTTTCATTTCACGCCTTACTACCATTAGCACCATAGCTTCATCATGTATGGCTTGAGAAAATTGACGCATGATCAAAACTGGGACAACTTCCTTTTTTATCTTAAATTCTCAGATCTGCAAAGGATCCAAAACAAATTTCTTACCTTTAAAATTAAAAGAGTAAGTGTTAGCATACCCATCATAGGAAACCCTTCGATCATAGAGCATGGACGCTCCAATAACATGTGACATATGGTTATAGGGATCACGTTGCACCAGGCCTCGTCCATATGTTTTTTGCCCAATAAGAATTCAACCAAACATCGTTGCTTCACTAAGACTGAGTTGTCTTCATTAACCCAACTGATCCGAAAAGGAGTAGGATGCTTCTCAATCTTCAGCCCCAAACGTTCTATGGCAATTTCAAAAATCACATTCGTGCCATTATCATTATCAATCATGACATTCAAAGCTCGACCATTATGTTCCATGCGTGTGTGAAACATATTGGTACGCAACCACTTGGGATTAGCCTGGAGCTCTTTCTTAGTTCCTGTCAATACTCGATGCATCACACAACTAGGTAAATCTGATGCACTCAAGTGTTCTTCTTCACCGTAACTACCCCCATCAGTCTCCTGTTCATCCATTTTTTCAACAATGTCCATTTCCAATAAATCTTTTTCACATATAAAGGCTAACTTTTTATCTCTTGTAGGATACACAACAATATAGTGTCCAAAACCTTTACATTTATAACATTGTGGCCCTTTGCTGGTGGCATTTGGTTTTTCTTTATGGTCTCAAATCACTGCGCCCCTGGGTTGATCTTTCAACAATGGTGACCTTTGGAATGAAGGCATTGTGACACGTTCTGATCTTGGATCCGTTGATATCGTTTTCCTCCCAAACGAGGTCCCCATTTGTTTCTCAATACGTAGTGCCAATTGATACGCCTCCTCTACATTGATTAAACGTGTAGTCAACATCTCCTTGCATAGATTGCTATGTAATTCGATGCGGTATCGAGTTAAAGTGTGATGTTCAGTCTCCACAATCTTGGTACGGACAGTCAACTCGTGGACGTGGTTCGTAAATTGATCAATATTCAATGACCATTGCCTAAGTTTTAATATCTCTTCGAACATCATTTGCCCATAATCAATGGGCAAATATTTTTCCTTCAGTCACTCCTTCATTTCCTCCTAGTTAGAAACTGCTGGATGTCGGGTACGGCGTAATTGTTCTTTTACACTTCGGCATCATGCTACTGTATGTCCCTTCAATTTCATCTGAACATAACAAACCTTTTGATCCTTCGATACAACAAATCAATTGAAATAATCCTCAAGCCATTAAACTAGTTTTCAAAAGCTTTGGGCTCTAATTTCCCATAAAAATCAGTCACATCAACCTTCATCCTCTTAGTTAGTTCATCAAGAAGTTAATAATCTGTGCCATGTCCACCACGACCTCGGTGAAAATTTTGTCTATGATGTCAGATTTGAGGTCGACAATCCTCAAACTCCCAGTCTTCTTCATCTTCCAAATCGTCATCAACATCTCTATCACTTTCATCTAACACCTCTCCACAAACTGGGCCACGCCCTCTTTAATTGAAAGGCCTAAACTCCCCTCGAGCTTGACGCTCATCCATGGCATCTAGTCGGTGAGTGAGTTGCTCTCAAATTGTGGCAATTTGGTTGATTTGTTGCTACAAATTAGCCTGTTCCGAGTCTTGGTTGTTTGGATTTTGGTTTTTTACCATGGCGTATGAAGTACCACGACAGGTTACAGGCATGGGGTGCTAAGCTCCTTAAGGAAGGAATCTGGCTTTAATACCAAAATTGGTGCCAACTTCTTGGTTCAACCTCACATCAATAACAAGAAGAGAAAAGCACATATTTCTATTTGAGAAAGTCGGAATCTCTCCAACAAAATAAATTAATAGGTTTTTGGCATCTCACCAGGCTAGTCTCATGTTAGGATCAAATATGCAATTTCAGTATTCATTCAAAAAGTGCCTTTAATCGTACATCTTTGATCCTTAAATAGCCAACAAAATAAAATACCACTCTAATTAGGAAATAACAATTGCAGGTAGAATAAAACTAGAAAATACTAATCTAAATAGGAAAGCAATAAATTAGGAAAAGATAACAGTTAATTAAAACAGGTTCACTAATTATAGAGCATCCTCCTGATTTATATCGAGCAGAGCTTAGACAAACATATGATAATTCACTAATATTTCATGCATGTTTTTGAGGTCATGAATCGTGATCCCCAACATCATAAGATTATAATATGATTTATTAAGGTGCCGAGGCATTAATGGATGGTAGCTTGATCTAATGATCAGATCAATCCATGTACGTCCATGTTTATACTAGGATAAGTGCATGCGTACATACCGATCGATAAGATCATTTAAATTTTAGTTTATTTTAATAGAGCGTGCGCGCACACATACATACATACACACACATACATATGTGTGTGTATATCCTCTACTCTCATTTTCTTGACCACATCTGGAGACACTCTGTCTCTCCTTTTCTAAGTCAAGTACTGGTGTCTTAGTTCGCATCCACCACCGCAGTCGAATACATCAGCGTCCAGAAGGGCTCCTAGATTTCCTTGAGGATCGCCGCTTGGCCGAAGGACTGGCATTTAGGCGTGTTTGGAATGTGGAGTGAGGTTGGGTTAATGTTGTGACCTTACGGTATGTGTGAGTATGGCTGCTAAGAGCAGTACCATGACCTAGGTCTAGGAAGGACCTTGAGTCTTGCTTCAGTTGTGACCAAGATGAACAAGATGTTCAAATCTAGTTCATCAGTTAGTTCCAGGTCGGCTTTGCCTCCTGATATCGTTAACGAAGAAGATTGTGAAATCTCTGAAGCTGAGTTTGGGATTGATGATATAGATCAATGGCATTTGCCAAAGATCAAGGTTAATTCCTTATATCACCAACCTTGGATCAACTTTAAATCAAAAAGTATATCCCAGGTAAAAATCGTGGAACAAACTTTTCCCATATCCAATACACATGAACAATGTGTATTATTTTAAAAAGAATTGATAAAATCTTTTAAAGATAAAAGTTTTAAATTCATGCACATTGCATCTATACAAGTAGCAGTAAAACCTTTGATCAGAAAAGGTATTAATGCCTCTGTGCTTTTATGCTTACGAGATGGTAGATTCAAAGATTTTGAAGACAGTGCCTTAGGAGTACTTCAAACTTTTCTGATGGATGGTCCTGTTCACTTTGATTGCTATCCCAACATAACTGTTGATTTATTTGATAAACATGTTTTGTCTGTACTAACTTTGAATGTTCTAACCTCTGGTTTTAACATGCGCGAAGGCAGCAGACCGATGGCATTAGTTTATCGAATGTACTACAAGGTCTTGAGCACTAGCCTTGAACCAAAGGCTAAGATGAAATCTCCAAAGAATGAGACCCTCCTGATGTGCAGTTCTACGGAAAATGCTAACATCAGAATACCCAAAAGACTCTATTGGAAGGACATACAACTTCCACAAGAATGGATTCTTAAGGAAGAGCTTCCACCCTTGGAAATTCGACCGAAAGAACAAGACATGAGCTATATTAAACAGTATCTTGATGGTACTGTAAAGATATCTTTTGAACCATCTAGTTCTAATGAAAGAAGAAATTCTTTTGCTGGATCTAGATCTTCTATCAGTTCGGACCAAGGACTTAGAGATGCTAATCTCAACAGGTTCTTGGAGGATCAACACAGATCCTCTCGTCCGATCCTTATCAAGGAGTTTCAACCAGATGATACTCCTATAACCCAAGATCTGAAGGATCTAAAGTTGAAAGGAATTTCAACTCAGTCCCAGGTTACATCTGCCATGTATACTGCCAAGGATAAATCCATACATGAAGAAGCACAAAAGGACGATAACGATTCATTATCTCCTACCGCTTCTGATATGGTTGCTCCAGTCGATCATCAATTAATGGTAATGAATAGAGCACTTTATCCTGATGATGAAATACTAACCTTTGAAAATATTGATATGGCTTCTTTGCTTGCTGAGTTTAAATCTATTGAAAACCATGATAAGAGAAAATCTTATTCTAAGATTTACTCACTCCCTGAGAAACAGATGATTCGAAGAAAATGGAAAGAAAAAATGGTCGCTATTAACAAGCACATTTTATTTTTCGATTTTCTTGAGAATCATTATGCTTCAAAGAAGGATGATTCAAAGAAGAATTTAAATGTTTTAAAATCAAGTTTTACTAAAGAAGAAGGCATGACTATTATTAAAACCAGCCACCCTCCTTTAGAAACCATCCTTGTTTCTTACAAAGGATCTGAAGTAAAAGCTT
Organism: Carya cathayensis; assembly: GCA_011037825.1. NCBI lineage: Eukaryota > Viridiplantae > Streptophyta > Magnoliopsida > Fagales > Juglandaceae > Carya > Carya cathayensis. The sequence continues at coordinate 827,980 of QGSO01000416.1, forward strand.
CTCCTTTTAAGATTTCAAAACCAGGAGAAAATGTTTTGCTTGAAACCAAAAAGATTATTGAACAAAACAATTTTTTCAACCAATAGGTCAACAACTGGACCGTATAGAGAACATGGTTGAACATCCTGTTTTCCAAAAACCTGCCAAAATTATGGAAAAACCTTTGGTTATCTTACCTGAGAGAAGACCAAAAATTGCTTTTAAACCGGTCGATAGTACTCTCGATAAGGTTAATCAAATGCTTGCTAATATTAAGCAAGAAGGACCCTCTGTCAGCGTCCTAGACAAAGGCAGCAAAGGGGTTAATTTTGATGATTCATTTTCTATAAAAACTTTGGACGATGACGGTTTGTCTTATGAAACCTTGTCTGATGATTCCCTAGTGCAGAAAATTGATTTAATACAAAGCGGTTTTCAAGATCTTTCTTTGGAGAAACCTACGCTTGCCAGACTTTATTCAAAAGGACCTACTCCAATTGGCCTTACAAAAAACTGGTATTCTAGACCCACACCCCCTGATTTGCAGTTTGAGGAAAGAGGTTTCCAATCTCAATTCTCTGTGTCTGCTGACCAAATGTATGAATGGAATATTGATGGATTATTTGAGTAAGAAATTCTCAATATTGTCCAACGTATGTCTATGGTTGCTAATGCTTATATCAACAACAATCTCAACCAGACTGAAATTGTTGATATCCTGACCAGTGGATTTTCAGGCATGCTTCGTGCTTGGTGGGATAAACATCTCACTGACACAGCTAGAGGTGAAATACGTTCTGCAGTCAAAAAGACTGAAGAAGGTTTACCAGTGTTTAACGAAGACATCGGACAAGGACAACCCGATGGCGTTAACACCCTGATCTACACCCTTATTAAACATTTTGTTGGAACACCATCCAACATAATTAACCGTATCTCTGATTATTTGAATAATCTGAGATGCAATAAGATGTCCGACTACCGCTGGTATAAAGATGTCTTTATGTCCAGAGTTATGCTCCGGGAGGACTCTAACATGCCTTATTGGAAAGAAAAATTCATCGATGGTTTGCCTCGTTTGTTTGCCATTAAGGTTAAGGATTCACTTACTGATGCCTCGGGTTTACTGAATTATAATGATTATACTTATGGTGACATCGTAAGTATAATTCAGAAACTTGGTATTAGTATGTGTAATGATCAACGCATGTTTGCTCAACAGATGAACGATAGAAAGAAAGCCAAATATGAAATGGGAAACTTTTGTGAACAATTTGGCCTTCTTCCTATTGCTCCATCCAGGCAGCAAAAGAAAAGTCTTAAAAGATTTTCTAAACCTCGTGGGGGTCACAGGAGAATACCCCGCGATGAATTTTATCAAAAACCAATTTCAAAACCGGTTTCTAGGAAAAAGAAACCTTTTCAGAAATGGTTTTCTAAAAGTCCCTCAAAGGGAACATGTTTTACTTGTGGCAAGAAAGGACACTTCACTGATAAGTGCCCCAAGAAGCCCAAGATTAAGAAAAAACTTAATGAGTTGCATATAGATGTTGCGGATCAAGAAGATTTGTTTCGACTCCTCGAAAATGGATCTCCTACATCTTCGGATACGGATGAACTGAGTTCTAATGATTCAAGTTATCATTCACACTCTGATCATTTCAACTCACCAAATATTAAGTTTGGTTGTAATGATTCCTGTTGTAAACCCGAAAAGAAAACAGTCCATGTTTTAGATCAGGGTCCCAACAAGGAAAAAGTTTTATCAAAGGAGGAAGAACATGAAAACATGCTCTTATCTCTTATTGCACAAATTGAAAACCCTGAGCTGAAAGAGAAATATCTCAAACAGCTTAAGAAGAATATGACTCGCAAGGAGTCTAAACCTTCAGGGCAAATTTCTTTTCAAGAAACTTTGGGACGTTTTCAGAAACAAAAACCCAAAGAAATTTCTATAAACGATTTACAAAATGAAGTATCTTTAGTGAAAAAGGAAATTTCAGAACTTAGGGGAGAGATTAAAACCCTTAAATCTGAGAATACATCCTTTAAACAAGATTTACTTGCTTTTAAAATACAAAACGAATTTGATCAGAATCCTTCAGGTGATGAAACAAATGAATCAGTCCATACTGAACCATCTGATCCTAATAAGGATATTTGCTTGCTTCGCCATTCTGTTCCACGAAAATGGTTTTGTTTGGTAGAAATTATTGTTGCTCATGATTACAAATTCTTTGCTATTGCTTTGATTGACTCAGGTGCTGATCTGAATTGTATCCGTGAAGGATTAGTTCCTACCCAGTACTTTGAAAAGTCCGAAGAGAACTTATTCTCAGCAGATGGATCTAAGATGAAGATTCGCTATGAGCTAAATAATGCTCATGTCTGCCAGGACAATATTTGTTTTAAAATTCCATCTGTTTTGGTTAAAAACATCTCCCATGATGTAATTCTGGGGATGCCTTTCCTTAACATGATCTACCCTTTCCTTTCTGAATATGACGGGATCACCACTGATCCCTTTGGTTAGAAAGTCAAATTTAGATTTGCTTCTAAATATGAACGTGATTGTCATAGAAAATCTTTGTCTATGCTTTCTGTAAAAAAGAAACATCTTGATTTCCTAAAACAAGAAATTAAGTTCAAACGTGTATTCCAAAATTTGAACAATCCTCTGCTCCAGGCAAAGATCGCAGATTTTCAAAAAATTCTGATTTCTTCTGTTTGTTCAAACCTTCCTACTGCATTCTGGCATAGGAAGAAACATGAGGTTTCTTTACCTTACATAAAAGGATTTTCTGAGTCCAAAATACCCACCAAGGCAAGACCTATTCAAATGAATAGAGAAACCTTGGAATTTTGCAAAACTGAAATTGAAGATCTTCTTGCTAAGAGAATCATCAGGCATAGCAAGTCACCTTGGTCTTGTGCTGCTTTCTATGTCCAGAAAAAAGGCTGAGATTGAGTGAGGGACTCTCCGTCTGGTCATAAACTACAAACCTTTAAATGAAGTCTTAGAGTGGATTAGGTACCTTATTCCCAATAAGCAAGACTTAATACAAAGGTTAGAAAGTGTAGTCGTATTTTCTAAGTTTGACCTTAAGTCTGGATTTTGGCAGATCCAAATTAAGAAGTCAGACCGCTACAAGACTGGTTTCACCACCCCTTTAGGACACTACGAGTGGAATGTCATGCCATTTGGGCTAAAGAATGCTCCTAGTGAATTCCAAAACATTATGAATGATATCTTTTCATCATTCACCATTTTCACCATCGTCTACATAGATGATGTGCTTGTGTTCTCCAAATCTATTGATGAACACTGGAAACATCTTGAAACGTTTCTTGCAGTCATCAAAAGAAATGGACTTGTCTTATCTGCTTCAAAAATGAAATTGTTCCAGACCAAAATCAGATTCCTTGGTTATGACATTTTTTAGGGAAAAATCAAACCTATCCAGCGAGCCATTGAGTTTGCAGATAAATTCCCTGATGTGATTCTTGATAAGAACCAACTTCAAAGATTTCTTGGTTATTTGAATTACATCTCTGACTTCTACCAGGATATGAGAAAACAGTGTTGCCCATTGTTCGCAAGACTAAAATGTAATCCTGATCCGTGGACTGATGTTCACACCAAACTTATCCAAAAAATCAAGGCACATGTCAAAACTCTTCCATGTCTTGGTATTCCAGTTTTAAATAGCTTCAAGATTGTCCAAACTGACGCCAGCAACATAGGCTATGGCGGCATCCTGAAACAAGTTGTTTCACTTGGTTCCTCCGAACAAATCGTTCGTTTCCATTTCTTTTTTAATAGTACTATAGTTATGCTGTGCAGGATTCCAGGTTCCGGAATGGAAATACTAACCTTATCAATTAATGGTTGCTCCAGTCCATCATCAATTAATGGTAATGAATAGAGCACTTTATCCTGATGATGAAATACTAACCTTTGAAAATATTGATATGGCTTCTTTGCTTGCTGAGTTTAAATCTATTGAAAACATACCAAAAATAGCGGAATCAAGTGAAGATAAGATAAGAGAGATATATAAGAGAATTATAAGACAGATATTGAGATAGGGAGAATATAGACATAAAATATAAACATGAGCAAGATATGTGGAGGCTCGGCCTACCAATGCATGAAATGTTTTAAAAAAATAAAGCAAAAATAAAGACAGAGTAGTGAAGCAAAACTTTCAATTATAACTTTAATGAAAGTAAGCGTCAAATGGATACAAGAGAACAAAATGATAAACTTACAAGCTTAAGAATTCAAAGAAAACAAGTTTGTAAGAGGAGGAGGAGGAGGAGGAGGATAGGGATTTTGGGAAACAGTTCTTGCTGAAGGTTTTGGTTCTTCGGTAAGAAGGTTCTGCCTACCAAATGAAATGAGGAGTCCTTTTATAGAGTAAGGAAAGCTCCTGTACAATCACGTGAAAGCAATAAAAATAGTGAATAGTGAATAGTGACTTTTTGTCACTATTTGTCCTATTCTGGCAATCAATCGTCGAAAGTTTTTTGTTTTCTTTCGCCGAACATCATTCTGCACCGAAAGTATCTGTCTTTGCAGTGCACAGTGGTCAAAAGTTACTTTTCCATCACCTTTTGGCTCCTAAAAGAAGAGGCTGACAGGGTGATAGCTGGATAGTGCGCTGGATTATCTGTAAGGAATCTTTCCAACGCTGAGTCATGGGCACTGGAGTCTCTGGAGAGAGGGTCTTCAATGCTGGTTAGGTTGGTCATTGCTCAATCATCTCCCAAGTGAGGGGGATAGTCTTCTGAGTCATGGCCAAAGATATTGCTGTAGGGATCTGAGTCTGAAGAGGCCTCTGATCCTTCCGCGGTTGAACCTTCGCTGTTATGGTCCTTTTTTTGTTTTAGTTTGGACTGTAACAGTTGCAGGAGATCTGTGCTTGAAAGATTGTCTATTGGTGACTTGTCTTTCGAAGATACTGAATCTGTTGACTTGGATTTCTTCTTCTTTGCTGAAGATGTTTTCTTCTGCTTAGATGAAGAACTCTGTGATTGTGAAGCCTGTTCTCCACCTGTAAGAGAGGGGTAGGGTACTATGGCTTAGATAGGAGAAGGGGGAGGGAATTCCTTCTTGCTTTTCAGGTTTGGCACTGCAAGTGGAAAATCTGAGGATACTTTGGAGATAATATCGTCTGTGTAGGCGAATTTATCCCACCATTTAACGAAATATTGGCGGACCAATAAATCACTGTTCTTTTCATATGTCAATCTACAAATCCAGGGGGTTTTGTACCTGGCACAGAAGTGGATAAGGGAAGGTAATCTGGCATCTCACCCTTTTACCTTATTGGATGTTGAAAAGTGTTTGATGGTCTTCTGAAGATCATCAGGAAATATATCAATGATAGGGCCGAAGTAACCCCACCACCGTAGAAACCACAGAGGAAAGGTATTTTTGGACCTTCGTCCGAAAACAAAGAACCAAGAATGTGAAAAATCTGGGGTTTGGTAAAGAGGAAATTTAAACCAGGCTTGGATATAATCATAATAATTATATACAACACCTGTTTCCTGGACAAGGGTCTTAGGAGTAGAAGGGTGGGTTGCCCATTCTTCTTCTGTCAAGACGGTATTAATCTGACAATTATGAAAAATGATCTTTGATTTGTCAAATTTGTCAAAGATTGGTTTGATAGAAACGGAATTGGTTTTCACCATGATTCCAAGATAAAACTTGAGATATTTGGCTGGATTGTCAGGGATCCAGTGAAAATCTCTTGGAAAGTATTCAATTGCAATTTGATAAGGATCTGTTTTAATTGATCTCTCAATATAAAACAGGTTATCAAGCCATAATTTCTTGACATAGGGTGCCTTGTTGGTACTGATAAACTTGCTTGCCGGCCGAGGTCCTGTTACTGCTAGTGGGTTAGCAAAAGGGTCACAGGGTGTGGCTAAGGTTGAAGCAAATGAGGCAGGGGTAACCAATCTGGGAATTTGCCCTAGACTGGTAAATCTATTGGCTATCTCCAGTGGGGAGGAAGCCATGGTCAAAGAAGTTGGTGGTATCGGGGGTACTAACAACTTTGGTACAGAGGGGGAACTGGGGAGTTCTCCAGGTTTCTTCTTCTTACTCATGGTTTTTCTGCAAGAAATTCACGGGTAAGGAAATCAGGGATGGAGTTATCCGATCCTTTAATAAATTCAATGTCAAAATCAAATACACTTAAAACAGCTTGCCATCGTGCAAAAATCTGTTTTGATGCTATGTTTTTAACATCCTTTTCTAAAATTTCCTTTGCGGATTTACAATCAATCCTCAAGAGGAATTTTTGATTTAATAAATCAGATTGAAATTTAGATATACACAAAACAACGGATAGTATTTCTTTTTTAATAGTACTATAGTTATGCTGTGCAGGATTCCAGGTTCCGGAATGGAAACGAACGATTTGTTCGGAGGAACCCGGTGAAACAACTTGTTTCAGGATGCCGCCATAGCCTATGTCGCTGGCGTCAGTTTGGACAATCTTGAAGCTATTTAAAACTGGAATACCAAGACATGGAAGAGTTTTGACATGTGCCTTGATTTTTTGGATAAGTTTGGTGTGACCATCAGTCCACGGATCAGGATTAGATTTTAGTCTTGCGAACAATGGGCGACACTGTTTTCTCATATCCTGGTAGAAGTCAGAGATGTAATTCAAAGAATCAAGAAATCTTTGAAGTTGGTTCTTATCAAGAATCACATCAGGGAATTTATCTGCAAACTCAATGGCTCGCTGGATAGGTTTGATTTTTCCTTCAAAAATGTCATAACCAAGGAATCTGATTTTGGTCTGGAACAATTTCATTTTTGAAGCAGATAAGACAAGTCCATTTCTTTTGATGACTGCAAGAAACGTTTCAAGATGTTTCCAGTGTTCATCAATAGATTTGGAGAACACAAGTACATCATCTATGTAGACGATGGTGAAAAGGGTGAATGATGAAAAGATATCATTCATAATGTTTTGGAATTCACTAGGAGCATTCTTTAGCCCAAATGGCATGACATTCCACTCGTAGTGTCCTAAAGGGGTGGTGAAACCAGTCTTGTAGCGGTCTGACTTCTTAATTTGGATCTGCCAAAATCCAGACTTAAGGTCAAACTTAGAAAATACGACTGCACTTTCTAACCTTTGTATTAAGTCTTGCTTATTGGGAATAGGGTACCTAATCCACTCTAAGACTTCATTTAAAGGTTTGTAGTTTATGACCAGACGGGGAGTCCCTCGCTCAATCTCAGCCTTTTTCTGGACATAGAAAGCTGCACAAGACCAAGGTGACTTGCTATGCCTGATGATTTTCTTAGCAAGAAGATCTTCAATTTCAGTTTTGCAAAATTCCAAGGTTTCTCTATTCATTTGAATAGTGAAGGATCTAAAGTTGAAAGGAATTTCAACTCAGTCCCAGGTTACATCTGCCATGTATACTGCCAAGGATAAATCCATACATGAAGAAGCACAAAAGGACGATAACGATTCATTATCTCCTACCGCTTCTGATATGGTTGCTCCAGTCCATCATCAATTAATGGTAATGAATAGAGCACTTTATCCTGATGATGAAATACTAACCTTTGAAAATATTGATATGGCTTCTTTGCTTGCTGAGTTTAAATCTATTGAAAACCATGATAAGAGAAAATCTTATTCCAAGATTTACTCACTCCCTGAGAAACAGAAGATTCGAAGAAAATGGAAAGAAAAAATGGTCGCTATTAACAAGCACATTTTATTTTTCGATTTTCTTGAGAATCATTATGCTTCAAAGAAGGATGATTCAAAGAAGAATTTAAATGTTTTAAAATCAAGTTTTACTAAAGAAGAAGGCAGGACTATTATTAAAACCAGCCACCCTCCTTTAGAAACCATCCTTGTTTCTTACAAAGGATCTGAAGTAAAAGCTTCTCCTTTTAAGATTTCAAAACCAGGAGAAAATGTTTTGCTTGAAACCAAAAAGATTATTGAACAAAACAATTTTGTCAACCAATCTCTCCATACAATAGGTCAACAACTGGACCGTATAGAGAACATGGTTGAACATCCTGTTTTCCAAAAACCTGCCAAAATTATGGAAAAACCTTTGGTTATCTTACCTGAGAGAAGACCAAAAATTGCTTTTAAACCGGTCGATAGTACTCTCGATAAGGTTAATCAAATGCTTGCTAATATTAAGCAAGAAGGACCCTCTGTCAGCGTCCTAGACAAAGGCAGCAAAGGGGTTAATTTTGATGATTCATTTTCTGTAAAAACTTTGGACGATGACGGTTTGTCTTATGAAACCTTGTCTGATGATTCCCTAGTACAGAAAATTGATTTAATACAAAGCGGTTTTCAAGATCTTTCTTTGGAGAGACCTACGCTTGCCAGACTTTATTCAAAAGGACCTACTCCAATTGGCCTTACAAAAAACTGGTATTCTAGACCCACACCCCCTGATTTGCAGTTTGAGGAAAGAGGTTTCCAATCTCAATTCTCTGTGTCTGCTGACCAAATGTATGAATGGAATATTGATGGATTATCTGAGCAAGAAATTCTCAATACTGTCCAACGTATGTCTATGGTTGCTAATGCTTATATCAACAACAATCTCAACCAGACTGAAATTGTTGATATCCTGACCAGTGGATTTTCAGGCATGCTTCGTGCTTGGTGGGATAAACATCTCACTGACACAGCTAGAGGTGAAATACGTTCTGCAGTCAAAAAGACTGAAGAAGGTTTACCAGTGTTTAACGAAGACATCGGACAAGGACAACCCGATGGCGTTAACACCCTGATCTACACCCTTATTAAACATTTTGTTGGAACACCATCCAACATAACTAACCGTATCTCTGATTATTTGAATAATCTGAGATGCAATAAGATGTCCGACTACCGCTGGTATAAAGATGTCTTTATGTCCAGAGTTATGCTCCGGGAGGACTCTAACATGCCTTATTGGAAAGAAAAATTCATCGATGGTTTGCCTCGTTTGTTTGCCATTAAGGTTAAGGATTCACTTACTGATGCCTCGGGTTTACTGAATTATAATGATTATACTTATGGTGACATCGTAAGTATAATTCAGAAACTTGGTATTAGTATGTGTAATGATCAACGCATGCTTGCTCAACAGATGAACGATAGAAAGAAAGCCAAATATGAAATGGGAAACTTTTGTGAACAATTTGGCCTTCCTCCTATTGCTCCATCCAGGCAGCAAAAGAAAAGTCTTAAAAGATTTTCTAAACCTCGTGGGGGTCACAGGAGAATACCCCGCGATGAATTTTATCAAAAACCAATTTCAAAACCGGTTTCCAGGAAAAAGAAACCTTTTCAGAAATGGTTTTCTAAAAGTCCCTCCAAGGGAACATGTTTTACTTGTGGCAAGAAAGGACACTTCGCTGATAAGTGCCCCAAGAAGCCCAAGATTAAGAAAAAACTTAATGAGTTGCATATAGATGCCGCGGATCAAGAAGATTTGTTTCGACTCCTCGAAAATGGATCTCCTACATCTTCGGATACGGATGAACTGAGTTCTGATGATTCAAGTTATCATTCAAACTCTGATCATTCCAACTCACCAAATATTAAGTTTGGTTGTAATGATTCCTGTTGTAAACCCGAAAAGAAAACAGTCCATGTTTTAGATCAGGGTCCCAACAAGGAAAAAGTTTTATCAAAGGAGGAAGAACATGAAAACATGCTCTTATCTCTTATTGCACAAATTGAAAACCCTGAGCTGAAAGAGAAATATCTCAAACAGCTTAAGAAGAATATGACTCGCAAGGAGTCTAAACCTTCAGGGCAAATATCTTTTCAAGAAACTTTGGGACGTTTTCAGAAACAAAAACCCAAAGAAATTTCTATAAACGATTTACAAAATGAAGTATCTTTAGTGAAAAAGGAAATTTCAGAACTTAGGGGAGAGATTAAAACCCTTAAATCTGAGAATACATCCTTTAAACAAGATTTACTTGCTTTTAAAATACAAAACGAATTTGATCAGAATCCTTCAGGTGATGAAACAAATGAATCAGTCCATACTGAACCATCTGATCCTAATAAGGATATTTGCTTGCTTCGCCATTCTGTTTCACGAAAATGGTTTTGTTTGGTAGAAATTATTGTCGCTCATGATTACAAATTCTCTGCTATTGCTTTGATTGACTCAGGTGCTGATTTGAATTGTATCCGTGAAGGATTAGTTCCTACCCAGTACTTTGAAAAGTCCGAAGAGAACTTATTCTCGAGCAGATGGATCTAAGATGAAGATTCGCTATGAGCTAAATAATGCTCATGTCTGCCAGGACAATATTTGTTTTAAAATTCCATCTGTTTTGGTTAAAAACATCTCCCATGATGTAATTCTGGGGATGCCTTTCCTTAACATGATCTACCCTTTTCTTTCTGAATATGACGGGATCACCACTGATCCCTTTGGTCAGAAAGTCAAATTTAGATTTGCTTCTAAATATGAACGTGATTGTCATAGAAAATCTTTGTCTATGCTTTCTGCAAAAAAGAAACATCTTGATTTCCTAAAACAAGAAATTAAGTTCAAACGTGTATCCCAAAATTTGAACGATCCTCTGCTCCAGGCAAAGATCGCAGATTTTCAAAAAATTCTGATTTCTTCTGTTTGTTCAAACCTTCCTACTGCATTCTGGCATAGGAAGAAACATGAGGTTTCTTTACCTTACATAAAAGGATTTTCTGAGTCCAAAATACCCACCAAGGCAAGACCTATTCAAATGAATAGAGAAACCTTGGAATTTTGCAAAACTGAAATTGAAGATCTTCTTGCTAAGAGAATCATCAGGCATAGCAAGTCACCTTGGTCTTGTGCAGCTTTCTATGTCCAGAAAAAGGCTGAGATTGAGCGAGGGACTCCCCGTCTGGTCATAAACTACAAACCTTTAAATGAAGTCTTAGAGTGGATTAGGTACCCTATTCCCAATAAGCAAGACTTAATACAAAGGTTAGAAAGTGCAGTCGTATTTTCTAAGTTTGACCTTAAGTCTGGATTTTGGCAGATCCAAATTAAGAAGTCAGACCGCTACAAGACTGGTTTCACCACCCCTTTAGGACACTACGAGTGGAATGTCATGCCATTTGGGCTAAAGAATGCTCCTAGTGAATTCCAAAACATTATGAATGATATCTTTTCATCATTCACCCTTTTCACCATCGTCTACATAGATGATGTGCTTGTGTTCTCCAAATCTATTGATGAACACTGGAAACATCTTGAAACGTTTCTTGCAGTCATCAAAAGAAATGGACTTGTCTTATCTGCTTCAAAAATGAAATTGTTCCAGACCAAAATCAGATTCCTTGGTTATGACATTTTTGAAGGAAAAATCAAACCTATCCAGCGAGCCATTGAGTTTGCAGATAAATTCCCTGATGTGATTCTTGATAAGAACCAACTTCAAAGATTTCTTGGTTCTTTGAATTACATCTCTGACTTCTACCAGGATATGAGAAAACAGTGTTGCCCATTGTTCGCAAGACTAAAATTAATCCTGATCCGTGGACTGATGTTCACACCAAACTTATCCAAAAAATCAAGGCACATGTCAAAACTCTTCCATGTCTTGGTATTCCAGTTTTAAATAGCTTCAAGATTGTCCAAACTGACGCCAGCACATAGGCTATGGCGGCATCCTGAAACAAGTTGTTTCACTTGGTTCCTCCGAACAAATCGTTCGTTTCCATTTCTTTTTTAATAGTACTATAGTTATGCTGTGCAGGATTCCAGGTTCCGGAATGGAAATACTAACCTTATCAATTAATGGTTGCTCCAGTCCATCATCAATTAATGGTAATGAATAGAGCACTTTATCCTGATGATGAAATACTAACCTTTGAAAATATTGATATGGCTTCTTTGCTTGCTGAGTTTAAATCTATTGAAAACATACCAAAAATAGCGGAATCAAGTGAAGATAAGATAAGAGAGATATATAAGAGAATTATAAGACAGATATTGAGATAGGGAGAATATAGACATAAAATATAAACATGAGCAAGATATGTGGAGGCTCGGCCTACCAATGCATGAAATGTTTAAAAAAATAAAGCAAAAATAAAGACAGAGTAGTGAAGCAAAACTTTCAATTATAACTTTAATGAAAGTAAGCGTCAAATGGATACAAGAGAACAAAATGATAAACTTACAAGCTTAAGAATTCAAAAGAAAACAAGTTTGTAAGAGGAGGAGGAGGAGGATAGGGATTTTGGGAAGCAGTTCTTGCTGAAGGTTTTGATTCTTCGGTAAGAAGGTTCTGCCTACCAAATGAAATGAGGAGTCCTTTTATAGAGTAAGGAAAGCTCCTGTACAATCACGTGAAAGCAATAAAAATAGTGAATAGTGAATAGTGACTTTTTGTCACTATTTGACCTATTCTGGCAATCAATCGTCGAAAGTTTTTTGTTTTCTTTCGCCGAACATCATTCTGCACCGAAAGCATCTCTGTCTTTGCAGTGCACAGTGGTCAAAAGTTACTTTTCCATCACCTTTTGGCTCCTAAAAGAAGAGGCTGACAGGGTGATAGCTGGATAGTGCGCTGGATTATCTGTAAGGAATCTTTCCAACGCTGAGTCATGGGCACTGGAGTCTCTGGAGAGAGGGTCTTCAATGCTGGTTAGGTTGGTCATTGCTCAATCATCTCCCAAGTGAGGGGGATAGTCTTCTGAGTCATGGCCAAAGATATTGCTGTAGGGATCTGAGTCTGAAGAGGCCTCTGATCCTTCCGCGGTTGAACCTTCGCTGTTATGGTCCTTTTCTTGTTTTAGTTTGGACTGTAACAGTTGCAGGAGATCTGTGCTTGAAAGATTGTCTATTGGTGACTTGTCTTTCGAAGATACTGAATCTGTTGACTTGGATTTCTTCTTCTTTGCTGAAGATGTTTTCTTCTGCTTGGATGAAGAACTCTGTGATTGTGAAGCCTGTTCACCACCTGTAAGAGAGGGGTAGGGTACTATGGCTTGGATAGGAGAAGGGGAAGGGAATTCCTTCTTGCTTTTCAGGTTTGGCACTGCAAGTGGAAAATCTGAGGATACTTTGGAGATAATATCGTCTGTGTAGGCGAATTTATCCCACCATTTAACGAAATATTGGCGGACCAATAAATCACTGTTCTTTTCATATGTCCATCTACAAATCCAGGGGGTTTTGTATCTGGCACAGAAGTGGATAAGGGAAGGTAATCTGGCATCTCCCCTTTTACCTTATTGGATGTTGAAAAGTGTTTGATGGTCTTCTGAAGATCATCAGGAAATATATCAATGATAGGGCCGAAGTAACCCCACCACCGTGAAACCACAGAGGAAAGGTATTTTTGGACCTTCGTCCGAAAACAAAGAACCAAGAATGTGAAAAATCTGGGGTTTGGTAAAGAGGAAATTTAAACCAGGCTTGGATATAATCATAATAATTATATACAACACCTGTTTCCTGGACAAGGGTCTTAGGAGTAGAAGGGTGGGTTGCCCATTCTTCTTCTGTCAAGACGGTATTAATCTGACAATTATGAAAAATGATCTTTGATTTGTCAAATTTGTCAAAGATTGGTTTGATAGAAACGGAATTGGTTTTCACCATGATTCCAAGATAAAACTTGAGATCTTTGGCTGGATTGTCAGGGATCCAGTGAAAATCTCTTGGAAAGTATTCAATTGCGATTTGATAAGGATCTGTTTTAATTGATCTCTCAATATAAAACAGGTTATCAAGCCATAATTTCTTGACATAGGGTGCCTTGTTGGCACTGATAAACTTGCTTGCCGGCCGAGGTCCTGTTACTGCTAGTGGGTTAGCAAAAGGGTCACAGGGTGTGGCTAAGGTTGAAGCAAATGAGGCAGGGGTAACCAATCTGGGAATTTGCCCTAGACTGGTAAATCTATTGGCTATCTCCAGTGGGGAGGAAGCCATGGTCAAAGAAGTTGGTGGTACCGGGGGTACTAACAACTTTGGTACAGAGGGGGAACTGGGGAGTTCTCCAGGTTTCTTCTTCTTACTCATGGTTTTTCTGCAAGAAATTCACGGGTAAGGAAATCAGGGATGGAGTTATCCGATCCTTTAATAAATTCAATGTCAAAATCAAATACACTTAAAACAGCTTGCCATCGTGCAAAAATCTGTTTTGATGCTATGTTTTTAACATCCTTTTCTAAAATTTCCTTTGCGGATTTACAATCAATCCTCAAGAGGAATTTTTGATTTAATAAATCAGATTGAAATTTAGATATGCACAAAACAACAGATAGTATTTCTTTTTTAATAGTACTATAGTTATGCTGTGCAGGATTCCAGGTTCCGGAATGGAAACGAACGATTTGTTCGGAGGAACCCGGTGAAACAACTTGTTTCAGGATGCCGCCATAGCCTATGTCGCTGGCGTCAGTTTGGACAATCTTGAAGCTATTTAAAACTGGAATACCAAGACATGGAAGAGTTTTGACATGTGCCTTGATTTTTTGGATAAGTTTGGTGTGAACATCAGTCCACGGATCAGGATTAGATTTTAGTCTTGCGAACAATGGGCGACACTGTTTTCTCATATCCTGGTAGAAGTCAGAGATGTAATTCAAAGAACCAAGAAATCTTTGAAGTTGGTTCTTATCAAGAATCACATCAGGGAATTTATCTGCAAACTCAATGGCTCGCTGGATAGGTTTGATTTTTCCTTCAAAAATGTCATAACCAAGGAATCTGATTTTGGTCTGGAACAATTTCATTTTTGAAGCAGATAAGACAAGTCCATTTCTTTTGATGACTGCAAGAAACGTTTCAAGATGTTTCCAGTATTCATCAATAGATTTGGAGAACACAAGCACATCGTCTATGTAGACGATGGTGAAAACATAATGAACTTAATTCTGGGATATATACCACAGGAAATATATCAATGATAGGGCCGAAGTAACCCCACCATATATGTGTGTGTGTGTATTTGCAGCAAAAATACACATTAATATATAGGGTGTAATTAATTTACATTACAGCTTGCAAGATACACTTCAATTGCTATGAACTTATTTGCAAGGGTCGAGTTCAAACTTGGAAGCAAGATTTTGTCACGACAAAATATGACTTTTTGGGACGAAATATTTGGCGGCAAATCATCTGAGACTAATTGCAACACGATTTCTTCTGGTATATTTGAGGAAGCTAGAAATTATTATTTGCATCGAAAAGTTTTTTATTTTTATTTTTTTTATTCTGTGCGCCTAGGTATCTGAAACTAACTAAATTGAACTAGCTTAGTTCATATAATTGGCATTTTCTTCATGAGAAATTGAAAAATATGTTAATATTATAATAGTTTTTAGTACAATAATAAAAGAAAACTCCCCGACTAAAAAACAAATAAAAAACAAATATCCAAAAGAAGGTCTATATGAGCGCGCGCACATATATATATATATATATATATAATAAATGATATTTACAGTTGTAAGTACGCAAGTGGCGCACAATCATTTTAAAAAAAATGAATNGCACAATCATTTTGAAAAAAATGAATAAATACGAGACACACATAAAAAAAATTAATTTTTTAATAATAAACTCTCTTGCACATTCCACGATTATATATAATATTAATCAGATTTAGATTTTAGTTGTGTAATCGTACCAGTATTGTTTTACAGAAAATGATTTGTACAGCTAGAATTAAATGAATAAGTCTTGTACACATTTTTTTAAAAATAGATAAATATAAGATTCATATAAATAAATTTAAATTTTAAAAATGGCCTTATTTTTTTATAAAATAATTACGCATGATGTATTATTTTTTTTAAATATTTTTTTTTTATAAAATGGGCAATAAAAAAAATGCTAATAAATGGCTTAGCGGGCGGGTGGGTCGTATTCAATCACCATTCACTGCATGGAGACTTTCCGACGGGACTTATATAAATCTTGATGTTATATTTATTTGTGTAGTAATCCACATATAATATTTTAATAAATTCTTTATAACTCTTTATCTCTAATGGTGAGTATTTATGTAAAATTTAAAATTAAAATAAAATATTCGTTAGTATTTTCGTGAAGTACTGACAACATGACATCCTTTTGTTACCAAATAAATAATAAAATAATTATATATATAAATGTTTTTATTCCTTTATATTTAAAGAAATTTGGGTCGTAGTTGGCATGAAGCCCATATATAATTCATTGTTGTGGCGGACGGACCATGCATCAGACAATTATATTACATTAAAATAGGCTCAACCCAAGACGATAGTGCAGTCTCCTACAATAGTTCTCAGGAATAGGATGAAGGAAGTTAAGTCCTTTATTTTTTCAGAAGAGAAAATCACTCCAATTTTATTTATGAAGTTAGCCGGCTCACTTGTGTAATCCTGCACTTGAATGAATTGTTTACAAAAAAAACCCTAAATATCATCATACTATAAATATGGAAAAGAAAATATATAACCACAATAAAAGGAAAAAAGAGGTTAAATTTCATCCCCAAGTAGGCAGTTCACAAATTAAGTACTAAAGTTATCGTTTAGCTCTTGATTTAAAGTGTAAGTTACAATGAATATCATTACATGATCTTAACAAACGAATACATTATGATTTATTTATCAAATTGGGAGACAAGCTTATTGTCATCTCTCTTCTCTGTAGGGAAATTTGGAAGCAAGAAACAAAGCAAGGTTTGAGGATTCTCCTCCTAATGCTCTCGTTATTATTGGCAAGATCAAGAGGTGGTTAAGAGAGCTGAGCGCTTTTCTTAACACTAAATTTTTATTGTCTAATGTCAACATTGATGTATTTAATTCTCTCCATATTCCTCAGCTCACTATATATATATGTAGACTAAAAGACCCATCTTGGTCAAATCGATACCTAGCTTTTTCATTGGGTACTCTCAAAGTTACTATAGATGGCGTCTCTTCAAGTAATCCTGGTTCTGATGGTTGTGATGGTATATATATATATATAATGTTCAACAAATTGTTCTATTGTTGTTGGGTTTTTTTTTTTTTTAGTTTTTTGGTTACAGGTATTGAAACTTTTGCAGAGTTATCAGTTTTGAAAATGGGTCTAAGGTCAGGTACCTTTAAATAGTGAGTTAAGATGAAAATTAAAATTAGTTAAAAAAATATTGTTAGAATATTATTTTTTAATATTATTATTGTTTTAAGATTTAAAAAATTTGTGAAAATTATAATGATGAGATATGATAGGTAAATAGACATTCTCAATCTAAACCGAGCTTTAATTATCTCTTTGCTATGAATTGAGTACTAGTACTTGTTAGCTTATTGTGGAGATCACTTAAGAGAAAATTTTAATAGTTTGGGGATTATATATTAAAAAGAGTGGTAAATCAAAGTAAACATACATTCATTTGTTTGTTGCAAAAGAACTTTTACTAGAACCTTTCCACCCTCCGATTTACCCATGCATGCTTAGAGTAAGCTAGCTATGTACATGCGTTAGAAATTAGAATTTAGAACTGAGCTCAAAAGGGTGCAGTACAGTTGTCATGCATGCAAAAGGTAAGCATATATAGCGCTCACAGATGGATCATGGATAATGTTCTCAATCCTTTTTTTCATTTGTTCTTTCTCAATCCGGCTGAGTTGGTAAGACGAGCTTTCTGCGCATAATTAAAGCTCCTTTTTTCTTAGGATAATTCTATGTTAATTTTTAATTAGCTCCTACATCTTTTAAAAAAAAACGCAATTTCTTGTCAAACAACTACGTAATTGGATAATAATTATTTAATTTTAAAAGGCATGATATTAAATATATAGGTTAATCAAAATTTTTTGCCTGTGAACTATCGCTCCATTCTCATCTATAAACTCAGACAACATGATGCATGCAGAGCTAATAAAAGGTACGTATGTGATCTGTTTTTAATACACATTGTCATTTTTGTCTGAATAAATCGGTATTTTATAATTTATAGAGGTGATATATATTAATTACACTTTAAAAAATTAATTTAAATTTTCAATTAACACCCAAGACAAAAGTTACCAAATTTTGACCATTTATGCTATCAATTAAAAAAATATTTGACACCGACTTGCGTATATAATATATACTTTTTATAAAATTAATAAAATTATATATGGCATGTACTCTTTCCTTTTATATATTTATGATCTATATATCGGTTAGATTTTAACCAATGAATTAACAGTACATTCCATTCAAAATCCACTCTGTCATGTTCTAAAAATTGAGTGTTCAAATCCAGACGTGTTACGGACTCTCTAATTACTTCTCCTCCTTTACCTGAACTTCTCTCTAAATTTGTACCTCTTGGCTCTTGTTTTCCGAAACCAACCCGCTCTCCGCTCTCTCCCCAAATCCCTGAAACCATAGCCATTAATGTCTGTGATCTAGTGCTCAATCTCAGGGACGGAGATGGGGATATTGTATGGCATGGTGGCCAGGGGTTACGTGGTGTTGGCGGAGTTCAGCGCCGTGCCGACGAACGCCAGAGACATAGCGAGGCAGGTTCTGGGGAGGGCACAGCAGGGAATCGAAGATAGCAATACCTCCTATTCCCATGATCGTTATATTTTTCACGTGAAAAGGACCGACGGCCTCACCGTTCTTTGCATGGCTGACGACGCCTTTGGACGTAAGCTTTTCCTTTTTTTTTTTTTTTTTTTTTTCACAGTTTTTTCTCAAGCACTTCTTCTATTATTGTTTTTGTTCTAGTAGTGTTGATTTATTTTAAGTGCGCAATCGCCTGCAAATAATAACCACGAGCATGAGAGCACGAGGAGTACATGGTATAGTATGAAAAGTTGAATCAAGACTTCTGGTTCTGATGTGGGCATTCATTTTAATATCCTTTTTATGCTTCTGGTTTAATAAGTAACGCTTTTTTGGTATGGAATTATAGTACTTCTGATGTGATTAAGCTGGCATGAATATGGATTGAAAGAAGGAACTTTGGAACCTAATTTGGGCATGTATGCGATGTGAGTCTCAAGTATTAAGATAAAGAATAAGATTGCAGTTATCTTTCATTCTTTCGGGACAAGTCTGCATTCATCCCAAATGATTATCAATGTCTCCTGTTTAGCATATTTCCATTTAAAGGCCATTAAATGGACATACGCCAAACAGGAGACATTGAAGATGCATCGAGCTATTGGGGTTTAAGGAAATCCATGGGTAATTCCCGGCTGTTTATATGGTCTCTCGTGAAGGAAATTACTAAGAAGGGATATTAAAATTTCAACAGGGGCATTGAAGAGACTGTTTTCTGGTCATTGTAAATCAAGTAGTTTTCGCTCTGCATTTCGCCATTCTTAAAGAACTTAATCTTGAATGGTGAAAGGGTTGAAATCGGGGGCTCATTTGCTTAGACTTGCTGCTTGCTTCGAATTGCAGATGCAGAGTGGTAGGCGATCTCAGGATCTCTTCCTCTCAGATAGTACTGCTCGAGTTGTTCTTTTCGTTGTCATCATTATTGTTTGCAAATAATGAAAGCTTATTTATCAGTATGGAACAAATTGAATGCAGTTTCACCATCAGTTACTTTATAAAAAACAATGCTTTCTGTAATGTTGTTTATAAATTGTTATGCTTTCGTGTAACTCGTGTCCACTAAAAATTACGAACAGGGAGAATCCCGTTTGCATTTCTTGAAGATATCCATAAAAAATTTATGAAAACTTATGGGCGTGCGATTCTTTCTGCTCCATTCTATGCCATGAATGAGGAATTCTCAAGAATCTTGAGCCAAGAGATGGACCGTTACTCAAATGATGCAAATGCCGATAGATTAAATCGTTTGAAGGGTGAAATGAGTCAGGTTTGTTCATAATAAATATATTATTTTCCCTTCCTAAACTATAGGGTCATGTACCCTCTTTTCTCTCAGTTATATTTACAAGCCCAAGAGTACTAGATTGCAAGTAGGACTTTATCATCAATCCTGAGCTCCCGCATTTTGCTTTACTTCTACTAAAAAGATATTTATTTATTTATTTTTATCTCTAATGTGGTATCAAATGTTTGAGATTTTTTTTTTTTTGTTATTTTTTATTTATTTGTCAATCATGAGAATGATGAAATGATAACGATGAATAACATGATGATTTTTCTTGTTTGCCTAATCAATCATTCTAGTTTCCAATCATTTTGAAAAGTACTAGGATGCGGCATAGATAGAGTAGTTGACCTATAATTTGGTAGTTAATGAAGACTAAATTCTTCCATTTTACTGGCCATCATGTGGTGATCACGAAAGGTGCGAAGCGTCATGATTGATAATATTGAAAAAGTGTTGGAGAAGGGTGACCGTTTGGCATTGCTGGTTGAGAAAACTACGACATTGCAAGGGAACGCAGTTCGCTTCAAAAGGCAATCCCGTCGTTTTAAAAACACTCTATGGTGGAGAAATGTCAAGCTCACGTAAGTAATCGTCCACTTTCATGCACTGATTATATATATATATGCTATGCATGAAAGGTTTTAAGCCTTGCATTTTCAAGTGTGCCGCGTACAGATGCCACGCAAGTCACCATTATTCATAAAATACCGCTTTTTGGGTTCTAAAAATATCCTTAGATTTTAAGTTTTCATGGGACATCATGTTGCAGAACTCTTGTGGAAATGTTACATTTTCATGCGAACAATAAGGTGGGGCCATTTGTTTTTCCTTCCCCTTTCTTGCCATGACATTTTCACCCCAAGTGCAGTTCCTTTCTTCTATTGCCATTTTTCGGCACTTCTTTTTTTCATTTACTGAGGAGAACACTCTTAACTTGCGTTGTCATAAGATCCAGTTTTTACCCTCCATGTCAGTCTTTACACTGAAACCAAAACGCATGACACACATACACACATGGAGTGTACGTGGGCGCTTATAGATTCCATTCCTGTTTGATCTTCTGCATAACATGGATAGGCTCTATGCATAATCACATACTTCTAGCCTAAATCATGCACGAGTAGATGGATATATACTTACTGTTTTCAGACATCACGTTACAAATCGTACTCAACTTGTCGTGAAATTCCTACTGTGTCGCAGGTTTGCCTTGGTATTTGTTCTCTTGATCATCATCTATGTTGTGCTTGCATTTTTCTGTCGAGGCCCCCTGCTGCCTTCTTGCTTGAAGTAAACAAAGCAATCCTACGTAAAACGAATGTACTTAANTTTTCACCCCAAGTGCAGTTCCTTTCTTCTATTGCCATTTTTCGGCACTTCTTTTTTTCATTTACTGAGGAGAACACTCTTAACTTGCGTTGTCATAAGATCCAGTTTTTACCCTCCATGTCAGTCTTTACACTGAAACAAGAGTTTTCTCCAAAACGCATGACACACATACACACATGGAGTGTACGTGGGCGCTTATATGATTCCATTCCTGTTTGATCTTCTGCATAACATGGATAGGCTCTATGCATAATCACATACTTCTAGCCTAAATCATGCACGAGTAGATGGATATATACTTACTGTTTTCAGACATCACGTTACAAATCGTACTCAACTTGTCGTGAAATTCCTACTGTGTCGCAGGTTTGCCTTGGTATTTGTTCTCTTGATCATCATCTATGTTGTGCTTGCATTTTTCTGTCGAGGCCCCCTGCTGCCTTCTTGCTTGAAGTAAACAAAGCAATCCTACGTAAAACGAATGTACTTATCCCTTTTTGTAGAGGTTACAATTGCTTGTACATGTGAGCATGCAAGTCCTGGCGTTGTCAACATATATATTGAAGTGGTATACACTGCTAGCTGTGTGAATTTTGGGAGATTCTTAATATTAGATGCAATTTTCTATGTTCAAAGATGTAGAAAAGTAACATTGTAACTTTCGTATTACATATAATTTTATATGATCAATGAAATAGAAGAAGGAATATTCTTACTCAAGTTAGCCCTCTGTGTCACCCAATACCTATGGCCGGCCTACATTCTCGTCTCCGCCGGTTAGCACCCGTCTCATGACTCAAAAGGTGGAGCAACCCTCCCTCACCCTGGCCCATTTTTCCCCCCAACTTCGTCTTCGTGGCCAGCTCTTTCCTTATCCCATTCAATGAGTATAATGAAGGCCAAATGGACACTTCTTCGCCTGGCCGCCGCCACTTTTTATGTGCCAATTACAAAGCCTTCCTCCTATTTTGATGACCTCCACCCATTATGCCACCCCTACTGTCTTCATTTGATGGGCACTTGAGTTCCACAAATGGAAACCAACCTTCATCGTTAACTAGCTAGCTACGCACCTCCCTAATTAGTCTCACTCCAGTTGAATTGTGTGTATATATATATCGATCTATTCTTTTTTCTTGTTTCTATGCTTTTGTTTTTCTCATTAGCTTGCATCATTGAGGGCCTTATCTTGCCAACGTGTGAGACTTACACGCCCCAACACGTGAGTAGACTCCACACACTCACTTGATATAGCTTAATTTACACTTGTTATGAGCTCCAATCCCATCCTTTCTACCAATTTTGCACTACAAAAAAATAGCATTTAAACCCGAGCGATCAAACAATTCAGTCACAAGTACGGAAATATGTGCACTTTGCTAACAATAAACAGTTACATGCAATTAGCAATACACTCAATTACCACGCAAACGCTCTTACAAACAAACTTCACATAGGCCAATCCTCAAAGGCCCTTACTACAAAATTAACAGATTCTTCTTGAGGACCGGTCATGGAGATCATCTCTATTGCATTTCATAATAGTGGCAAACTATGGACCAGTTCAGAATTACTTTTTTTGCAGTTTATCTTGGACATGAAGATTCTCAAGGCCTTCTTGATGAACAAGCCGATCGTAAGAATCGAGCGCAAGCTTCTGTTAGGGACAAAATTGACTGGGTCAAACCTATCGAAAACCTATTAATAATAATAAGGAAATAGATAAAGCCAAAAGATAAGGCAGGGAAGAGAGAAGGTAAGGAAGATATCAATTAAAAAAAGTTAGCTTAGACTCTTAAAAGGAAAAAACTTCACACTAATAATAAGAGAGGAGATAAAGCCAAGGGATAAAACATGGAAGAGATAAGACAAGAAAGAGATAAACTAAAAGAAGTTGGCTCAGACTTCCAAAAGAAAAAGATTTCACAAGACAAGTTAGACTCAATCACCTAAGGAAATAGATCTCTATATAAGAAGAAGATCTCCAAAAGTTTGACGGACTTTTTACAAGCTTTCTACGTACAAACTCACCACACATAATGACTCCACCGGATTTCTCCATTGTATTGAATTATATATGAGATAATGAGAAATTGTAAAATCATCTATCATAATATATTTTTGCTTTATAACAACCCATAAACATGGATTTTTATGCCGAACTATGTAAATTTCTGTACCAATCTTTATTTATTTTTATTTGATTATTTATATTTATTTTATAGAATGACGTGAAAAGCACCGTATTGAAACCTGAATTACCATTATGGTAAGGAATAATTTGTTACTCCCTTCCATACTGTTTTGAGAATTTAAGCATTAACACTAGGATTAGCGTGGAAGGCCATGCATTGTCAAAACTATGTGGATCGGAGCTTCAGCGCCTGTAGCTCCAATGCCGTGAGAGGCTGCGGATGTGGTTTATTAATAGGACTTGTTAATGGATAAAGAGTGACAGTAAAATAGCTTGATTGCTTTGATTAATTTATAATTTGTAAAGAACTTAGGAAACAAGTAGCAAGAATTAACTCTAGAAAGGATAGTTACCTCCATGTCAGCGCAAACATTAAAAATGGTTTGCAAAATCTAAAATAAAGATTGTTCTAAAAGCGCAAGAAATTTAAAATGAATAAAAAAAAAAATCTTTTTCAAACATTAAAAAAATCTAAAAATTATGAAAAAAAAAAGTTAGAATACGAAAGATTATAAAAAAAAAAAAAACTAAAGACTAGAAAGGGGAAGGATATATGATCCGTACTCAACTCCACTTGCTCTGACGAAAGGAAAAACCACCCTGAAAAAAAGTGTGGCTTTTGCTGTTAATGTACGTGAACTCGTGATCGACCATCAGTGGCAAGAGATTATATTTTGAATTTAAAAAAACTAATATTATATATATATATATATATATATATATATATATGTTAAAAGAGGTATGCTACACAACCTCCCACACACCACACTCCATTTGTTTTTCAATTTTTTAATATTTTTTTAATATTTGTTTTTGAGTTTATTCTTTTAAATTAATTTAATTATTTTATTCATTATTTATATATTAAATATTTGATAAAAAATAAAATAATAAAATTAAAAAAAAAAAGGTGGAGCGTGGAGGTTGTGTGAATAGTAGGAGGTTGAGTAGATTTTTTCATGATAAAAAATATGATCATTATATGTCAAAAGTTTTGCATGTGTGGTTTATAATAGCCAACTAATTTAGTAAATTGTCAATTTCTCTGCAAACCGGTTTGGCTGTCAACTAATGGATCATAGTCCGGCCAGCAGGAGGGAATTATATATTACATCAAATATCTGATCTCCTCCCACAACGATTTTATTAATACAATTTTTAATTCATTTTTTAACAGATACTATGGAAATGTTGATCTTCATGTATGTGTCATTGTATTTTTTCTGGTGTAAATTATTCCTTGTGTGGAATAAGAAATTAAAATCTGACTTATGCGGTAATCATCTTTGAGAGAACTTGCTTTTTCCATCCACCGGTATTAAATTGTTGAGAAAACAAAATGACCCGACCAATGAGGAACAAATAATAATAATAATAATAAAGATCAGAATTAAATTAAAAATTAAAAATTAAAATGAACGTGTTGACCGATATCAGACTCTATTCCTTGACATCAATGGTAATTTCCTTTCTTTTCCACAATAAATTAATTATAAGGTGTCCTACCCATTCCACCTGCATCATTGCTTGAGCAGTACTAACTATATAAATAGCCATTCGCTTCTTCATCTCTCAATATCTTAACGTACACTCTAAAACATTAGTACGAAACCATGTCTACGTGTTTGCACTTTCTCTTCTCTCTCTTAGTGTTGTTCCTTCTTTTACTCAAGGCTTCTTTGTCTTCTTCACAGCCACTTTGTCATCAAGATGAGAGCTTAGCTCTAATGCAATTCAAGGATAGCTTTAGCATACATAGTTATACTTTATGTCCAGCTAGGACTACATCATGGAGTGTAGAAGCAGAGGGTGGTAGATTAGATTGCTGCTCGTGGGATGGGGTTGAGTGTGATCTCCACACGAGTCATGTTATTGGCCTTCACCTTAGTGGCAGCTGTCTCCATGGTTCTATCAACTCCAACAGCAGCCTCTTCCGCCTTTCTCATCTTCAAAGCCTTAATCTTGCTAGCAATAACTTCAGCTACTCTAAAATTCCATCTGCAATTGGCAATCTTTCAAGACTAACATACCTTAATCTCGGGCAGTCTTTTGTTTCAGGAGAAGTCCCCTCCGAAGTTTCTTACCTCTCCAAGTTGTCGTTTTTGGATCTATCTTATAGTTACGATTTATGTATTGGAATCTAACAAGGTTAGTCCAAAACCTAACTTGCCTCGAAGAGATTCTTCTTACGCAATTCAACATATCGTCCATAGTACCTGAAAGTTTGGCAAATTTATCTTCTTTGAGAACTCTAAATCTACAAGGTTGTGGATTGTTCGGGGAGTTCCCAATTCAAATATTTCAACTACCAAAACTACAGGTCCTTAGGATAGGAGACAATGAAGATCTCACTGGTCAGTTGCTCGAATTTCATTCCAACACTATCCTTCAAGCTTTATCGCTTTCTATCACAAGTTTCTCAGCAAAACTACCAACTTCAATTGGAAACCTTAATTCCTTAGAGCTCTTAGATATTGCTTATTGCAATTTCTCTGGATTCATCCCAAATTCCATTTGGAACCTTACCCAACTCACTGATCTAGACCTCTCAAGGAACTCATTCAATGATTTGTCATGCCTCATCAAAGACAGTTCTAATCACACTTTTCCACATTTACATTATTAACTTTTGTCTTCTCTCAACTTAACAAAGTTCCCGAATTTCCTATGAAACCAAAACAAACTTGTGAGGCTAGATCTATCAAAAAACAATATTCAAGGTATAATACCCAAATGGATGTTTAATGCAAGTAAAGAAAACCTTGGAGAGTTATTTCTTTCTAACAAATTTCTCACAGGCTTCAAAAATTCTCCTAATTTTCTTCCTTGGCCTAATCTATATGAATTCAACCTTCAGAATAACGGGCTACGTGGATCGCTCCCGATTCCACCCCCATCTATCACTTTTTATCAAGTTAGGAATAATGCTTTTACACGAGAAGTTTCACCTTTGTTTTGCAATCGAAGTTTTGTTCATGTACTTGATTTGTCCTATAACAATTTGAAAGGCATGCTGCACCCATGTATTTGCAACTTAAGCCAATCTTTGACAACACTTGAACTACGAAGCAATAACATTGGTGGAACCATCCCAGATGCATGGGCAAAAGGGTGCAGCTTAAGGATGATCAACTTAAGTCAAAACCAATTACAAAGTCGGCTCCCAAGAGCATTGGCCAATTGTAAGGAGTTAAGGTATCTTGATGTTAGTTATAATAAGATCTATGATACCCTTCCCTTATGGTTAGAAACTCTAACCGAGCTGAAGATTTTCATTCTTCGCTCTAATGGATTTTTCGGTGCAATAAGAAATATCCAAATCAATTCTACATTTTCCAACTTGCATATCATCGATCTCTCCCACAACAATTTCTCTGGAGATTTGCCCATTGAATATTTCCAACGGATGAACGCCATGAATTATTTGGTGCAAAAAATTGCAATACATGCTGGACTACTATTTTGGTCTCTGGATCAGTTACTCACTACACTAACCAGGGGTATAGAGTCGGAGTATGAGAGGATCCAAGATGAACTCATAGTCATTGATTTATCATGCAATAGATTTGAAGAAGAAATTCCAGAAGAAGTGGGAAATCTAAAAGGACTACTGATTGAGCTGAGTTATTACATATCTTAATGCTTTTAGAACCAATATATCTTAATTCTTTCATTACTTTATCATTGATTTTATATGGAAAAATGAATAAACCAAAGTTGTGATTTATATTGATTAAAAGCATGAATTTCTACTTAAATTTTACCAACTATTGATTACTATGGAATATGGTTCATATCGCTTGAGCGGCGGCTTTTAGCCGCTTGAGCGAATTCAGGTAGATTCAAACGCTCGACTGTCACTCGACAGTGAGCTCGAGCGGGTGTGCGGGAAAGGAGATCGCTCGAGTGGAGGCTTTTGGCCGCTCGAGCGAAGTCAGGCAAAGTCGAACGCTCGATATTCGCTTGACACTCCGCTCGAGCGAATTTAGGCAGAGTCGAATGCTTGATATTTGCTCGACACTCTGCTCGAGCGAATATCGTATTTTACTCTTGGCCTGGAAAACTCGGTTTTGATTAGAGGAACACTTAGAATTTATTTTTCCATTGATTTTCACTCAGATTCGGAGAGGAGGATTCATAAAAGCGATCATTCATGCAGCAACACGAATTCTTCAGAATCATTCACTCACACTGCAGCAGATTGAAGAACTCCTTGAGGGGTCCAATTGCTACTGCAACTCAGCCTCCTCCACCACTTCGAATCTTCATCTCCATTCAATTGGCTTGATCTTTTTAATTCCTTACTTGCTATTTCATTTCAGTTTTAAGTTTCTGAATTATTTTGGAGAATTTTGATTTAGACGTTTGAGTAATTCATTTGTTATTCATTTAGTTCATATTATTTATTTTTCTCATTTCTTTAAGCTTTCATTTTAATAGTAATTACAATTGCTATGGTTTAATTTGAGAATTAGTGATTTGAATACAATGATGAACCCTAGAACATTGATTTTGGGGCTTTTCAATTTTAGTGCATGTTTTGTCGATTACTTTCTAATCTAGTTTAATTCTTAATTTAGTTTTATTAATTTCTAAGTTTAATCTATTAGTCCTTTACATTTCAATCCGACAATCAAAATCTAAAAATATGAATCTAGTCCATGACTAGTACCCTATTTCATTCATTGCACATACCATCATTTTATTTTCTCTTTGTGAAGTTTTTCACCATTTTCAACGAGTTTGATTTTTAAGTAACTTTCCTTGAGGAGACGATCTAGGAATTTATTCCTAATTATTACACGACATCTTCCTGTACTTGGGATAGCCTTAGTACGACTCATTTTTGAGTGAGTCAAGTTTTTGGCACCGTTGCCGGGGAGAGTATTTTAACTTAAATTTAAACTCGTTATTTTTTTATATGCTCTTTAAACTGATGTTTCATGTCATGGGTGAGAGACAGTTCAAATAGGTTGCTTAGAGTCACATCGAGTGTTGAGAGTAGTATACACAGTTTGGAGATAGATAGCTCTTCTGTCTTTTCTATGAGTGAGTCAGGTGAGGAAATTGAAATTGAACTAGAAAACATGGCTGCACCTGCACCACGCACTCTTAAGGATTATTTGCAACCCACTCGCACCACTACACCTTCATGCATTGTTTTACCTGAAAATGCATCTAATTTCTCTATCAAGCATGGCATGATGTCAGTGATACCTTAGTTCCACTGGATGGATTCTGAGAGTCCTTACCAACACTTGACAGATTTTGAGTTGGCTTGCACTACTTTTATCACTAGGGCTGTTACTGATGAATTTATTAGACTTCGTTTATTTCCTTTCTCTTTAAAGGATAAAGCGAAGATATGGTTTAATTCTTTGAAGCCTAATTCTATTTCTAGTTGGTCTGATATGCAGTGTGAATTCTTACAAAAAATTTTTCCTTTTCAGAGAACTTAGTTTTTACAAGAGCAAATTAGCCAGTTCAATCAGAGACCTGATGAGACCTTTCAGGCCAATTGGAAAAAAATTAAAGATTTGGTAAACATTTGTCCTCATCATGGTTTTAAATCTTGGAGGCTGGTGAGCTATTTTTACA
Source organism: Carya cathayensis (assembly GCA_011037825.1). Lineage (NCBI taxonomy): Eukaryota > Viridiplantae > Streptophyta > Magnoliopsida > Fagales > Juglandaceae > Carya > Carya cathayensis. The sequence goes on from QGSO01000416.1 coordinate 856,935, forward strand.
CTAGTCTCACTCCAGAATGCAAGCAGTTTGTTCAGACAATGTGCAATGGAGAGTTCTTTAGCAAGGAACCTGATGAAGCACTATCATTTTTTGACTACCTTGCTGAGAGCGCACAACAGTGGAACACTCGTACTGATTGAGTTCCATTAGCAGCACAGCCACTGAGGGCTATTTCTGGAGGGGGTAGATATGAGTTTAAGGAAGACACTGATGTTCAAGCCCGAATAGCTGCATTGACTAGAAGACTGGAGGACATGGAAATGGAAAAAGTGAAAGCTGTGAAAGTAGTAGAGGCATGTTCCATATTCGCTGATTCAAACCATAAGACCCAAGATTGCCCAATTATGCCAGTATTTCAAGAAAGTGGGTCTGAGCAGATGCAATCAGCTAACAGAATCAGCCTTTCTCCAATACATATAATCTGGGATGGAGGAATTACCCAAATTTCTCATGGAGAAATGATTAGCCTGGCCGGTCTCCACCACCTCAGCAGTAGCCATTTCATCAGGGTGCTCCTCAGCACCAGTATCCGCCATATCAGAATCTTCAGAGCTATCCTTATATAGCTCCTCCTGGATTTCAGCCTCATATAGCTGCACAGAGTTCTCAGCCTTCATCATCTGCAAAGAAGACTCTAGATGACAGTATGGCACAGATGGCCAATACACTTCAGCAATTCATGCAGATTCAGGCCACCACAAATAATCAGAACACTTAGGCCATAAATGAGTTGAGAGGCACTATTAATAAGATGAGCACGACCTTGAGTATCCTAGAGAAAGAGAAATTTCCAGCACAGCCTCAGCCTAATCCTCAGGTATATAGGCAACAACAACAGCAAGTGCATAATATCTCAGGGGATGTTATTGAGACAGCAAAGGCAGTTCTTACTTTGAGAAGTGGGAAGGAAGTTCCCCAACCAGAGATGCCTATGGATACACAGGTAGTTGCTCCTACACTTGAAGATATAACAGAGACTGATGAAGTTGAGAAAGAACCAGAGGTAGTGAGATCAGAGCTGAAGAAGCCTGTGAGTGCAGATGTTGAAACTAGTAAGGGGTACCAAGCTGTGGTTCCCTATCCTCAGAGATTGGCAACTGGCCAAAAGAACAAATACCACACGGAGATTCAAGAGATTTTCAAGCAAGTGAATATCAACATTCCACTCTTGGATGCCATACAACAAGTGATTTCGTAGGCAAAATTTTTGAAGGACTTGTGCACAGTGAAGAGGAAGTTGAATGTAAAGAAGAAAGCCCTCCTAACGGAGCAAGTTAGTGCATTGATATTGAGTGAGACTCCTTAGAAGTTTGGAGATCCCGGCTCTCCCAACATTTCTATTATGATCGGTGAATCACGCATTGGGAGAGCTTTAGTTGATTTGGGGAGTAGTGTGAACTTGCTACCGTTCTTAGTATATGAGCAGTTGGGATTAGGTGAGCTGAAAAAGACCTCCATCATGCTACAGTTGGCTGACAGATCAGTTAAGGTACCGAGGGGTATTGTAGAGGACGTGTTGGTCCAGGTGGACAAATTCTACTACCCAGTGGATTTTGTGGTTCTTGATATGCAGCAGCCAGTTTCCACTATTTACCAAGCTCCTGTCATCCTAGGAAGACCATTCCTAGCTACATCAAATGCTTTGATCAATTGCAGAAGTGGAGTTTTGAAGCTTACCTTTGTGAACATGGCACTTGAGTTGAACGTTTTCAATGCTTGCAAGATGCCAGCACATTTTGATGATACAAGTGATTTGAATGCTGTGGAGAGTTTGACACCAACAGAGTTTATTTGCTCAACTTCTCCCTTCTCTACTAATGATTATATTTTTCAGACACCTGAATTTTTACTTGATGAGAAAATTGATCATATCAATGAAGATGACTTTGATTTTTTTGATTGTTTTACAGATTCTTCTTTACGACTTGAAGTACAATTTGCGGGAGAAAGATGGAAACCCCAATTTGAAGTTCTACCACCACCAGACATGCTTAGATCTTCAGAGGAAGAAGTTCCCTATTTGGAACTGAAACCACTTCCTCAAGATTTAAAGTATGTGTTTCTTGGTCCTGAAGAAGGCACTTTTCCGGTGGTGATTTCCTCAAAGCTAAATCAGAAGGATGAAGCCCAGTTGATTGAAGTTTTAAAAAATCATCGAGGCGCAATTGGTTGGACAATAGCCGACATCAAAGGTATTGATGCCGCTGTGTGTACCCACAAAATCCATCTTGAAGATGATGCTAGACCGGTTCGTGATGCTCAACGTAGGCTCAATCCTACCATGAAGGAAGTTGTGAAAAAGGAAGTGCTTAAGCTACTCGCAGTGGGACATTCCCTTTGAGATTATGACAGATGCTAGTGATTATGCCTTAGGAGCTGTTTTGGGGCAACGGGTGGATAATAGGCTATTTGTGATTTATTATGCTAGTAGAACCTTGAATGATGCCCAGAAAAATTATACCACTACTGAAAAAGAATTGCTTGTAGTGGTTTTTGCACTTGATAAATTTCGGACTTATATTCTTGGTTTTCCTGTTACTATTTTCACTGACCACTCTGCTCTTAAGTATTTGTTGGCTAAGAAAGATGCAAGACCACGCTTGATTCGCTGGATTCTATTACTTCAAGAGTTCAACATCAACATTAAGGACAAGAAAGGAGTTGAAAACGTGGTAGCTGACCACCTCTCTAGATTGTCATCATCTCCTTCTTCAAATGTCAGCCTTCCTCTTGATGATAGTTTCCCGGATGAGCAGTTGTTTGTGGTTAGTAAAGCTCCCTGGTATGCTGACATAGTCAATTATCTGGTGACTGAGTGAATGCCTTCTGAATGGTCCACCCAAGATAAGCGTCGATTTCTCTCTGAGGTACGACACTTTTACTTTGATGATCCATATCTTTTCAAATATTGTTCGGACCAATTGATTCGAAGATGCATTCCTGATGATGAGTTTTCTTTGGTTTTGAGATTTTATCATATGGGTGCATGTGGTGGTCATTTTTTAGCAAAGAAAACAGTTTCAAAAATTTTGCAAAGCTGTTTTTACTGGCCTTCCATGTTTAAAGATGCTTATAATTTTTGTAAGGCTTGTGAGCCTTGTCAAAAATTGGGATCCATTAGCAAAAGAGACATGATGCCTCTTTCTCCTATTCTTACTTTAAAAATTTTTGATTGTTGGGGAATAGAGTTCATGGGACCTTTTCCGGTTTCTTTTGGAAACACATATATTCTATTAGCTGTGGATTATGTTTCAAAATGGGTGGAGGCCATTGCTTGCAAAACAAATGACCATCATGTTGTTCTAAAATTTTTATAATCTTTGTTTGCTCGTTTTGGCATGCCTAAAGTTATCATAAGTGATGAGAGTTCTCATTTTTGCAACAAACCATTTTCTACACTTGTGAGGAAATATGGTATTACACACAGAGTTTTTACCCCTTATCACCCTCAAACAAATGGGCAAGCTGAATTGGCAAACAGAGAGATAAAAATTATTTTAGAGAAAACCATCAAGCCTAATAGGAAAGATTGGTCGGTTAAACTTCTTCATGCTTTGTGGGCTTATAGGACAGCTTTTAAAACAAATCTAGGGATGTCTCCTTATCGATTAGTTTATGGTAAAGCTTGTCATTTACCTGTTGATATTCATCATCGAGCTCTTTGGGCCATAAAACATGTTAACATATCACTTGATGAAGCTTCAGGGTTGAGAAAATTGCAGATCAATGAATTGGATGAAGCTTGTCGGAATGCTTGTGACAACGCTTAGCTTGCAAAGGAACGCATGAAAATTCTGCATGATCAGAAAATTCATCCAAAGCATTTCACACTTGGCCAGGAATTTTTCCTTTACAATTCTCGCTTACATATTTTTCCTGGTAAGTTGAAATCCCGATGGAGTGGGCCGTACATTGTAAAGACCATTCATCCTCATGGTACGGTAGACATTGTCAATCCGAAGAATGGTAATAGCTTCACTGTCAATGGACAACATCTAAAGTCATTTCTGAAGGTCTTTGATCCACATGAAGAGATCTTGCTTGTGCAATATCCCAGGGAAGTGCTTTGATTTGTTCTTCCTTCTTTACAGTTTTCTTTACTTGCATTGTTTTTATTTGTTCTTGTGCTTTGATTTTATATTTCATGTTGTTTTTTTGTTTTGCTTGCTTTTTCTGTGCACTTTCTTTTCTTTCGTTCGATTCATTGAGGACTATGTCTCTCACTAGTTAGGGGGTAGCATGTGTGCACAGTTTAAAAAATATATATATACAAAAAAAACATGATGGCCATTGATACATTTATGATTGAGCATCTTGGTGGAATTTGAGCATCTCGGTGGAGTAGTTGAGTGGGATCATTTGTGAAGATTTATTTTCAAGCTTAAACATAGAGCATGATTTTTGATGCATCATGTTTTGTTGATATGTGACTTGAAACACCGGGATGTTATGCTTATTGAGATGAAACTTGATAAGATTTTTGTATAACGAAAGGTAAATTTTGAAGGACATTTTGCACATGCTTACGCTTGTAGTGTTCCTTATTTACTATTTATTGATTTAATACTGGAGAAGTAAACTACAGGACTACCGAGCCATGCCTAAAAAAAAAAAGAAAAAAAAAGAAAAAAAAGAAAAGAAGAGAAAAAGGATTTGAAAAGATTAGAAAAAAAAAAAGAGAAAAGAAAAAAAAAAGAGAAGAGAAAAAAAGGAATAAAGGCGACTTAGTGAACTTTCCTAAGTAAAAGGGCTAGAAACAGTTACCCAAGACTTTGGGGGTTGAGTGTCCAACCTTTAAAAACAGATCTGGCGTGAAAACTGCTAGTCTCTTGGGTTTTGAGGTAGTTAGAATCAGCAATTATTAATCTTAAGGTTGAAAAATCTTATGACAAATCATGGCTAGTAATGAGGAACACATAATCAGTTTAGCTCCACACACACATTTGAGTTTATTTGCCTTAATTCTATGTGAAAGATTGTTGAGATAGTCTTGGTGGGTATAACCCTTGGAGGTTGAGTAGTAATGTATCACTTTTGTGAGAATTTAGAATTGTGTTTGATTGTTTTGTTTGAATTTCGATCTTTATGCAATATTCATCTCAATTAATTTTCACTATTTTACTCAAGGATTAGCAAAATGCTAGTTGGGGGTTTAATTGAGCTGAGTTATTGCATATCTTAATACTTTTAGAACCAATATATCTTAATTCTTTCATTACATTATCATTGGTTTTATATAGAAAAATGAATAAATCAAAGTTGTGATTTATATTGATTAAAAGTATGAATTTCTGCTTAAATTTTACCAACTATTGATTACTATGGAATATGGTCCATATCGCTCGAGCGGCGACTTTTGGCTACTCGAGCGAATTCAGGCAGATTCAAATGCTCGACTGCCGCTCGACAGTGAGCTCGAGCGGGTGTGCGGGAAAGGAGATCGCTCGAGCGGAGACTTTTGGCCGCTCAAGCAAAGTCAGGTAGAGTTGAATGCTTGATATTCGCTCAACACTCCGCTCGAGCGAATTTAGGCAGAGTCGAACGCTCGATGTTCGCTCGACACTCCGCTCGAGCGAATATCGTATTTTACAGATTAGGGTTTATTCCGCCGTCAGAGTATATAAATGATTTTTTACATCTTATGGTCGACTCTTGGCCTGGAAAACTCGGTTTTGATTAGAGGAACACTTAGAATTTATTTTTCCATTGATTTTCACTCAGATTCGGAGAGGAGTATTCATACAAACGATCATTCACGCAGCAACACGAATTCTTCGAGATCATTCACTTACACTACAGCAGATTGAAGAACTCCTTGAGGGGTCCAATTGCTACTGCAGCTCAGCCTCCTCCACCGCTTCGAATCTTCATCTCCATTCAATTGGCTTGATCTTTTTAATTCCTTACTTGCTATTTCATTTCAGTTTTAAGTTTTTGAATTATTTTGGAGAATTTTGATTTAGACGTTTGAGTAATTCATTTGTTATTCATTTAGTTCATGTTATTTATTTTTCTCATTTCGTTAAGCTTTCATTTTAATAGTAATTATAATTGCTATGGTTTAATTTGAGAATTAGTGATTTGAATACAATGATGAACCCTAGAACATTGATTTTGGGGCTTTTCAATTTCAGTGCATGTTTTGTCGATTACTTTCTAATCTAGTTTAATTCTTAATTTAGTTTTATTAATTTCTAAGTTTAATCTATTAGTCCTTTACATTTTAATCCGACAATCAAAATCTAAAAATATGAATCTAGTCCATGACTAGTACCCTCTTCCATCCATTGCACATACCATCATTTTATTTTCTCTTTGTGAAGTTTTTCACCATTTTCAATGAGTTTGATTTTTAAGTAACTTTCCCTGAAAAAACAATCTAGAAATTTATTCCTAATTATTACACGACATCCTCCTGCACTTGAGATAGCCTTAGTGCTACTTATTTTTGAGTGAGTCAACTACATATTCTCAATTTCTCCAACAATGCTCTCTCCGGTCATATCCCATCATCATTGGTGAACTTGACATATCTCGAATCATTGGATCTTTTTCAAAATAAGTTATTTGAATAAATGCCCCCACAACTCGCTCAACTCACTTTCTTAGCAATTTTTAAGGTGTTCAACAATTGTCTCGCAGGTCCTATACCACATGGAAATCAATTTGAGACATTTCCAAGCAGTTCATTCGATGGTAACCAAGGACTGTGTGGAAGGCCATTGTCAAGATCATGTGGAGATTCACTGCTTCCACCTAATCCAACGTTAACGTTTGAAGGAAATCAAGGTTTAGTGTCTGCATTCAAATTTGGGTGGGAAGTAGTTGTGATCGGGTATGGGTGTGGATTTGTAATAGGTATTGTTATTGGACAATGGGTGATTGCAAGGAAGCAAGATTGGTTTGTAAATACCTTTAGAAAGAAGTAGCAACAAACTCGAGGATGAATAAGTAATGTATTTAATATATATATGTATGCTGGCTTTTAGGATTGTTGTATCTGCCCATCAAATGGGCATGGTGGTCAAATAGAATAACTTGATGTTAATTGTTATAATAATAATCGAAATACAGTTCTAGATGTGATAGTTTTATATATGTGGGGATGATGACAATACGGGTCACACATCCCATCGCCAAGTGTCAAGTGTGTGTACATGCAACATGTGTACAAATAAACCACTTGGCGGATAATAAATGTCTTACAACTAAGTACCAAAATTTTATTTAAATACAAAGTAGCTTAAAACACACGTAATAAAATATTACAAGTTCAACACTGTTTCAAATACTAATTACATTCCATTAAAACAAATACCAAGCCAATACTCTGGCAGAGCCACCTCCTCGGGCTCAGCCTCCTCCTCATCAACCTCTGCATCAAAATTTACGATACCAAAAATGGTGCCGCAGGTAAGTAATAATCCAAACAAATCTCAAGATAAAAACATATCCATGCAACAACAATATGCATGAACATGATGCCATATGCATATGTCCCAAAAATTCACACTTTCCACACACGCCAAAAATTTCATTTTTGGCCCAAAACATTTTCTTTACACAAATCCTCACCGTTATCCCAGATAATAACCCAAAAACCAATCTCACCATTTTTCCAGAAAATGGCCCATTAACCATACCATCAGAGTATTGTAGGCGGGAATCACAGGCGGGACTCTACCGCCATCTCTACGCGTGCACCGTAGGCGAGAATCACAGGCGGGACTTTACCACCATCCTTACGCCGCGTACACCGTAGGCGGGAATCGCAGGCGGGACTCTACCACCATTCCTGCTTACCACTATCCCTACACGTGCCTCTGATTCAAACCAATCAATTCAATCGTTCACATATACCAGAAAAGCATTTCTCGCTTGAAAACCCAGTTTTCAAGTTTCAACACATATATATGCATGCAATTGCACGAAAACCCAATTTTCCTTTTTAAACATGAACATGCATGCATTATGCAATGCAAACATCAAGACACAAAATATCTAAGAAATCTCAACATCAACCAAACATAAATAACTCCATCCTCAAATCCATCCGACCCCCGACTCCTCGGATTCAGTCCGGAATAACCAACCAGTCACAATTTTATTGTTAAAACAAAAATATATTTTAATCTAAAGAAAGTTTGAAAAATACTTACAGCGTTATAAGATAATTTTCGATGGATCAACGAGCTGCAAACGACGAAGAAAAAGTAATGTAACAGTGTAAAAACATTGTGACTGTGGGTTGTAAAATACCCACTTTCGAATAGGGACGAACCAAGACTTGTAATTGATAGAGAATGACTTAGAGTTGTTTATGAAGCTAATGGAAGTGAGGGTTAGCCGTGGGTGGTGGCGAAAATGGTGGTAGAAGGCCAAAATGGGTAAAACGGCGTTGAGCTCGTGGGGGCTACTCCGGTGATGGATCGGAGTCGGAAATGGGTGGTTTAGGACGGCAAGAGGTCGGTGATGAAGTGGTGAAGAGATGGTGGCCAGAGGTGGAGTGACGACAGCGCTAAAGGGAAAATAGGTTGTGGCTTGGAATGGCGATTCCGGCTTAACAGCGGCTCGGATGGAGGTGGAAATTGGTTGGGAGGTTCACCGGTCAGAGGGGAGTCAAATGGTGGGGGTGGTGCACCGAACGATGGTGGCTGGTCTGGGCGGCATGAAAAAATGACGGAGAAGGGGAGAGAGAGAGAGAGTTCGCACGGGGAGAGGCCGGAAGAAAAAGAAAGAAAAGAAAGAAAGAAAAAAGAAGAAAAAGAGAAAGAAGAAAAAGAAAAAAGAGAAAAAAAAAAGATGAGGAAAAGAAATGAAGTACAGTCCTCACCTCTGGAGTCTAAAAACTGATCCAATGAAAACAATTTTAAAAGCAATAAAACAAGGAAAATAATTTAAATACAACATAAAGCTAAATTATAATAAATAACTAGTAAAAACTAACAAATAAATTTTAAATCCAAAGACAAACTAAAATAAATTAAACCGCAATTTAAACTCAAATAATAAATAAAATCCAATTAAACTCCGATAATTTAAAATAAAAGAACCAATATTTTAATTAATTTAAAATACTCATTCAGTGAAAATACACGTAAAAACGGGGTGTCACATCCTCCCCCCCTTAAAATAAATTTCATCCTCGAAATTTGTAAGATCAAACATCAGCGCCAATCAGGATACAATATACAACTCAGAGTATACTTGAAAAAATCATACCATCAACCATTCCCAAACAAGTATGAATAAAGCTCTCCCCAAATATACTCCTATAAGTAATTCCATCATATCTGTACTAGTCTCCCAGTGACCATCACATGGCAACTATGTAATCTAAAATCTCCACTTCCACAAGAACGTTAATACAACACCCAGTAAATTCCAAGGGTTATTATCTTCACGCCATAAACTGTGTTAATCTCAATCGACTGCTATGCTAAAAAAAAAAAAAAACTTCCAAACCTCTATTGTATTCCACAAGTTAGTAACCATTTAGTTACTTCCGAAATAAACCATTAATAAGAATAAATTGTACAACCAAATTATTAATCTTCCATTAAAAGTTCGAATCACTACTAATTCTTCAAAATTAGCACAAAATTTGAATACCTAATTATCTTCAAAAATCACGCTTCCGTGCGCACTCTGATAACTCGCCAAAATGCAAAAAAATTATGTTCTCATAAATCAACACCATTGAGTACAAGCTAACTCAACACCTAAAAATAAGAAAATCATTTACCCCACTTCGATAGAAAATAAAATACCTCCAAAAACTACGAATTATCATTCTTCTCATTTGGCTCTTGCTACCTTAATAAAAAATAACATTCTGCAAAAATACATCACTTGATTGATGACAGAAATCAATACCAATCAACATTAACACCCCAAATTGAAAACACGTAACATCATACCAAAATGCACCAGTCTATTCTAAAGATACGGAACGTATTCAAAAAGCCTCAAGTCCTTCCCAGCCAACTAATAAAGCACCTATAACTCATACCCAACAACTTACACTTTCAAGATCACCTAAATTCTGAATATCGTTTAATTTAGAGATGACTAAATTCACTACGAATCACGATTGCATTCACCATAACCTTAATGAACCCTTCTTGGAAACCCGCTTACCTACTTCTATTCTCATAACCCTAGTATTAGCACGACTATTTCCTTCAATTGCATACAACATTAAATCTCAAGATAGGCCATGCTGTTCAAATCTCCAATCCACCAAAACTATTGCACTACACTCCTGAATCATACTGCTTATTACCTCACGTATCTGATTAGGCTAATCACCGTTGATGCCTAAGCTTCCACTTTCAAGATTTTATTATCTACCACACATGGCGACCCAACAATCTATTTTCAAGTTAAATAATAATGTCTATAATTCTCCCAACTGGACACTCAAACTCCAAAGGAAAGTATAGTCTCAAAATTTAAATTCCTATGTGACCTCAAGTCATAATTAATTCTTGAAGATAATCTCAACAATTAATGCCAACCATCACTCCAATTGATAACCCGTTTCAACTGTACACTCCGATCAACTTACTAAGAACTCAAAGTTAAGATCTCTTAAATTTAATACTAACACATCTAATCCACTTCAGTACCCACCAAAACCACTTCTCTCAAGCCAAAATGAGACTAGGATTTGTACTCTCTGAAATCCATACACACTCACCACCACTATAAATGGATCTCATGTACCCTTAGCTAAGACCAATAATCATTCCAACGTATAAGTGATCCATCACTTCCATTTCCAACATTCGTACCTATATCCTTGAAATAAACAAAATTTATTTCCCAAAACCTACACCGTCTATTATCCTTAAACTTGATATAGATCAATCCTAAAACCTCCTACTAAAACTTCAAGCTATAACATTTATTTTCCCTAATTCAATACAAATCTTTAATCCTCAGATAATTACACAAACTAAATCAATACCTTCATTCCCAAAATAAATATTCTCCTAAAAAAAATTCCTATATTTATGATTCAACCATGATCAACCCCATTTTTGTGGTTATAGCCTAATCAATCTCCAGAGTATATCAAGCTCGCGCACCAAGTCTGTGAAACTAAAACTCAAATCTTATCACACTTCAATCCATCAATTCTGCGAATTCTAAAACTTTAAATTATACAAGCATCATTTTATGAAATCCTCAAGTTCATTGACCTTAAACCTAAAACATCACCTCATAAAGTTTGTAAATTCTAAAACCCTAATGTTATCAAACTATTTATCAAAGTCGGCAAAATCTAAAACTTCTAAATTAAGTAATCCTTCAAATGCTTATTGAACTTACCACCTTAAATCCCAAAAACGTATTCTTGAAGTTCGTTAAACTTACAATTCCCTACTCCATAGACTAATACATAAATTCTAAAGAACCTCAAACTTCAATCATCTCACGCAACCTAAAGCTAATTCCCCTCCTTACTCGCAACTTGCATTCCTACTCCCAAGAGATCGCCTAAACCATGTCGTTCCCTTCTAGCCACAATATTATAAAAGTAACCCACCTCGATAAAAATTCAAACTTACTACACTAAGTATTCATTCCTACAAATGACATTCTCAATAGTATCGTCCTGCCATAGCATAATGCTCAACCCCACTTTTTAAGTCCGAACAAAACAAAACAAAATAACTTAAAACAAAATAAATAAAATAACATACATTGAAATAAATAAAACAAATAAAACAACATGTAACAGCCCGCTAGAAATTCAATAGTAGAATTTCTATAGACTTGAGGAACCTCGTGAAAACTCCGTAAGTTTTCATGAATCAGCTAATCGCAAAGGTTTTAGTCTGTCAACATAATCAGTGTTATCACTCACTATGGTGCCAGAAATATGATTTTAATTGTTTGAGGTAGTTAGAAGTGTCAGAATACGTTATAATCTATATCACTAGACTCAGTCGAATATTTAAGATTTTATGGCCCAATAACTCATTTTCATAATTTCGGACGAAACTACTGTTCGAAACTGTGAATTTATTTATAGGGCACTTCGGGGTTGAGTTTTGGTAAACGGTTTTTACTGTAGGATAATATGAATATTTAAAATTTTTCAGTACTAATTTTATTACATTTGTTTTAGAGTAAATAGTAACCTCGATAAGCATAATAAGTGCAGTATTTTCAAAATCACAGTGTGGAATGTCCAAATTAGGTTAGAAAAGTTTTATTTGGATACTTAGCAAGATCTTAGTCACACATAGTGAATAGTATTAGACACTTGGTACAAAGAAGAACCATTAGATGGATTTATGAAGGAAATCAAGGTGTGAGATCATGCCACCTGAGCAAAACCTTTTTCATCTGATCAACAAAATTGAGCCAGATTAAATAGGGTTTCAACTCTAGTAAAACTCTAAATGGTTGGAATCTAATTGAAACCCCAAAACTTCTTTGAAACCAAAACCCTAAACGGTTTCCCTAAACCCTAAAATTGGCCTTCAAACCCTTTTGATCCAATTTCTAGCATTGTGTTTAATCACTTGATTAAATCACTTCTACATGCTATTAATTTCTCAAAATCTTGTTATGACATAATTATCCAACCTTTTAAACTTTGGACATTTGATTGGGCCAATAAAAATTAGATTTGGGCTTGATAGCATCTCAAACCCTAACCAAACCCTTTTTAAAACCCCAAATTGAAACCCACTTGGTTGAGGCCCACCAAGGACCACGAATTTAGCCACTTTGGCAAGGCTTCTTGAAGAAGTTTCCTCCCCCACATGGCAGACCATTCACTACCCTTGGCTGCACCCAATAGTGCCTTGATGAGATGGAGAAACCCACACCATCAACCTCCATGCCTCACAGCTTCTGCAGGCAGTCCTTTTCCCTCTCTATTCTCCACTTTATGTCACATAGCTACCTCCAATCAAGGGTTATTCAAATCCATATCTTCCCCCTACAGAAGGCTTGAGTCGTGCAAGACACACTTACTTCCCTTTCATCACTTCTTCACCCCGTTCTTAAAAAAAAAACCCAAAAGAGCTCTCTCGGGCAGATTTCTGGGTCTTTTTGCGTGGAGCTTTTTGACCCTTTTTAAATATTTTCACACAATGAATCCTTCATAAAAGTTGTTCCTATTTGATTTTAGTTTCTGTGGATATATTATTCGTATCATTCCATTGTCATTTAATCGGTCAAAAGTATTTTTAACCATGGAAAGGTCATTCTGGGCGTGAATATGGAGAGTATGTTATGTTTTGGATTTTTTGACCAAGCTAATGGACATATCTTGGTCCGAAAATTTTATGAAGTGTTCTTAGTATGTGTTTAAGAGTGTTCATTAATGTCTTGTTACATGACTAAAAGTTTTGATGATAGATTTTCTTAGATCTAGAAACTTGAAAACTAGAAGTGGAAAAACAGTTTTTATTTGGAGAAAGTTTGAATATTTCGTGGTTTGATCTTACTCTAATGGTTTTGATTTTTTATATGATGATATTAAGTCTCTTATTTTCAAGTTAGGATGTTATTTTGGATATATTTAGCATTAGTTTCAAAGATATGATTTTTCTATGCAAGAGGATTCTGGTTAGGCCTAAGATTTGATGTGTTTGGGTTAGATCTATGTTTTATTGATTTTTAGCCATGTGATTTTAATTTTGATGGTTGGATATTCTTTAAGACACATTTTCAAACCATGTGATGTTTTAGTTTGAAGATCTCATCTTTGTAAGCCATGGATCAAGAGATTTATCAAAACTAGTTGAGGAAAGAGTTTCTGTTTTTGGATTAAGTATAAAACCAAAAACTCCAAGTGTTATTTTGTGATTTTGGTGACTTTAGTTTGGTGATTTAAAGCATGGTTAATCTTAGGATGATATTATGAATATGGTAGAAGTAAGATTTTATTTTTGGAATTCTGGGGGATGTTTTGATTTAGGGTCAAAACTTGTGATTCAAGTGTTTGGATCTTTTTACAAAAGAGTTTGGTGTTGATTATTAGCTTTTTATAAATGGATGCTTTAAGTATGGTTTTAAACTTAGGATTGGAAGATGTTTGTTGCAAAATTTTGGTTTAAGCATGAGTTTTGAAGTTGGAAGGAATTGCAACAAAAATCAAGAGAAATGGTCTATGGATGTTTCATCCATAGTGTGTTTTGCATAGTTGTATTTTGTTTTAAATTTTTCTAAGTTGATATTTGAGTTTAGGACAAAATTTACATGAAGAATGTAAATTTTAAAAATTTTTGGATTTAGGATGTGAAATCCTTAAGTTATGGGTAAAATAGTCATTTTCTCACATGTAGATGGTAAAATGGTAATTTTACTTTAAGTTAGCTTGTTTTTATGTTTTTAATTGTTAGTAATTAAATTTCTAACTTTTAGAATACCTACTTATAGTTCCTCGTGTTTCGTACTTTATTCTCGTAAAACGCGACGATCAAGGTAAGTTAGTTTCTAACTTACTATCAGTTTACTGTGTATGTATGATGGGTAAGGGAACTACAATTTCTATGTGTATGTTATTATATATGTCATGTCATGCCACGTCATTACATGTTTATCTGTTACACATGATTTATTCTTTCATGAATATTTATCTGTTACACAATCTATTCTGTCATGTAATGCTGTAAGTTACAAGTATGCCAAGTTAAGTATGCTATATGTTACATGTATGTCATATCATATAGTATTCATTGTTGCAAGTATGTCATGTTAAGTAAAGAAGTCAGATCAACTTTATGTTAAGTCAAGTTTCAGATCACGTTTTTGTCAAGTTATTCATGTCAATCACGACCCTAAGTGTTAGGATGAGGTAATATCCTAGTGGAACTCCTTTGTTCACGCTGGAGTATCTAAATAGGTGTGAAATTCCCTGGGTTGACGAAGTACAGTCAACAGGTTGCGAATGGGGCCTAATTAGCTGGTCACCGGAGCGCGCCAAGCACTAACGCCGATGGTGCCATATTTTATTTTTACGGGTGTTCACAGCAAGTGTAGCACAAACAATTCATGGAGCCACAACAACTGTGGAGAATGAAGTATAGGGCCACAACAACTGTGAAGCATACACTGTGTGAGACACAGCAATTATGACACGTAGAATATGTGGGGCCACAACAACTCTGGAGTACGTATTAACGCACTCACAGCTGGTGTAGATACCTGTGTTGTGATGCGGTAATCGGTAGGGACACATAGCTCAAGAGGACCCTTGTAGCACCCATATGATCACGTTATTAATTAAGTCAATTGAACAAGTGTCCAAGTTTATGTCAAGAAGTTAAGAATAAGTAATCATGGTAACCCCATGAGATAAGAATAAGTTTCAGATCAAGTCCACGTTAAGACAAGTTTCAGATCAAGTTCATGTTATGTTATGTTATGTTATGCTCACGTATAAGTTACGTTCATGTTCACGTTAAGTTTCAAGTTCATTTTCATATCATTTTATGTTCATGTTTATGATATGTTCAAGTTCACGTTCATGTTATGTTATGTTCATGTTCATGTTATGTTTCAAGTTCATGTTTCTGTCATGTTATATTCACATACATGTTATTTTCAAGTTCACGTTCATGTTATGTTATGTTCACGTTCACATTATGTCTCAAGTTCATGTTTATGTCATGTCATGCTGAGGTTTATGTTAAGTTCAAGTTCATATTTATGTTATGCATGTTCACGTTCATGCTATGTTTCAAGTCCATGTTATGTTTCAAGTTTCACGTTCATGTTATGTTGCTAGTCCATGTTATGTTTTAAGCTCAAGTTCATGTCATATTAAGTCAAGTTCAGTTCACGTTTAAGTTCAGGTTATGTCTTGCTATATGTCAAGTTATGCTATGCTTATTTATGACTTTATTTATGCATTTATGTTTTTATTGCAATGCATGCATCTTTAACCTGTGTGGGAGTTTCTTGTTAACTTACTGAGATTTGTAATCAAATCTCACCGTGGTAGTCCCAACTACCATTCCCCCCGAATGGTAGGCGATGTGTCAGGATCAGAGCAGGGAGCAGACATTGGTAGATTGAAGGAGGTTGACTAGACGCCGCAGACACGACGCGGAGCTTACAGCTTCAATAGTTAGTTTTTGGACAGTATTCTGGGCTCGTTAGTCAAGTTACATGAGTTACTCGACGAACTTCCTCAATAGTGTATTTTGGTAACTTAAATATGGAGTCTGGTCTCCCATGTTTTTGAGGTTACAGTTTCCTAAGACTCGTACTGAAATCATGGATGTTTATTTTGTTAAGTATGCTTGGATTACGATTTAACTATTTGGGATATTATAAGTTTGGTGCATAGTATTGCTCAAGAAAAAAAAACTTATCTGCTGCGAATATTGCACAACGCTAGATGCATGTTAGGAACATTGCATCTTATATGTCATGAACAGGGGCAGGTAACCATGTGTTGCATATCTCGACGCTTCAGATGTTCGTTCAATCCCAAGCGGAATTTGAGGGCGTCACACAACATACTTGCAATTCAAATCAAATCAAACCAAATCAAATGGAATTAAATAAAATAAATTCAAATCAAATCAAATCGAATTGAATCAAGTTAAATAAAAACAATTCAAATTAAATAAACAGAATAATTTCAACTCATGTTTTTAAAACTTTCTGGAACTCCACCTATGGGACATATGGTTTTATCCAGAGCCGAACTGCTCTGATACCATCTGTGAAGCCCCCAACTCCCGCGTGTGGATACATGGAAATTGAGATATTGGGATGATGACAACACGGGTCACACATCCCATCGCCAAGTGCCAAGTGTGTGTACATGCAACATGTGTACAAATAAACCACGCGGCGGATAATAAATGTCTTACAACTAGGTACCAGAATTTTATTTTAATACAAACTAGCTTAAAAATCACGTAATAAAATATTACAAGTTCAACATTGTTTCAAATACCAATTACATACCATAAAAACAAATAAAGATATTATTCAAAGGTAAATCAATTCCAAGCCAATACTCTGGCAGAGCCACCTCCTCAGGCTCAGCCTCATCCTCATCAATCTCTGCATCAAAATTTACGGTACCAAAAATGGTGCCGCAGGTAAGTAATAATCGAAACAAATCTCAAGATAAAAATATATCCATGCCACAACAATATGCATGAACATGATGCCATATGCATATGTCCCAAAAATTCACATTTTCCACACACGCCAAAAATCTCATTTTTGGTCCAAAACATTTCCTTTACACACATCCTCGCCATTATCCCAGATAATGGCCCAAAAACCAATCTCACCATTTTCCCAGAAAATGGCCCATTAACCATACCATCATAGAACTGTAGGCGGGAATCGCAGGCGGGACTCTACCACCATCCCTGCTCACCACCATCCCTATGTGTGCACAAACAATTCATTGGGCCACAACAACTGTGGAGCATGAAGTATGGGGATACAACAACTGTGGAGCATGAAGTATGTGGCCACAACAACTGTGGAGTACGTATTAATGCACTCACAACTGGTGTAGATACCTGTGTTGTGATGCGATACTTGGCAGGGACACTTGGCTCAAGGGGACCCGTATAGCACCCATATGTTCACGTTATTAATTAAGTCAATTGAACAAGTGTCCAAATTTATGTCAGGAAGTTAAGAATAAGCAATCATGATAACCACATGAGATAAGAATAAGTTTCAGATCAAGTCCACATTAAGACAAGTTTCAGATCAAGTTCATGTTATGTTATGTTTTGCTCACGTACAAGTTATGTTCATGTTCACGTTAAGTTTCAAGTTCATGTTCATATCGTGTTATGTTCATGTTTATGATATATTCAAGCTAACGTTCATGTTATGTTATGTTCATGTTCATGTTATGTTTCAAGTTCATGTTTCTGTCATGTTATATTCACGTACATGTTATTTTCGAGTTCACGTTCATGTTATGTTATGTTCACGTTCACATTATGTCTAAAGTTCATGTTTATGTCATGTCATGCTCAGGTTTATGTTAAGTTCAAGTTCATATTTATGTTATGCATATTCAAGTTCATGCTATGTTTCAAGTTCATGTTATGTTTCAAGTTTCACGTTCATGTTATGTTGCTAGTCCGTGTTATGTTTTAAGCTCAAGTTCATGTCATGTTAAGTCAAGTTCAGTTCACGTTTAATTTCAGGTTATGTCATGCAATATGTCAAGTTATGTTATGCTTATTTATGACTTTATTTATGCATTTATGCTTTTACTGCCATGCATACATCTTTAACCTGTGTGGGAGTTTCCTGTTAACTTACTGAGATTTGTAATCAAATGTCATCGTGGTAGTCCCAACTACTATTCTCCCCGAATGGTAGGCGATGTGTCAGGATTAGAGCAGGGAGCAGACATTGGTAGACTGAAGGAGGTTGACTAGACGCTGCAGACACGACGTGGAGCTTACAGCTTCAATAGTTAGTTTTTGGACAGTATTCTGGGCTTGTTAGTCGAGTTACATGATTTACTCGACGAACTTCCTCAATAGTGTATTTTGGTAATGTAAATATGGAGTCTGGTCTCCCATATTTTTGAGGTTACAGTCTCCTAAGACTCGTACTGAAATCATGGATGTTTATTTTGTTAAGTATGCTTGGATTACGATTTAACTATTTGGGATATTATAAGTTTGGTGCATAGTATTGCTCAAGAAAAAAAAATTATCCACTGCGAATATTGCATAATGCTAGATGCATGTTAGGAACATTACATCTTATATGTCATGAACGGGGGCAGGTAATCTTGTGTTGCATGTCCCGACGCTTCAGATGTCCGTTCAATTCCAAACGAAATTTGAGGACGTCACATGATGGTATCAGAGCAATACGTCTCTGGGTTGTAAATCCACATGTCCTTAGGAAATGCACCAAGTACTAGGCTTGAGATTTTAGTCTTCATTAGGCTTGAATTTCTTGAAGTATAAGAGATGGTACATGGTTTTTGTAAGTGGACTTGTGTGTTTCAAGAAGTGACACATGACTCATGGTAGGATACTTTGGAACCTTGAGAGAGACATCAATCAGGAAAATCAGAGTCCCCCGATGGATGGAGGATTAGTTGAAACTGTACACGCCTGCTGACTAACATGCTTAGACATCAGCAACAGCAGCAAGTGCACTTACCCATTAGATCGTAAGCTGTCACTCAGGGAGAAACAAATGCTGACTCCTTAGGAACTGAAGGAGCTGGCGTCATCACTAGTATTTTACTAGGACCTCTATATTGTTAAGTTTAGTTAAGTTTGATTGGATTGCAATTGATGGTATTAGTGCATTGCTGTTATTTTGGGTAATGATAAGTTATTGAGGTTTGTAAGTTGTATGCTGTTGGATTTAAGTGAGTCCTTGTTATTAGTGATTGTGGTTTGCACGAGAGTTCAGTTCGGAAGTCGAATTGTTACCCAGTTGATAAGAGTAACAATTCTTATTAGGAGTATTATTGTTCATACCAGTGTAGATATATTATGCCTTTCAGTAGTACGAGGAACGGTATTAAAGGTTGAGGAATTATATTCTGTGTATTTGGAGTTGTTTTGATTTTGAGGACCCAATGGTATTTGTTTTCGAAAGAGTAAAGTATTTAGAACAACCTTTTGCCTTAGGAGGATTCATTTATGATAGTAGTTTTATCCAGCCTGCATTAAATGGTTTTTTGTGAAGCTCTGTGTTTGTGGAGACATAGATTGCCCTTACATTGAAGACCAATATATGGGAAGTAAAATGTTAGTCTTGAGGATTTACATGAACACTAGGAACATATCCTCCTATTTAGAGTCAGAATAAGAGGTAGCTCATGATGGATAGATGAGCTATGCCAATCATAAGAGAGGAAGCCTTGAGTTTAGGTTAATAGCTGATTGTTTATCAAGATGTCACCTAGGAGGAGGAATGATTCATTTTAATTACGAAGGAGTAAGCTAGTCCTAGGCAGACAAGTTTCCCTGAGGTAATAGAGAAAGTAAATTCAATTATGTATGGATTAAATTCTTCCAAATCGAATTGCACGAATACTTGAAGTTTTAGATTTAAAGAGTATGATAGTATGACTTGACCTACTTTGTAGAAGGATTCCAGTACAAATTGATGATTTGAGCAGTAAGGAAAGTAGTGATTTCACTTAAGCAAAGATTCAGTATCCTAGAAGGTTAGTCTAGAACTTGTTAAGTTTAGGCAATAACCATTGTGATCGTTATAGATAAGATTAGTGTGGACTATGAGAGGAAAGAGTTACCTCATGGAGCACGTTACCTGCCTCTTCACTCGACTACATGGTTAGACTGGAATAGCTTCAAAGCGAGGACAACACGGGATGGAGTAGAGTCCAGCAGAGCAGCAGAAGAGCGCGCCGAAGCTGCCAACACTAAGCCGCAACATCAGGATCATCTATGTCGTCAACTCAACATAGTCGTTTGCTAGTAGAGGGTCAGGAGCCAGAAAACGGCGATGAAGAGTTCGTGCAGCCCCCTACCAAGGTCATTTCGACAATATGGTCGATGATTAAGAGGACAACGTGTTCTACTACTTACCCCAACACACCATGCCGTTGGACATCGATGCACCTCTACTAGATACGGCCAGTGACGATACATCCAGTGATGGACAGTAGTTTTGGTAAGCAACATCTTCTATTAAGTGTGTTTTATATTTGTACTTGTGTCGATTTCGAGGGTAAAATCTTTTTTTTAGGAGGGGAGGATGTAACAGCCCGCTAGAAATTCAATGGTAGAATTTCTATAGACTTGAGGAACCTCATGGAAACTCTGTAAGTTTTCACGAATTGGCTAATCGCAAAGGTTTTAGTCTGTCAACATAATCAGTGTTATCACTCACTTTGGTGCCAGAAATACGATTTTAATTGTTCGAGGTAGTTAGAAGTGTCAGAATACGTTATAGTCTACACCACTAGACTCAGTTGAATATTTAGGATTTTATGGCCCAATAATTCATTTTCATAATTTCAGACGAAACAACTATTCGAAACTGTGAATTTATTTATAGGGGCACTTCGGGGTTGAGTTTTGGTAAACGGTTTTCACTATAGGTCAATATGAATATTTAAGATTTTTCAGTACTAATTTTATTACGCTTTTTTTTAGTGAATAGTAACCTCGATAAACGTACTAAGTGCAGCGTTTTCAAAATCACAGTGTGGAATGTCCAAATTAGGTTAAAGAAGTTTTATTTGGATACTTGGCAAGATCTTAGCCACACATAGTGAATATTATTAAACACTTGGTACAAAGAGGAACCATTAGATATATTTGTGAAGAAAATCAAGGTATGAGATTATGCCACCTGAGCAAAACCTTTTTCATCTAATCAACAAAATTGAGCCAGATCAAAGAGGGTTTCAACCCTAGTGAAACCCTAAATGGTTCGAATCCAATTGAAACCCCAAAAACTTCTTTCAAACCGAAACCCTAAACGGTTTCCCCAAACCCTAAAATTGGCCTTCAAACCCTTTTTGATCCAATTTCTAGCATTGTGTTTAATCACTTGATTAAATCACTTCTACATGCTATTAATTTCTCAAATACTTGTTATGACATCATTATCCAACCTTTTAAACCTTGGAAATTTGATTGGGCCAAGAAAAATTGGATTTGGGCTTGATAGCATTTCAAACTCTAACCAAACCCCCTTTAAACCCCAAATTGAAGCCCACTTGGTTGAGGCCCACCAAGGCCCACGAATTTGGCCACCTTGGCAAGGATTCTTGAAGAAGTTTCCTTCTCCACATGGCAGATCATTCACTGCCCTTGGCTGCACCCAATAGTGCCTTGATGAGATGGAGAAACCCACCCCATCAACCTCCATGCCTCACAGCTTCTGTAGGCAGTCCTTTTCCCTCTCTATTCTCCACTTTATGTCACATAGCTACCTCCAATCAATGGTCATTCAAGTCCATATCTTCCCCCTACAGAAGTCTTGAGTCATGCAAGACACACTTACTTCCCTTTCATCACTTCTTCACTTCGTTCTTAGAGAGAAATCCAAAAAAGCTCTTTCGGGCAGATTTCTGGGTCTTTTTACGTGGAGCTTTTTTACTCCTTTTAAGTATTTTCACACGATGACTCATTCATAAAAGTTGTTCATATTTGAGTTTAGTTTCCGTATATATATTATTCGTATCATTCTATGGTTATTTGGTTGGTCAAAAGTATTTTTTACCAATGAAAGGTCATTCTGGGCGTGAATCTGGAGAGTATGTTATGTTTTGGAGTTTTTGACCAAGCTAATGGACATATCTTGGTCCGAAACTTTTATGGAGTGTTCTTAGCATGTGTTTAAGAGTGTTCATTAAGGTTTTGTTGCATGACTAAGACTTTTGATGATAAATTTTCTTAAATCTAGAAACTTGAAAACTGGAAGTGGAAAACGTTTTTATTTGGAGAAATTTTGAATATTTTGTGGTTTGATCTTACTCTAATGGTTTTGATATTTTTATATGATGATCCTAAGTCTCTTACTGTCATGTTAGGAAGTTATTTTGGTGATATTTAGCATTAGTTTCAAAGATATGATTTTTCTATGCAAGAGGATTCCGGTTAGGCCTAAGATTTGATGTGTTTGGGTTAGATCTATGTTTTATTGATTTTTAGCCATGTGATTTTAATTTTGATGGTTGTATATTCTTTAAGACACATTTTTAAACCATGTGATGTTTTAGTTTGAAGATCTCATCTTTGTAAGCTATGGATCAAGAGATTTATCAAAGCTAGTTGAGGAAAAAGTTTCTGTTTTGGATTAAGTGTAAAACCAAAAACTCTAAGTGTTTTTTTGTGATTTTGGTGACTTTGGTTTGATGATTTAAAGCATGGTTAATCTTAAGATGATGTTATGAATATGTTAGAAGTAAGATTTGATTTTTGAAATTCTTAGAGATGTTTTGATTTAGGGTCACAGCTTGTAATTCAAGTGTTTGGATCTTTTTACAAAAGAGTTTGGTGTTGATTATTAGCTTTTTATAAATAGATATTTTAAGTATGGTTTTAAACTTAGGATTGGAATATGTTTGTTGTAAAATTTTGGTTTAAGCATGAGTTTTGAAGTTGGAAGGAATTGCAACAAAAATCAAGAGAAATGGTCTATGGATGTTTCGGCCATAGTGTGTTTTCCATAGTTGTATTTTGTTTTAAATTTTTCTAAGTTTATATTTGAGTTTAGGATAAAATTTATATGAGGAATATAAATTTTGAAAATTTTTGATGTTAGGATGTGAAATCCTTAAGTTATGGGTAAAACGGTCATTTTCCCACATGTAGAGGGTAAAATGGTAATTTTATTTTAAGTTAGCTTGTTTTCATGTTTCTAATTGTTAGTAATTAAATTTCTAACTTTTAGAATACCTTCTTACAGTTCATCGTGTTTCGCACTTTATTCTCATAGAACGCGACGATCGAGGTAAGTTAGCTTCTAACTTACTATCAGTTTACTGTG
The DNA here is from genome assembly GCA_011037825.1 of Carya cathayensis. NCBI lineage: Eukaryota > Viridiplantae > Streptophyta > Magnoliopsida > Fagales > Juglandaceae > Carya > Carya cathayensis. The sequence continues at coordinate 880,398 of QGSO01000416.1, forward strand.
TATGTATGATGGGTAAGAGAACTACAATTTATGTGTGTATGTTATCATATATGTCATGTCATGCCACGTCATTACATGTTTATTTGTCACACATGATTTATTCTTTCATGAATATTTATCTGTTACACAATTCATTCTGTCATGTAATGCTGTAAGTTATAAGTATGCCAAGTTAAGTATGCTATAAGTTACATGTATGTCATATCATATAATATGCATTGTTGCAAGTATGTCATGTTAAGTAAAGAAGTCAGATCAAGTTTATGTTAAGTAAGTTTCAGATCACGTTTATATCAAGTTATTCATGTCAATCACGACCCTAAGTGTTAGGATGTGGTAATATCCTAATGGAACTCCTTTATTCAATCTGGAGTGTCTAAATAGGTGTGAAATTTTCTGAGTTGACGAAGTACAGTCAACAGGTTGCGAATGTGGCCTAATTAGCTGGTCACCGGAGTGCGTCAAGCACTAACGCCGATGGTGCCATATTTTATTTTTACGGGTGTTCACAGCAAGTGTAGCACAAACAATTCATGGAGCCACAACAACTGTGGAGAATGAAGTATAGGGCCACAACAACTGTGAAGCATACACTGTGTGAGACACAGCAATTATGACACGTAGAATATGTGGGGCCACAACAACTCTGGAGTACGTATTAACGCACTCACAGCTGGTGTAGATACCTGTGTTGTGATGCGGTAATCGGTAGGGACACATAGCTCAAGAGGACCCTTGTAGCACCCATATGATCACGTTATTAATTAAGTCAATTGAACAAGTGTCCAAGTTTATGTCAAGAAGTTAAGAATAAGTAATCATGGTAACCCCATGAGATAAGAATAAGTTTCAGATCAAGTCCACGTTAAGACAAGTTTCAGATCAAGTTCATGTTATGTTATGTTATGTTATGCTCACGTATAAGTTACGTTCATGTTCACGTTAAGTTTCAAGTTCATTTTCATATCATTTTATGTTCATGTTTATGATATGTTCAAGTTCACGTTCATGTTATGTTATGTTCATGTTCATGTTATGTTTCAAGTTCATGTTTCTGTCATGTTATATTCACATACATGTTATTTTCAAGTTCACGTTCATGTTATGTTATGTTCACGTTCACATTATGTCTCAAGTTCATGTTTATGTCATGTCATGCTGAGGTTTATGTTAAGTTCAAGTTCATATTTATGTTATGCATGTTCACGTTCATGCTATGTTTCAAGTCCATGTTATGTTTCAAGTTTCACGTTCATGTTATGTTGCTAGTCCATGTTATGTTTTAAGCTCAAGTTCATGTCATATTAAGTCAAGTTCAGTTCACGTTTAAGTTCAGGTTATGTCTTGCTATATGTCAAGTTATGCTATGCTTATTTATGACTTTATTTATGCATTTATGTTTTTATTGCAATGCATGCATCTTTAACCTGTGTGGGAGTTTCTTGTTAACTTACTGAGATTTGTAATCAAATCTCACCGTGGTAGTCCCAACTACCATTCCCCCCGAATGGTAGGCGATGTGTCAGGATCAGAGCAGGGAGCAGACATTGGTAGATTGAAGGAGGTTGACTAGACGCCGCAGACACGACGCGGAGCTTACAGCTTCAATAGTTAGTTTTTGGACAGTATTCTGGGCTCGTTAGTCAAGTTACATGAGTTACTCGACGAACTTCCTCAATAGTGTATTTTGGTAACTTAAATATGGAGTCTGGTCTCCCATGTTTTTGAGGTTACAGTTTCCTAAGACTCGTACTGAAATCATGGATGTTTATTTTGTTAAGTATGCTTGGATTACGATTTAACTATTTGGGATATTATAAGTTTGGTGCATAGTATTGCTCAAGAAAAAAAAACTTATCTGCTGCGAATATTGCACAACGCTAGATGCATGTTAGGAACATTGCATCTTATATGTCATGAACAGGGGCAGGTAACCATGTGTTGCATATCTCGACGCTTCAGATGTTCGTTCAATCCCAAGCGGAATTTGAGGGCGTCACACAACATACTTGCAATTCAAATCAAATCAAACCAAATCAAATGGAATTAAATAAAATAAATTCAAATCAAATCAAATCGAATTGAATCAAGTTAAATAAAAACAATTCAAATTAAATAAACAGAATAATTTCAACTCATGTTTTTAAAACTTTCTGGAACTCCACCTATGAGACATATGGTTTTATCCAGAGCCGAACTGCTCTGATACCATCTGGGAATCTGTAGATAATTCTGACTTCCTATTATCTCCCATTTGCAACCTTTTTTTTTGTTTTAACTACATTCTTTAATCTCATGTGGGAGCTAGCAATGATTAATTTGGAAAGTAGTGAATGAATAACTTGAGTCGAGACTTTTTTTCTACAAATCAGTCATTGTCTCTATAGAACTTGAAAACATTACTATGCTCTGGAATCTATCTTAAATTTAAAATTATTAAAAAAAAATAGATAATTGTTCATGCATTTTTGCGTGTCTATTAGTACTGTATTTATTATTACAAGGATTTATGTCATAAACATAGGGTAAGTGTTCTTCTATAGTCCTCTACTCTTCTGGCAGAGAAGTGCCACGCTCACAAAGAAATCTTAAAAAATTAAACTCACAAATTGACATAACTTCATATGATATGTTTATATATTTTAAAATAAAGTAACTTTATAATCTAATATAGGCTAGCAAACCATATCAGTTTGTGGATTTATTTTTGTGGAATCTTTTTATGACTAAAATATTTATTAATTAATTATTTTTTCATAGATTAGCGTCAACATTATTGATGCTATTTTGTTTTTATATATAAGTTAGAATAAACATTGGAATATCACTGTTAATTAATTAATGCAAGTCTCCCATGGTCTCTATCTTCTAAAATGCATTATGAACTTATGAAGTTTCCAAGTCTTCTCCTCTTCTTCTCCCCTATCTACTGATCCTCTACTTATTAAATTTATTTTATTTTTTTAAAATTTCATTGGCAGTTTTCAATTCCTAGTTTTCTTTTTCATTTTGAAAGGAAAATAAGCATCCTAATTTTGACATTATGGACAACTATGACTATGAGAAGAAAGTTCTGTATGGCACTTTTTTATTTTTGTCTTTTGGCCACAATGCATTGCATTATAAGGTTGCAGATCTATATATGTGGAATTCCCCAAGTAGAATTTTTGCACGAATTTCACGCAAGTTCTCTACCCAATGAATATGTAATGTTGCAAATAAAGAAGCCACATTTTCTTTCAAACTTTCTCAAGGCTCTGAAAATTGTTGAGATGTTTTAACATTAATTACTAATTTAGAAAAGATTAGACCTTGGAAATAATACGTTGCAAGGACCACTCTCGGTTCCTCTAGATCTAGTATCTATTCAATATTTATTTCTCTCTACTTTCTCTCAAGTGTTAAAAATTCTCTGAGTTGCAGGCCTGTTCATCCGGGTTCTGATCTGGAAATCCGGATAGACCCAAACCGGAACCAGGATTTCAAATCTTTTTTTTAAAATAATTTTTTTTAAATTAAAAAAAAAACTCATATAAAAGCCTAAATGTATCCAATATTTTCACATACAGCTCTGATTTTTTTTATAAAAAACAAAAGAATAAATTTGATTGTGCACTTTAGAGGTTGAAAAATATCATCAACTCCTATATCAAAGTCTCACTTAATTTGCCTCGCAATAAAAATGCATGTAAAACAACAACAAAAAAATTCCAATATTCATCTATGCAAGTACGCATGCATTACAATACAATCCACTACATATTATATTATTTGTTATTTATACATTACATTACATTACGAAATACTAAATTACAATATATGAATTACAAAATCAATGATTTAATTTTCCACACCAAATAGCAACTTCAAAGTGATTGGCCTGAAAGTGATTCTGCAAAAAATAAAATAGAATGAAAATGGCATAAATCTAAAATCAACAAATCCTACAAAATAGCTGCTCTATCTCTTTTTTCCTTTCTCCTTTTGCACATTTATGCAAGCATGTTTCAGCATGATCCACAATTAATTTCTCTGTTTATCTCCCTCACAGACAACACAAATGCTACAGAACCAAGAAAGAAAAACAACACATACTTAAAAATAGAGCAGATTGAGCAAAATTTTTATTTGTTTCAAAATTGTCAAAAGTTTTATTTTTTGTTTCTCTTCTGCATACAAACATCACTACAGCAAATTCAAATTCCCAAAAACATGGAGTTACAGATATAGCACATCACTACAGATCTACAGATTCCCAAACAACCAAAACAATATGGTTTTTTCAAACAATTTGTTCAGCTTCTAGTTAAAAGTTTTCTTACAATGCCTCCTCAGATGTGTACAAACTCCTAATCATTTGTTTCTTTAAATTTTTTAGTTTCTATGCATGCACATATATGATAAATAACTTGTTTGGATATCATTCCATCAATATTACCTTGGAAGCCGAAGCAATGTGAGATAATTCCTACAAAAATAGACTTCATATTGTTAGCAAGGTGTAGATAAATCTGACAAAGCAAGAACAACCTCATTTGACAAGTTCCAAGCACAAAAAAGAGACCTAGTTCACCAGATCTACACAAAACTAGCACACATCGAAGTTGAAGGTTACGTTACAGAGCAACCAAATAAACTAGCAAGAAAAACCCCATTCGACAGGTTCCAAAACAAAACATGGAGAAATTATGGTTTCTTAAGATCTATCAAACTAACATTATATACTTTATACCCATGTTTAACAAAATAACAAAAAAAACCCAGATCTAGCACAGAATTTCATAGCACAAATCTTACCTGAACAAAAGCTATAAAAGCTGTAGCATTTCATCATCATCATTCCAAGGTATCTGACGAGTGAGATAGAGAGGGTGAGAAGAGAGAGAGATCGAGGGTGAGAAGAAACATCAGCAAATAACATTTTCTTATCGTAATAAAACAAACCCAAATCAGAATAAAAGGGACCCAAATCGCAGAGAACAAACCTTGGATCACGAGGATGAGGCGATTTCACGTGAAAGAGAGGCCTGAGCAGAGAGTGCTATGGGTCTTTGTCAAGACTCTGCCGGCGTGAGGAACCCATTTGAAGAGAGCTACCTCGTCGTCTTCTATGGACTGCAGATTGCATTTGAAAGAGATACAAAGATCAAAGAGAGCTACCTCGTCGTCTTCTACAGACTACGGACTCCATTTGAAAGAGATACAGAGATCGAAAACTATGGAATGCGAAATCGTAGGGTTTTTTCGGAGGGACAATAATGAGCAGAGTGCTATCACAGATCGAGTTAAGTGCTATCACAGAGAGAGAGGACAGAGGATGACGGCACAAACCCTAGAATTGAGAAGATGAAGATCAGGTTAAGTTTATAACTGAAGGGTTTTTTTTTTCAACATATATAAAAGCTAGGTACCGGATTGCAAATCCGGAACCCGATTTACTTACTTGCAACCGGACCGTATAGGTCTGGGTATTATAATCTGGGACCCATAAACGAAACCCGATTATTTGGGTTTCTGACCGGGCCAGGAAAAAATCAGGCCTGGATGAACAGTCTTACTGAGTTGTTCTTCCATGTCGAAACCTACAAACGTTATACCTTGAAAGAATAGGTTGAAAGGATTGCTCCCTCTTCCAATTCGTCCAATTTTACTATCTATTCCAAATATATATTATAACAAGTTTACCACGGATTTTGGAAACTTTGAGATGCTCTTCCCTGGTTTGACCTTGAGAACAACAGTTTACAATGATCATTCTCAATTCCTTTAATTCTATCATCTATTCGGAATTTATATCTTTCTAACACTCTTTTACATGAAATTTGAAAATTCTCTAGACAGTTCCTCACAAACCTAATGTACAAGAATTAGACCTTGAGAATAATAGCCTGCAAAGACTTCTTTCTCCCAATTCGATCACCATCTTTTTGACTACACATTCTCAATTTTTCCAACAATGCTCTCTCGAGTCATATTCCATCACTGTTGTAGAATTTAACAGAAATAGAATCATTGGACCTTTCTCAAAAAAAGTTGTTTGGAGAAATATCCCACAACTAACCCAACTTACTTTCCTGACAACTTGTTCAACAATCTTCTCACAGGTCCCACACTGCATGGAAATCAATTTGAGACAGTTTCTGAACAATTCATTTGATGGTAATCTAGGTGTTGGGGACAAAACTGACTGGGTACACCTCTTTAAAAACCTATCATTAATAATAAGGAAAGAGATAAAGTCAAAAGATAAGGCAGGGAAGAGATAAGGTAGTGAAGAGATAAACTAAAAGCAGTTAACTCAGACTCCGAAAGGGAAAATGCTTCACAAGTTAAGTTGGACTTAATTATTCCAAGAAAATAGACCTTTATATAAGGAGGAGATCCCACAAATCTGACGGACTTTACACAAGCTCTCTATGTACAAACTCACCACACATGAGAGAGAGAGAGAGAGAGAGAGAGAGAGAGAGAATTTTGATGAAATTGTAGAAAAAGATTATAAAGTTACAATAAAAGTAACTTTCAATTAGTATATTTATTTTTATAGAATCTCTTTGTGACTAAAATATTTATCAATTAATATATAATGATATTTTGTCATAGATCAGCATCAAAATTGTTGGTGCTATTTTGTTTTTATATATATAGCTTGGAAGAAACATTGGAATATCATTGTTAATTAATTAATGCAAGTCTCCCATGGTCTCTATCTTCTAAAACGAGCTATAAAATTTCCAAGTTTTCTCTTCTTATCCTCTATTTATTGACTTTATTTTATTTTTTACAAAATTTCATTGGCAGTTTTCAATTCGTAGGTTTTGTTTTTTCCTTTTTGAAAGGCAAATAAGCATCCTAATTTTGGCTTTATGGACGACTATGACTATCAGAAGAAAGTTCTATATGCACTTTTTTATTTTATTTTTGTCTTTTGGCCACAATGCATTGCGTTACGAGGTTGTAGATCAATATATAGGGAATTCCCCAAGCAGGATTTTTGCACAAAATTCACAAAAGTTCTCTACTAAATTTCATGCATGCTTCAATTCATTCAATCTCCTGTAGAATGATTATCTCAATTTCTTTGGATTCATCCCAATTTGGCACTTTATCCTTATTCAACTCACTTATCTCAACCTTCTAGGGAGTTAATTTAGCGATTTGTCATGCCTCGCCAAATTAGCCTGCTTTACTAACTCCTAACAATTGGCCAATGATACTAACTCCTTAAGAGTATCTCGGGACTTCCCTTCAGTTGAACCCAGTCATTGCATCCACTGGGTGAAGAAACCTTAGTTTCCTCAGCTGAGTTAAGGCTTGATAGTCTATTAGAGAGATCATTATCATCATCCTCCAAATCATTGAATGAAATGTCATCCTCTTGTACAAGCTTTTTTGGGGTACAAACCGAAGTGCCTATATTAATATGTTATGCTTCCAACCACTTTTCAGTATTCAGTAGAAACTTATCTCATTCAGAGTAATACAAAAGTAACAAGGATGAAAAGTAAAGGCTAGTTTAAAGGAAACAGAATGAATTATAACATATAAACAGGAAAAGGTGGCTGTGGAGCCTTTTGATATCTAAATAAGACAAAAACATAGTAGATCTCTACTAAAATGTATAGAGTTTACTAGAATCTCAAACATATAATTGTCGAGCATGATGGCACATCAGCAATTCTCGTAGTAACATAGCTGCTTCATTTCATTAAAAATTAGCCTACTCTGGTTTCCCATGTTCAGTTGGGCATACCAAGGCTTTCCACATTTTACACTTTGGGATTATTGATTTCCACAACTTATGATTTTGGATTAGTGAAATGATGCTATATATTTGGAAGATATGCAATGAAGGCAACCCCCCAAGGGAAAGCAAAGGGGATTTAGACTTTAGAGACACGGAGAGAGTAGAAAAGAAAACGAATATAATAGCATTGGGTTGCATTATAATGGATCATAACAGGTCATGCACATCGTGGGCCAATTTTTTAAGTGGTATGACAGTCACAACAAGCACTGCACCCTACAAGAGTATTAGCATCATTTGTAGCTAAAGCTAATACATGCATAAGACATATTCACAATCATATAGAATATGCATATAACCCAACCCAAGAGAAGATGCCAGTCATACTTGAGAACCAACGTATTACCTTCTCTTTGGAAGAAGAAGAACTAATTTCTTTGTTGGCATATTTAGTTCAGCATGGTGCAAGACAATATATTAAGAAATCGTCATAGTAAAAAGCAGAAATAAGTGCATCTAAGTGGCATGGTGTTGAGCTGAAAGGTTAGATAAACTGTCCCTGAGGTCATTTCTAGACCAAGGCCGGGAAGTGCTAGATGATTATTTGGTCAATCTACCTATTGTTTTGCCCATATTAAATTAACGCATGCGAACACAATTGAAAAGGAACAATAGACAATATAAGAGAACAAAAAGCTTGCCGAGTACCAGCAAATGTCGATAGATCAACTTTGAAGTCTATGTCTCCAGCTCGCTATCCCTATCACAATACTGCTGAAACGGATCATGATTGTGATATGGGTTCTCAGAACTAAAGTCAAAATATTGATCATACGTTTGACCTTCTAGTTTAAGGTCAAAATATTGATCAAACAAGTTCTCTATTAAACTACATGCTTCAATTGGAAACCTTAATTCTTTCAGTGTAGTCCTGTTAATTGATTATTGCAATTTGTCTGAATCCATCCCAAACTCGCTTTTTATCCTTACCCAACTCACTTATCTGGACCTCTCAAGAAACTCATTTGGAGATTTCTCATGCCACACCAAAGCCAGTAGCACTTTACAACATTTACAAATTTTTATTTTAGAGTTCTCTCAACTTAACAAAGCTTCCAAATTTCTTATGAAACCATGGCAAATTGGTGAAGCTAGATCCATCACATAACAATCTTCAAGGCGTAATACCCAAATGGATATTTAATGTAAGTAAATAAGCTTCTTTTTCTTTCAAATTTTTCACATGCTATGAAAATTCTCGATATGTTGTCTGTAAAAATTTAGAAATATTAGACTTTAGAAACAATAGGTTGCAAGGATCATTGCTGATTACAATCAAATCCATTAATTATACATTTCCCTCTTGGTTGGGAAGAGAGTTGCATTTCATCCAAAACCAATTGCACATTCTCCAATTTTCATATATATCATCGATCTCTCTCACAACTTTCTCTCTAAATTTGCCCGCATTATACTTCCAATAGTGGAATGCTATGAAATTATTTGCTGCAAAAAAGGTTGCAAGAAATTGAGTATTCCACCATCAGTTACTCAATTACAAAAAAGGCCAAAGGTATAAAGTTGGAATATCCAAGATAATTAAACTCATAGTCATTGATTCCTCATGCAATAGATTTAAAGGAAACGTTTTGGAAGTAGTGGAAAATTTAGAAGTACCACACATTCTCAATATTTCCAACAATGCTCTCTCCCGTCGAATGAGCCAGCAAGATGCCCACCCGACCACCTTGTGGCTCACTAACCAGCTTGCTGCCATCTTGAGACACATCAAGAGTCTGTCTTGTCATTCTCCATCTGTGCATTCTTTTGTAGCTTCTGCAAAAGTACATCTCCCACCTCTACAATCTACAAAGAAGGAATGCATTTTAAGAAAGATGTATTCATTTAAAAACATAAAATATATGAAAACCGAAAGTGGCATTCCTAAAAATGTAAATGGGAAATGAATACATTATTTTTATTTTATTTTTAGTTTGCAGTTGAAAAGTAAATAAACATTCTTCAATAGCTTTCAAAAATCTTTTCTGTGGAATAATACCATCACTTTACATCGGATGCCCGTAGACCAGTGCTTCTAGACAAGACAAAATGAAACATTTTAAAAGTGAAATGTTTCTTTAATTACATGCAACTGCAAACTTTTTTTTATAAAAAAAAAAAAGGGCTAAATGGAAGCCAAATATTTGGTAATAGTAGCTTTAAAAGTTACAACTTTAAAAATTGGCTCTTTCAACAGCCATCTCCTTCAGAGTAGTACACAAGTATGAAGATTAATGAAGAGTTAAAAGGCCAGTTCAAATGAAACAGAAAGAATTAAAACATATAAACTGGAAAAGGTGACAATGTAGCCTTTGGATGTCTAAATAAGACAAAAACATAGCAGATCTCTACTAAAATGTACAGAGTTTATTAGAATCTCAAACATGTAATTGTCAAGCATGATGGCGCATTAACAATCCCCATAGTAACATCATTCCAAATTACCCTACTCTGGTTTCCCATATTCAAGTTTGGCATAACAAGGTTGTCCACATTTTACACTTTGGGGTTGTTCTCATATGTAGTGATGCGGTTCTCATATGTAGTGATGCTGATAACTTAGACCTCTCAGTTTGGTTTAATTTTACCAGATTTCTGTTGATGTTGAGCATGCAAAATGCAGCATTTGCTTAAAGATATGGCATGATGCTGTTACCGTTGCCACTTCCCTTAATAAATTCTGGTCTGTAACTTACTTTACTTTAATTATGGCATTTTTGCTTATAATTTTATTTAATGGCTTGGTATGAGAGTGATTTGATCCCAACTCTCTTGTTCACAAGCTAGCTTCGCTGCCATCCTTATGGCTTTTTTTTCTTTTCTTTTTTCTATCTAAAGATTCATGCTGAAGTTGTTATTTGTTATTTTCAAGCAATGGGTGCTTCTCATAGTGGTTAAGGAGATCTCAAGAGAAACATTCAATTTGTTATTTGGAAGAAACCACTTTCTGCATAATACTGCGGAGGTAGGCATATGAGCTTTTGGTTATATGGATAAGATGCTTATTAAAGCAAATATGCATTGGAGTTGTTACCAGCTTTTGGTTATATGGATAAGATGCTTAATAAATCAATGCATTGGAGTTATTGTAAATGTGATTGGTGGAATAGCATCCTTTTTGCTGTTTATTCTCTTTATGCATTTGTTGGTGGAATAGCACCCATTTTTTTAGTATTCTATAATATCATCAACCAAATGTAGAATGTTGTTAATTACTTAGAGCTTGTAGACTGTATCTGCTTCCTATATTGCGACTACTGAAAGTGTTGGGAAGATCATGTTGTTATTCCTCTGCTTTTTTTCAATGCTGATGTTTTTGTTATCTGAATAAAACATATTAGTGATGTATGCTATTTATGGAGAAGTAAATGTATAAGAAAAATGCTAAATGTATGCTTAAGAAAACTTATAAACAACTTTCTTTTGCACGTGTTAGCTATTGATATATAGGAAATTATAAAATTTGAAATTTGAAATTTAAATTTCAAAAGAAAACTGACAAAATGAATCTTATATGTAAAATTGTAAGTAAATTTATAATACTCGTATTATTCATAAATTTCGACGTTGATTGTGTGCTTGATAGAGTAACTTTGATCTAGTGCTAAAATTTATATGTTTTCTTCGATTATAATGTTAGAAAGCTTAACCATTTATAGCATGTATGTTACAGCTACAACTTTGTTTTTGTACAAATTTTTTAGCGTCATAGGCATTTGATCTACCAATATGATGTCTCCAATTGGGATACCATGGCATGTGGCTTGGAACATTTAGCAGGTCCTATGGAAAACCTTATGGAGGATGATGCATTGGGTGGAACCTGGCTCCACCTACACTCACCATTCTTTTAAATACCATCTATCATAAATGTGTTGGTAGGTCATAACACAGATTCAGAATTATTTGAGAATACAATGAACTGGGGACAAAGGGGAATGGGTAACCACTTGAACAGAAAAAAAAGGGCCTTGTTACTCACTAACTGTCATGATAACACATCGACCGAAAGGGAAAAACAGTTGTGCACTTTCATTTATCGGCAATTGGGGAAGGGACTCCCCTACATAGGGGGGTTGAAGGCCAATCTGATTAGGGACTGATGCAAGAGAGAATTGGAGAACAAGGCAAGTATCAAAGGAAAGACCAGAAAAGGATTAGAAAAAGGGTACCAATTCTGATATTTTGGTTGCATATTTTGCCGAGTGCTCAGATAGAAAATTATTATCTCGTGAGGTCCTCAACTCCTGAATGATTGCCCAAATAGTCATTGATTGTCCACTATCTAGTGTGTGTTGTAGGCTTGGCTCCCTAACAAATCCAGTCCGCTTATATGACACCTCAAGAGAGGCCCAACCACATTTTGGCCCATACAAATCTCGGTTGTCTTTAAATGCTTCTCCACAATTAAAGGCAGGAAAACCATTATCAAAGCTACTTTTGATCCTAGAACAGATACTTGAATGGGCAAAAAAATCTCCTTTTGATCCTAGAACACCGACTGCATATATCAAAGCTGTCCATAACACCAGAAATTCATGGATTACATTCAAGCTGCAAAAGTCTACAAAAATCCACATTAGATCCAAAAATACATTAGATCCACAAATAAATTCCTGCCATCCACAAAAATACATTAGATACAAAAAAAAAAAAAATCCCTAGATACCATTAAATCCACAAAAAATCCTTAGATTATATTCAAGCCACATAAATACATTAAATCCACAAAAAATCCCACAAATACATTCAAGCCACATAAATACCTTAAAGTCCACAAAAATACATTAAAGTCCACATATCCATCCCATATCCATCCATCCCATAGTGCAACGGTTGTGATTCATCCAACCTAACAAATTCCAAGATTATTGATATATACCTCAAATGGGGTGTTTGAGCTACCTGGTGTTAGCGTCGATGGCTATTCTTTCCCGTTTCCCATGCTAAGAGGAAGACAAATGTATTGTCAATATATCTCTTACGATATAATAAGAGTATCATGTTATTTGTATTCTAAAATAATGTAATTATTTTTTTATTTCTATTAATTTACTAAATAATATTTATTTATTAGCCATCTACTTAACCCATTACTATATTTATTATTTCTAAATAACACAAACCAATGGATTACACCAAAATGTGGTAATGGATGATGATGATATGGTTGAGCAGCCAAAATAACAATCTATAAATTATTGAAAACTCATATATGATAGTTGTCAGAATGAATCTATAGTTATCGACACAATCAAAGCTTCTTCACAAGAAATCAATTTGGAAAAGGTCCATTGGAAAGAACTTTATTCTATATGTTCTATTAATGCATTACGCATCTCAAGACCACGCCTCTATGAAGTAAAAGACATTTAGAAACCAACACAATGAAAATCTGGATCTTGTTAAGTTGAAACACGAAATATATGTACTCGTGAAGAATTAAAGCTTGAGGACAACTTCTCATAAAGCAATTTAAAACAAGAAGCATGTGTGCTTAAAATATATAAGATGTTCCTCTTGAAGTAAAAAATAATAATAATTATAGATGATAACTCAAATTCAATAGTCTTGCCTAAATCTGTCATTGCATCAGTAGAAACACTTAACCAAGACAGCTAGCAAAAACAAACATCTCCCTCTATATGAAAGTTTCTATCGAAAAAAGTACTTCTTATATTAGAACCAGGAGTACATGTATTACCAAAATGTATAACAGCACAGATGAATTCTTACATTGAATAGTTGGAAATTAAGATCACTACGATTGTTCCCTTGAGAAATCAGTATTTAAATGGAAGAACCACCCTGTGTGCCATTGTATTAGTACAAACAACGGTGGTTGGCTTGCTAAAATCTTCAACAATGGATTTAAAATCTGTATAAAAAAGTAAATTAATATATAGATTCATCAGGACATTTGAAGATAGACTGAACCAGGACACTAAGGGTGATAGTTTGAGGTTCTGATTAATAGCTTCTAATTGACAAACCTTAGAAGTAATAAAAGAGAGTGGAAACAAAAATTTAAAAAATAGCAGACCATTCTTGCACCAAATATATACCTGGGGCATGAATTTCACAAAGATACTTTCATCCACTTACAAAGATAATTTCACAAAGAGGCCTACGATCCCCTTAAGTAAGAGGATTAAAAAGGAAGGTTTGTTCTTCCTCAAACCAATTTCCAAGAGAAAATCAAGCCATAACAAATGCTCACCAAGAGAAAATCCTCTGTATAATGGTGTTCCCAGAATCCCAAAAATGGATGAATCTATGATTTTTTGGTCAATTTCATGGCTCCTTTGGCTTGCATATAAAAACTTGGGTTAGTGCATATAAAAACAAAATCTAGTCCTCAACCTAAACCAAGGCAAGTAGCAATCTGTCCTACTATTTTGATTTTTATTAGCAGAAGATGATCCTAGCGTCTTTTTCATCGAGGAATCTCATCTATGCTAAAGGAAAAAGTTTAACCTACCCAAGTCTTCTGCAACTGAAATTTGCCTTTTCATTACCCAATATTAGAGAATAAATACAATATATTGTAAAATAAATTGTACGACCACATTTAGCTAGCTGTCAAATATGACGATGTATAGTAACTTTTGTACTCCTATATATATCTCTGTAACCATTAATGAAATTCATAAATTTCATAACACGTTATCAGTACGAATTGCTCTCTCGCTATTCTGAAATTCCCAATCTCAGCATCCTTCTCATCTTCTTCAACTCTCAACTTTTTCTTCTCTCTCGTCCTATTTTTTCCAATCAAAGCCTAGATCTACTCTTGAATTCTTCCTAAAAAGCTTCAAAGAAGCAAATGGATTTGATGGAAGAAAAGCCTTTGAAAATCGTTGCTCTCTCTCTTTCTATCTGGTACCTCCTCCGTGACAAGCACTCATGGAGTCTGGTCCAACATCACTGCTCGGGTCATAAAACCCATGTTGCAGTTCTTGAACCGAACCAAGGTTTTTTTCCTGCGTAAGATCAGGATTGGATTGGACGGGCACAGAGGGAGATCAGCCCATAGATATCCGAAAGGTCTTCTTCTTGCCTGGGTTCGTGCCTCCAATAAAGTCAAGTAGCAGCTTAGCAAGTAGCAACGGACCAAAACAAAAAACGAAAACAATTCATCATTTTTTTTGGCGGTCCAACGAGGTGGTAGATCTGGTCGACTTCGAGCAGGAGAGGCTCGACGACATCGTGCCTGATGAGCTCAAACCTGGGGTTCCCGAAGTGGTGCATCACGTTCTATTTTCTCAGCGGAGCTCAGAATCGTAGTAAAGTGTCATGCGCTCGGCAAAGCACTTGGTGAACGGAGCTAAGAGGACACTGGGATCGAATCCACAACCTGAACCAACCCCCCTTGTTCTGCCGCGCTGGGTTCCACCTTTTGTAACAGTACAAGCTCGAGGGCTTGTAGCCAGCGGTTAGCCGGGCTTCTAGCTGGTTTCCACCATTCCCAGGTATTAGGATCGGAGGGTGGAGGTTGCTGCCTGCGTGGCATGTGTACAACATCACAGCCACCGAGAGAGAAGAGAGAGATCGTCGGATTGGTATCAATCCAGCTGTTTTTCGGGGGAGAGGAGCGAACGGAATCTGCACAGAGAGAGAGTACAATTGTTTTTACTTTTCGGCCCAAAAACTGAAAAAAAAAGAAAAAAAAGGAGGAAGTGAGGTGGCTGAAATGAAGCTTGCAGAAGCCATCGACTCCGTCAAAATCATGCGATGGCTCTGATCAGGAGCCTAGCTGAAAAGGAACAAAATTATTGGCACTCCATTTTAGCCCCATTTTGTTATACAGATATGAGATGTTTTAAATAGTAATAAATAAAATATTATTATAATATAATTTTATAATATTAATTTTGTATTAAAATTTGAGAAAGTGAAATTATTTATTATATTTTATATAGAAATTTAAAAAAATTATATAAAAATTTGAAAAAGATGTAATGATGAGTTGAGATGAGATGAAATGAGATTTTTAGTTTTGTATAAACAAACAAGGCCTTAGATATTTTTGGGATGGTGCACGAGACTGTTTCTCGCATACTTTGTTGGTCGAGACATAAGAGCCCATCATCCTTACTTGTTAGGCATGCAAGACAACTGATCAACGGATGGGTGGAGATTTAAAATCATTGTTACTGTGTACTGGAGCTGGTTGTAGATAAATATGCTAGACAACAGGACAGCCGATCAGCCTCCAAATCGGGAAAACAAAAGCAGCCTTTCTTGAATGGAGGGATTTGGACTTTTCTATGCCATCCTTGCGAAGGATGTTTTTCTCGGAACATGGCTGTTACTTTTGACAAAAAGGAAGGGAGGTTCTAACGTGGCAGCTACAGCAACTATCCTATCATTTCCAATCCTCAACTTTTTCAAAATATCAAGCTTGTTGAATATATAAAAATTCACATGGGCAGCACTTATAAGGATACGTGAAGTACTTGCCAACCTCGTTAATTACGGCATGGCAAAGGTAATAAAATCACCCTTTAATTTATACGAGATGATAAAATAGCACGAGAAATGAACGGTGAAGCAAATGCGAACAAAGTACGAGATTCTTTGATTGAGAAGCTAGTGGCCTTTTACTTCAAGTAAATTTTTCAATATATTATTTACAATCCAGTGAGTATTAAAATTATATTCATTATTATTACTTGCTTAAATTCTATGTTTATTTACATAGTTTACATACAAGTTTTATTTATTTTTTATATATACTTGTTATGAATTATTGATGATAAAATTTATCTCGGAATAGAAATTGAGCATCCCTGAAGGATATAAAATGCCTTAAGTTTATAATCTGAATACATCAAGAAATATATATGAAAATTTCTGAAGGATATGAAATGCCTGAAACTTCTAATCTGAATACATTCAGAAATATATATGAAAATCCCTGAAGGATATAAAATGCCTGAAGTTTCTTATCTGAGTACATCCAGAAAACAATCTGGACGCATGTGGTATAAACGCATTAGTGAATATTTATTGAAAGAAGGATTTGAAAATAATCCAATATACCTATGTGTTTTTATTAAGAGATTCCGGATTTGTTATTATTGCGGTTGATGATTTAAATCTTGTTGAAACTCTTGAATAGATCAGAAGAACTGCACATATTTGAAATATAAAACCCTTTCGGTTTCAAGGGGGAGATAAATGTGCATTGTTAAATGAGAAATAAAATGGAGCACACAGAATATCTACCAGAAGATAGATACATAATATGAATATTTGTGAGATATTATTTTATTATCTCGAAACAAAATTACAGAAATTTGAGGCTCTTCGCCTCATTCTTTAAACGATCTTACTCCTCTAAAATTTGCGTGGCATTTCTGTCTAAAGGAGTAGGCAATCTAAAAGAAGACTTAAACAAGGATTTTAATTTCTTATTCTCTTGCTTTATTGCTTCTATTTTCATGTGAGACTCTTGAAGAAGTCGCTAAAGGATAGAAATTTTCTCATTGAGTTTGTCCAAATCATAAGGTTTGGATTGTAGTCGCTGAGAAAATGCATAAATAGTTGAAGAGTAATGAGTACCGAGATTTACAAGCTCGTAGATAGCTTCAACATCTGACTTATTAGTCAGATCATTATTGTATTTTATTATAGCACCTGTAGTAGAAGCAGGAACAACTGATGAACGAGGTGCATAATACCTTATATATTGGCCATGAGAAGATTGCTGAGCCATTGCAGAGTAAGAATGCAGAAAGACATTGCAGAGTAAGAATGCAGTATGATTACAGAAAAATGAAGAAGATGAGATGCGAATGAAGATAAGCTGAATATTTCTTTTATAGAGAAAATTATGACTAAGCACCTCTATTGCTTCACGGCATCTCTCGTGAAGTATCTCTTTACAAGAGACAAAAAGATATAATATCATAATTCTGCGGCGCCTGACAGCTACAGAAAAGCTGAAAAAGCTTGCGGTGCTTGTCTGATCTAAAAAGCTGGCCACCGTTTTTGTTGAAAAATGAAGTTAGCGGTTTAATATTGATGAATTTTTCACTAACTGTGTTATTTACAAGAATTCTAGAAGAGCACAACTCCAGAAGAGTAGTGAATTCAATATTAAAATGATCTTAGATCAATATGGTGAATTTCACTATAAAGTCCTGAGTACTCCAAGGGTTGCTCGATAATTTGATGAGCAGAAAAATCCATTTCGTCATTGTGAAGACAATGGAGAAATTCTTGGTCCTGAAGTACCTTATCTCCAGTTCGATTGAAGTCCTGAATATGTGATTATTTGGATCAAATCTACAATTAGATGGATATATAGATGCGAGTTATCTATCAGATCCACACAAAAAGATCATTACAATTCATGAGAAGAAAGTTGAAATTGATGTCAAGAAGATACCGTCAAGTAATAATCTGGCAGATTTATTCACTAAAGCATTACCAACTGCAACATTTAAGAAGATTGTGTAGAACATTGGAATGCGGAGACTTGAAGACATATTATCATGCACTTTTCAGGGGGAGTAAAGTCTTGAAGACTTGTGCTAATTGTACTTTTTTTCCTTCGCTAAGGTTTTATCCCACTGGGTTTTCCTTTGCAAGGTTTTAATGAGGCAATATTAAAACACTTGGCGATATACATGAATATTGTACTCTTTTTCCTTCGTCATTGGTTTTTTTCCCACTGGGTTTTTCCTTGACAAGGTTTTAACGAGGCATATTCTTTATATGTGGTCATCCAAATGGGAAGTGTTGTAAAATAAATTGTATGACCACCTTTAGCTAGCCGTCAAATATGACGATGCATAATAACCTTTGTACTCCTATATATATCACTGTAACCATTAATGAAATTCATAAGTTTCATAACACAATAAAGATTAACAGAACAATCGGGGCCATTAACAATTACTTGCTAAATAAGGGAACTAGTGTCTGTAAAAATAGACACACGTACTCAATACTCAAGACAGTTTCTGAAGACCAGATAATTTACCACTAACTGAACTAAATCTTCAACTCAATCGTGTGTGCTAAATAATTTATTAGACTCTTACTTCACCTGATAACTCACCCACGACACTGCGACTCAGAGATCTGGAAGCTGGGATGGCGACCATACAAGGAATGAACGACGGCGTCTAAGACACGCACGATGGCGACTGAAACCACAAAATGCTCAGATCTCCCTCTCTGGCTTCAGATCTCCGCTTCTTTCTCACAAAATGCTCAGATCACCAAATTTTCTCAATTAAAATCTTACTTTCCCTCCTCTTGCTATGTATTTTGTTTTTTGTTTTTTTTTAAATAATATAGCTGACATGGCTGTCAGCCGAGGCCGCGGCGGGGTTCTAGGGACGGTTGTCCCTAGCATAACTGCTGGTTAAATGGGCCAGTTGCATGATTATAAACAGCCCGATACTCCTTCTCCTCTGGTAGTTTTCTGCCGCCTCTTCTCCGGTATCTGTCTCTCCCTCACACGACTCCTGATCACTCTCTTTCTCCATTACCGCCTCACACTCGTCCCGCTGACTCTATCTATCCGATGAGTCTCTGCCCCACCGTCGCACCACAGCTGTCTAGTAAGCTCTCTCCTTCCGTTCGTCCGTTTCTCTCACTTTCCCTCTCTCGATTTCGTCTTTAATGGTTTAAAACTTAAATTTCTTGTAGTTGGTTGAGATTTGGAGTTTGATTTTACATATGGTTGAGATTTCGTATTTGAAATTTTGGGGGGTCAAAATTTAGGGTTTATGGGTTTTGTTACAAAAGGAGGATTAGAGGTGAGTCGAGTCGGTTTTTCATAGAAAGTAGCATAAAAGAAGAGAATATAAAAACAATTGACTAGTAGTGAGAGATAGAGAGACCGAGCATCTAAGGAAAAAAGCAAATGCAACCTTTAGCCAACCAATTCAAAGGTAGACCCTTCTTTGTGATCGACAAGAGCTTTCAAGCTTTGGGACAACTAAGAAAAAAGATCCTCAGATACAGAGAAAGGGCGAGAGAGATATGGTAGATTGAAGACTTTTTCAAAAGGGCCAAGCTTATAGCAAAATGCATATTATTATAGAAAACTTGCAGCAAAAGCAATGGACCAACATAGTGTTCATCCTTAAAAGTTTACATAAAACTTATATGATAAATATGTTGTGATATAATTATGAGAAACATAGTGGTCATGAAGTTTTACTTCATTTCTAGGAGAACTTAACAATGGTGGTCAGGTCGTCTATTATAATGTTGTGTGATTGCCATAATATCCATTGTTTGGAAACTAAAAATTGATTGCCATAATATATCAGTTCCAGATAATATATTAGCAGATGTTGTGAGGCAATTCTACTAAAATAGATGGGTATGGAAGTTTGTACTCACACAGCATTGTTAGCAAACCCAGACTTAAAATAGATGGGCCTTGTACCTGAATTTTTTTCTCATTCCTCTGCACTTTACTTTGCTATTTTCAACTTTTTGGGTTGTAATGTATCATTCTTTTTTTCGATTGCCATCAATTTCATGTTTTGAAGTGCCAGAATTGATTTAAGTGTGAAGTTTGTTTTCATGGTTATTCCTTCCCATGTTTTCATATTCATACACTGGCTTTGCTACATGTTTGACAAAATTCCTGTAAGTGTGAAGTTTGTTGCTTTTGCAATTTGCTAGATGTTTTACACGTTAGTGATAATAGGTTTCGGTAGTATTTGATCCAAAATGGTGAAAGTTTATAGTCAATGATCCCTGTACAATTTTTGCAAATGCTTATGTGTTCAATTGCTAACATGTTGACTTCACTCATCCCTTATTTACTGTAGTGCTGACTTTCTTCGCCCCTTATTTAGTGAAGGTATATACACACATGCACACTCGTATTGCTTCTCGGCATGCAAGTGCTGAATTTATGGGTAGCACTAAGGCTTGATGCCTATCTTTTGTGTAAAAGATACTTGTATTCTTCACTTGATAGATAGCCTTGTTTTTAGATTAACATGATTAAGCTTTGCCTACCCACAGAGGAATCTATGCGATCGTTGACCATGTTGATTCTAGGTTCTAGAAACGAAAGACGCAGCTGGTGGAAGGATGTCTGTGGATCATCTTCTAGTGGTATTCTTCTAGCCCTCTTATCGTATTTACATGATTATTTAACTTTGTATCATGGAACTGTACTGGTAAAAATGTGTTATCTGGTTGTATTCTTGGAACTAATTGATGAGACACTACAAGACCAGGGAAGGTCAGTCCTATTTTGTTTTCAAGGAGACGCTACAATATTTATTGCTTTATGTATTTTTTGGGAAAGGTTCTGGATGATATAAATATTCATATGTTTGTAATTTGTATAAATATCCACTGATCACCCAAGGTTGGATCAACCAACTCCAAACCTGTTCCATTGGCCCAATGTTGCCATGCCTGTGTAAATTAGATGAATCATAAAATTAATGTACTCAATCTTCCATGGATTGATCCTTGTAAAAAGGGCCAAAACCACCTTGTCCAAGTTTATATAAATCAGAGAAATTTTTTGTTGCAACTTTAAGAGTACTTAGATTCATTATAAGTGATTCCATGCTCTTTTCTCTATCTTCATGGGCATCCTCTGTTATAGAGTAAAAATAGAAGAGTTCATATAGTAGAAAGTTTAGTTTCTCCTTGGTTAGACTATTATTAGAAACACACTGTCTGCATGACCAAATCCGGGGTTGGATTTTGGCTTTTCAGTTTTACTTACCCTCCTTATTTTTAGATTGATATTTGCCTCATTTTAAGAATTGATAGATTTCATTCTTTGTTGGTGTTTTACTTATATAAAAAAAACAATTGATAGATTTCATTAATTTTGCTCACTTTTTCTTTGTAAGAGTATTAGCAAGAACTTTCTGTGCTGGCAAGAGTGAGTAGTTACCATAAGTTTTTGGTTATTTGTGTGTCCTCTAATAATATTTCAATTATATTTACTCTTCTTTATTGTGAGTTGAGACTCATCTTACTGTTTCAGTTTTAAGGGCATGGATGTTTCAAAACTTTCTTCATCCGTAAGCTCTCTTAGTGCATAACATTTTGATATTTGTGCTCTTAAGGTTAATATATTATTGTTCAATTATCAGAGAGATATTCGGTGAATTTCACATATGCACATGGATTGATATACAAAGAGTTCTTACACGTTTGATTAATGTCAGGTATCCCAAAGATGCAAAGAAGCATATACTTACAGTAAAAAGTGGATTGACTAGAACCAGGTACTTCCTTCTTCCATTATAGTGGACTGATCATTGAAGGATTTATAATATTTGAAAATTTTAATAATGACAAGTGCATTTTTCTTTTTTGCATTCCTCTTGCATTTAAGATAAATCAATCAAATATTAATATCCACAAGTGCATGTGCGTCGTTATATCAAGTATTATATTTTTTTAGGTCTATCTATTTAGTGCAAATTTTTTGTTTAGTACAATTTTTTCTTTTAATCTTTATAATTTTGTAAAGAGGCCTTTTCTGGCGAAGATGTTTGGTGCGCAACTTCTCAAATTGATGATAGTCATACATCTTGAGGTATTGGACCCCCAAGACAATTGTTAAACACATTAAAAATCGCCAGGAAAGTGAGTTCGGTTAGTTGTGGGGATATTTTTCCAAACAACATATTTTGAGAAAGGTCTAATGATTCTAGTTATGTCAAGTTCTCCAATGATGATAGGGAATGACCAGAGAGAGCATTTTTGGAAATATTGAGAATGTGTGGTACTTTTAAATTTTCTACCACTTCCAAAACGTTTCCTTAAATCTATTGCATGAGAAATCAATGACTATGAGTTTCATTATCTTGGATATTACGAGTTTATAACTTTTGTCTTTTATGTAATTGAGTAACTGATGGTGGAATACTCAAATCTCTTGCAACTTTTTTTGCAGCAGATAATTTCATAGCATTCCATTGTTGAAAGTATCATGCGGGCAAATTTCGAGAGAAAGTTGTGAGAGAGATCCATGATATATATATATATATGTTATAACGCCCGTCTTTATGGTGGGTTCTTTTCATATCGATTTTGATAAAAATCGACTGGTACTACTATTCCTTTTTCAATTCTTTTTCATTCATGCCAGGATACAAAAGACCTCATGTTATAAATAAAATTCGTTTTCTTAATTAAAAGATTACAACGGAAAACATTAAATTTCCTAATTTAAGTTTTCATGTAAAAACATCTTGCCTAGGCCTTCGGGCTCTTCCCCTTTTGGCTGTGCCCGTCCTGACTTGTCATGCTTATCTTGTGCCTAGGAGGGCACACATAAAACTAAAATGAGTCGATGACTCGTAAGCATTATTTCATACAGTCAAAATATAATAACATAGATTTTCAGTCATGCATTCATCATTCCAAACATACATATCGTACTTAGCATGCATACTTCGTTCTTTTCATTTTAAAATGGTGCGAGGTGGGGTTTTTCTTTATAAACATGCTTTCTTCTTTAAAACAATTCCCCACACATCGCTACCTTCATTTCTTAAAGAATGTTTTCATGCATTCGTTCTTTTTACATACATTCATGCATACATACATTCTTACGTTCGTCTTTTCTTACTTACGTACATTCATACATTCCGTTCATCCATACATATATGCATTCTTAACTTAACATGCATATGTTCTTTCTTTTCACTTTCATTGGCCGTTTGCACACTGTTACACCTTGTGTGGTGGGGTTTGCGGTCTTTTGGACCTAATCCCGACCGTGGCCACGGGTTTGGGAATCCATTCTGTCAGGGTGCAGCACTGGGTGCACTACCATCACTACTTATCCGGCATTGCAATCTACCCCTTTACAGTCCATTCATTGGTACCATTCCTTTTCAGTCTATGTGGCCGTTACGTATTTTCATACATCATCCATTCAGTCCAGTCCATTCATTCCTTTACAGTCCTTTCATTTCTTTTAAAGTCCATTCATTCCATTTCAGTCCTTTCAGTTCTTACGTTTCTTACAGTTCTTAAGTTTCTTCAGTTCTTACGATCAATAAAAGTTTTAATTAAGAAAATGGTTCTCTCTCTTT
This sequence comes from Carya cathayensis, assembly GCA_011037825.1. Classification (NCBI taxonomy): domain Eukaryota; kingdom Viridiplantae; phylum Streptophyta; class Magnoliopsida; order Fagales; family Juglandaceae; genus Carya; species Carya cathayensis. The sequence goes on from QGSO01000416.1 coordinate 904,263, forward strand.
CATTTTGAAGAAGAGCTGTTTAAAAAGAGTTACTTTAGGAAAGAGAGTTACTTTGGGAAAAATCTTGTTTTCTTTCTCTTCGTTACAGTTTCAGTCCTTGCGTTCCTTAACGGTTCTTACGTCTTTTAGGTTTCATTCCGTTTCTTTTTCATGAACATACATACAATACATACTACTTATAGCATCCATTTACATGCATACACGTACATACTTTGGTTGCGTAAAAAGGGGCTGCCAAGGAAGTCCGTTACGTACTTGTACTTGAAAACTTACATTTCATTTTCATTTTCTTCTTAGAGAAAAGCTTTCGTCTTTTTCTTATTTTCTATACATAAAAACTCTAGAAGAGTATGAACGTAATACTTACCTGGACTTCATGCCATACTCATTCCATGCAGTCCATTCGTATGTGTGTTAGATGGCAACCTACATGCATACACATGACCTTACGTCATCATCTATCTAATGCATAAGAAACTATTCTAAAAATAGAACTATGCCTCACTTGGAACACTCTCCGTCCATTCCTGGGCTCTCATGTGCCCTTGACTATACTAAAACCTTCCGGTTCTTGTTCCTTAAAGCGAATCCATGTTATTCACCTTAAGGTTAAGACACTAAGACCTCTGTCTCGTTCTTCTATTCCACAATTTGACGCATGATTTCGAACGACAGAGTCATGCGTCCCAACCTTAGACTACTCACCCCCTTTACTACCTTCATGTATCCTAGCTCGTACTACATCCTCATTTCCATTCATTCAGGCTATATGAATTCAGCAAACTCTCGGACTAAAATACCAAGTAACCATACTGAGGACAGATTACTCATTACATATGGTAAACCTGTCCGGTACACGTGTCTCGTCAGAGACATTTGTATCTTACCCCCCTTTTATCACCTAAGAGCAACTTATAGCTCCAGTGAACGACCGCTTGTATAAACAAGCTCCATACTCCAATACCAACTTGCTCAGACCCGGTTGATATGATTCTTCCTACTTCCCGACCCTGTACAAGTTCATCCCAACACTTGATAGGAGATGACTGCATCCACAAATGCACCTCTATCACGTCACGCAGCTCAAGACTAAGTCTTGAGTCACGTCACAATACCCATCATGCTTCCGCTGCACGCTCTGATACTTCTCCATCACTTTCTTATACTCTCAGCCACAAGTCAGTCTCAAGGCAATACCCGTTACCTTGGACTACAGGCCACATCACTACTGCTTCGGGATACTGTTACACAGTTCTCGCCATTTGACAAGAGGATTGCATCCACAAATGTGCCTCTGTCACATTATGCAGCTCAGGGCACATTTCCAATTAACATAACGATGCCCATCATGCTTCCGCTGCACTCTCTGATACCTTTTCGCCACTTTCATATACTCTTAGCCATAGTTAACCACAAAGTGACACCCGTCACACCGGACTACAAGCCATATCACCAACATTTTGGGACACTGTTACACAGTTCTTGCCACTTGACAAGAGGACTGTATTCACAAATGCGCATCTGTCACATTATGTAGCTCAAGACAGATCCTCGAGTTACAATACGAGGCTTATCGTGCTTCCGCTGCACTCTCTGATTTTCCATCGCTTCACCCATACCTTCAACCACAAGTCAACCTCAAGGCAACACCTGTTACCTTGGACTACAGCCACATCACCATTGCTTCGGGACACTGTTATACAGTTTTTCAACACTGCACCATACACTCCACACTTCTCTACTACGCCGTTCAACCCTTCGTGATACGCCATCCAGTGTATCACGACCTAGTATAGAGTACACTAGCGTGAACGCTCGTCCATCCACCCTATAACACATTGCTACGATACACGTCTCACGGTGCATCGCTACGCGACACGGAGTACGCGCCATGCGTACTCCTTCCGCTACAACACTCATCATCATGATGCACATCACACGGTGCATTTCCATACAACACGGAGCACACTCCACGTGCACTCACTTCCTTCTATGCCACACATCACTGCAACGCACGTCACACGGCGCGTCGCTGCACTACACAGAGAAGCGTACTCTCGTCACACTACATGCCGTCTCACAATTACGGCATCCATATCACGCCCATACTTCACAGCGCAGTCCACAATACTACAAAATCAAGCCAACACTTCACAACTACACTTCACTTTACAACTACGCAACGAACTCCACATATACTAACCACACAGTCTACAAACCAACCAATCAACTACTTTAAACGTAAATAACTAAAGATAGAGGGTTATACCATCGACGAAATAACCGGTGCGTCGCTCGCTGCTCGTCACGATCATGCGTCGGAGGAGCGTATGTGGAGGTAACACCGCGTACGGTGGCTGTCTACCACATAAAGTGGTAGTTTGGGCTTGAGAACAGCTAGGCGTGCTCTTGGAAAGGCTCACAGTGGCCTCGTGGTGGTCAAAGGTGGCGGAGCACGGCAGCATCATGCCGTGAACAGTGAATCCGAAAATGGTGGAAGTTGCTTGAGGTGGATGAAAGTCATAAAACTTCATGACAAGCTAGGGAAAGGTAGATAAAGATGTGGTGGAGCTGTGGTGGCGAGGTGGTGGCCATCCGGTGGCTCACGGCGGCAGATCGACCATTTGAAGTGGATTTCGGCCTTGGAGAGTGAGAGCTGTACACAACTTCGTTAGCCATGAAATTTCTTGGGGAAGTTCATGGTGATGAGAGGAACAAGGTGGTGGTGGTGAAACACTATGGGTGGCCGTGTACAGTGGTGTACGGTGGTGCAACCGTACGTGTGTAAGTGGAGACCCATCGGAGAAAGAGTGAGAGTTAGAGGAAAAGAAGGACATGGGGAGGAAGCCCATGACATGGTGAATCTGTTGGTGGTTCTTGGTGGCCGTTTTGGCTGTGTATGGAGGCCCAAGAGGAGAAACAACCTCTAAGGCTCATTCGGTTGGAGAGAGAAAGAAAGAGAAGAGGTGGCCGGTTTAACTCACCACCGGTGAGGTTGTGGTCGCCGGTGAGGGAGGATCATGCCGGTGTGGGAGGTGGGGCACGGCGGCTGGAGGTGGGGCCGGCTGGGTGACTTGAACCAAACGGTGGAGGGGCAAACATCACGTGTATGTCGGCCATGAGGGAGAGGAAGAGGAAAGAGAAAGAAGAAAAGGAGAAAGGAAAAAGTGAAGGGAAAAGAGAGGGTCCTAGGTATTTATCTTTAGTCATACACTTCGGGATCCTTGAACGATCCAACGATGAGTTTAAATACTGATTTGAAAACGCGTAAGTGTTTTATTTAAAATAAAAAACTTTAATAAAACACTAAGAGGAATTAAGGTAGAATATTATTTTATAAACTAAAGTTTATAAAATAATATTTCTTCATCATTATTTAAATTGATAAAGCATCATTAATTACTCAAAGAGAATAAAATACTTAAATAAAACACTGGGAAGAATTAAGATAGATTATTATTATATAAACTATGGTTTATAAAATAATATTTCTTCATCATTACTTAAAATGATAAAGTATCTTTAATTACTTAAAGAGGATAGAACCATTTAATTTAAATAAGAGTTTTCAACGTAAAGTTAAACCTTTTAATATTTTAAAACAACTAAAATATTTAATTTAAGTAATTATCCACAATTATAATATTTTCAGAGCTCATTAAAATATTATAATTGTGCTACTTTAAAAACAAGCTTATTTAATAACACTGGAAATATCTCCTATAGATATTTCCATGATATTTAACATATCCGAAATCTTTAAAATATCTTACTTTGAAACCCGGTGGATAACTTTCGGAACACGCCATCAAGGTACAACTCTAAGGATAAGGCTCAGCACGTAGATCGAAGTTCGGCACGTAGACCGAAACTTGACACGTGAAACGAGACTCGGTATGTTGACCGAAATCTGACACGTAGATCGAGGCACATACGTAAAGAAAAAGAAAGATGGAGTGGATATCACATATGTGTAAATTGGAGAATGTGCAATTGGTTTTGGATGAAATGCAACTCTCTTCCCGGCCAAAAGGGAAATGTATAATTAATGGATCTGATCGTAACCAGCTATGACCCTTGCAACCTATTGTTTCTAAGGTCTAATATTTTTAAATTTGTACAGAGAACATATCGAGAATTTTCAAAGCTCGTGAAAAAGTTGAAAGAGAAAGAAGCTTATTTACTTGCATTAAATATTCATTTGGGTATTACGCCTTGAAGATTGTTATGTGATGGATCTAGCTTCAGCAATTTGTCGTGGTTTCTTAAGAAATTCGAAAGCTTTGTTAAGTTGAGAGAACTCTAAAATAAAAATTTGTAAATGTTGTAGAGTGCTATTAGAGCTGGCTTTGGTGAGGCATGACAAGTCGCCAAATGAGTTTCTTGAGAGATCCACATAAGTGAGTTGGGTAAGGATAAAGAGGGAGTTTGGGCGGATCCAAACAAATTGCAATAATGAATCAATAGGACTAGACTCAAAGAATTATGGTTTCCAATTGAAGCATGTACTTTAATAGAGAACTTGTTTGATCAATATTCTGACCTTAAACTAGAAGGCCAGATGTATGATCAATATTTTGACTCTAGTTCCTAGAACTCATATCACAATCGTGCTCTATCTCTGGAGTATTGTGGTAGGGATAGCGAGCTGGAGACGTAGGCTTCAAAGTTGAACTATCAGAACTTTCTGGTTCTCAGCAAGCTTTTTGTTCCTTGCCCCCACATCGCCTACTTCCATGAGAGATAACACAAGAAAAATCATATTCAACAAGTTCCAAGCACAATAAGGAGACCCATTTCACCGAAACACCAGATCTACCCAAATTTATATTTTCATTGTTCACAGATCGGGAGAGAGACTTACCGCAAGGTTGCCGGTGAGACAAACATGGCAGCAAGACAGATATTTAGATGGGTGGCACTGATACTTGTACTTACAGATAATATTTACAATTTTTACATGATTCCCAATACGATTGGAGTACTTACAGTCATCATCAGATATTTACAATGTGCAATTCACCACTCAAAACCTAGTGGCTCTTTTGCAAGAGTACTCCAAGCAGCTTATTTATATACAATGACTATACACAATCATTTACAATATTTAAAAATTTTCTTTCCCCTCGTTTTCCCAGTAACCAAACAGATAAACAAAAACATAAGGGTAACATAAATAATAGAAATTTTCTTTTAAAAATACGCACTCTTGCAAAGGAAATGAAAACATTGCAATACTAAATCTATCCCCAAAAACGAATGGCAAAACTACATCCAGATTAACATAAAACATAAGATGATGGCACAATGCATCTTGTATAGTATTGCCATTGACACTGAAAAATCCCATTCGAAAAATCACTAGATCTACCAAATCTATCTAAGCACAGAGAGACCCAGTTCACCGAAACACCAGATCTACCAGATCTATCCAAGCATAGAGAGACCCAGTTCACCAAATCACTAGATCTACCACATTTACATTCATTGTTCACATTGGTCACCGGCGATCGAGACAGACACAGCAGTAAAAAAAAAGAGAGTCCAAAATCAACAAACAGAAATAAATCAAAGTACAATACCAGAGATCAAAATATAACAATGAAAAAAAACCCAAAATCAACAAACACGACAGTGAAAAAAAAAATCCAAAATCAACAAACGGAAATACGTCAAAGTACAATACCAGAGATCAAAATATAACAATGAAAAAAAAACCCCAAAATCAACAAACACGGCAGTGAAAAAAAAACCCAAAATCAACAAACGGAAATACGTCAAAGTACAATACCAGAGATCAGAATATAACAATGATAACGCGATAAATATTTAGAGATGAGAAAGGCACCGGAGAGATGAGGGATTGAGGACAAAAGGAGATGATCGGTGAGCTGAAGCACTTCGCATCGCAGAGCAGAGAAAACTGGAGGAGGGAGGCGAAGCACTTCGCATTGCAGAGCACAGAGAGAGAGAGAGAGAGAGAGAGAGAGAGAGCGATCTGAGTGCTAGGGGCGGCGGGTAGAATTAGGGTTTTTTTTGTTTTTGTTTATAAAACCCGGGTACCAGGTTTAAAACCCGGTACCCGGACCGGATTAATCCGGTTTTCCCAATCCGGATTCCGGCCAGGATTTAATCCGGACCGAAAATCGAAACCGGATTCCTGGCTGGACAGGATAAAATCCAGCCCGGATGAACAGTCTTAGGGACAGCGAGCTGGAGACCTAGGCTTCAAAGTTGATCTATCGAAATTTTCTAATACTCGGCAAGCTATTTGTTCTCTTATATTGTTTGTTGTTCCTTTTAAATTGTGTTCGCATGCATTAATTTAATAAATAATCATCTAGCACTTCCCGCCCTTGGTCTGGAAATGAGCTCATGGACTGTTTATCTAAGCTCTTAGCTCAACACCATGCCACTTAGGTGCAGTTATTTCTGCTTTTTACCATGACGTTTTCTTAATATATTGTCTTGCACCATGCTTAACCAAATATGCCAGCAAATAAATTAGTTCTTCTTCCAAAGAGAAGGTAATACTTTGGTTCTCAAGTATGACTGGCATCTTCTCTTGGGTTGGGTTATATGCATCTTCTATAAGATTGTGAATGTGTCTTATGCATGTATTAGCTTTAGCTACAAATGATACTAATACTCCTGTAGGGTGCAGTGCCTGTTGTGACTGCATACCACTTTAAAAATTGGCCCATGATGTGCATGACCTATTATGACTCATCATGCAACCCAATGCTATTATATTCATTTTCTTTTCTACTCTCTCTCCGTGTCTTTAAAGTCTAAATCCCCTTTGCTTTCCCTTGGGGGTTGTCTTCATTGCATGTCTTCCAAATATATAGCATCTTGTCACTAATCCAAATCGTTAGTTGTGGAAATCAATAATCCCAAAGTGTAAAATGTGGAAAGCCTTGGTATGCCCAATAGAACATGGCAAACTAGAATAGGCTAATTTTTAATGAAATGATCCAACTATGTTACTACGGGATTGTTGATGTGCCATTTTAGTAGAGATCTGCTATGTGTTTGTCTTATTTAGATATCAAAGGGCTCCATAGCCACCTTTTCCTGTTTTTATGTTATAATTCTTCCTTTTTCCTTTAAACTGGCCTTTACTTTTCATCCTTCTTACTTCTGTATTACTTTGAATGAGATAAGTTTCTACTTTTAAAGCTACTATTATCCAATATTTGGCTTCCATTTTAGCCTCTCTCTCTCTCTCTCTCTCTCTCTCTCTCTCTCTCTCTCTCTCTCTCTCTCTCTCTCTTTTTAAATACAGTTTGCACTTGCAAGAAATTAAAGAAAAACTTCACTTTTAAAATGTCTTATTTTTGCATTGTCCAGAAACACTGGTCTATGAACATCCCATGCAAAGTGATTGTATTGAATTCCACAGAAAAGATTTTTGAAAGCTACTGAAGAATGTTTATTTACTTTTCAACTGCAAAGTAATAATAAAATAAAAATAATGTATTCATTTCCTATTTACATTTTTAGGAATGCAACTTCCGGTTTTCATAGTTTTCATGTTTTTAAACGAATGCATCTTTCTTAAAATGAGTTTCTTCTTTGTAGATTGTAGAGGTGAGAGATGTACTTTTGCCGAAGCTACAAAAGAATGGTACAGATGGAGAATGACAAGACAAAGACTCTTGATTTGTCTCAAGATGGCAGTAAGCTGCCAGTGAGCCACAAGGCAAGAATATTCTATTCGAGGAGAAGGTTTCAATTGAGATCGTGAGTGCAGTAGTAGAAATAGATGGTGACCAGAATACTGAAAAGTGGTTGGAAGCACAAATTATTAATACAGGCACTTCGGTTTGTGCCCAGAGAAAGCTTGTACAAGAGGATGATGATAATGATCTCTCTAATAGACTATTAGGCCTTAACTCAGCTGAGGAAACCAAGGTTTCTTCACCCGATGGATGCAATGATTGGGTTCAACTAAAGGGAAGTCCCGAGTCTCAGGTTGGTGGTGGCCAGCGAAAGGTCCCACATGAAATCAGGTACGTTTTGAAGGTCCCACATGAATTTAAAGAATGCAATTAAAACTATAAAAAAAACGTTGCAAATGGGAGATAATAGGAAGTTAGAATTATCTGCAGAATTAACCATAGTTTTCAAAAATAGAGTAGGCCAGACAACATTGAAGATCTGTACATGAGAATATTTTGTTTTACAAATATCTCTTTGCAAGGAATTATATACCTGGCAGATCGAGTCCCTTAATTAAGACAAGTAATTGGCACTGTAGAGGAAAAAAGTGGCTAGAATTAAATGACTAAATGATAAGGTCTATCTTATCATTATTTGATTAAATGATAAGGCTTATCTTATCATTATATTTGAATTTGTTAGATGAATGTAAAATAATTATTGATTTATTTCTAAACAATGTTGAATCTATTTAGAAGTCTTACGTATTGTTTAGATAAGTCTTTGAGGTTAAAATCGAGTTCTGGTATATCCTGAAGAAAGCTGAACAAATTAGTCAATCCAGAAGATTGTTATTCGCGAAATGTTAGCAGTCCATCGAAACACGTCTTCGCGACTGTTGCTAACCATTAGCAGTCCTACTGTGACTGGAACTCTTTCCAAACTTTTTATTTAAAGGGATTCGGTTTTGTATCTTATTTTGGACTTTGATTCACGAATTTCAGAGAGGATATTCTGAGCATATGTATGAGAAAATTCACTTGAGAATTTTGATGGGGTTTTTCATCTCTCTTTAAGTGTGATCGTGCTCCGGTGTTGGAGGATCGTGTGATTGGAATTCAGCCCCTAGAGTTCTAGGAGGAAAGGCAACATTTGAAAATCGCCAGAGGTTCTGACTGCTACTGCGGTAGAAGACAAACGGGTCGTTTGTCTTGCCAAGTAAGATAGTCGAATTGTAAAGGTTTTGTAATTGATGATTGCTTGTAATTGTTCTTCAAATAATAAAATTGACTTTCCTGGATTTAGCTACCCCGCAGGGTTTTACTGTTAAAGAGTTCATTATATAATCTTGATAATTGAGATCTAATAAATTTGATCAAATAAATTAGTAGACAATTTTGTGGTTTTGCAAGGGTACGTTGGGAATTACAATTGACATCAGAGTGTGGTTCACTCATCCGAGTGTGATTCTTGCTCTTGTAGATCATGTCGATGTCATTATACGTTCCACCATATTTCGATGGGGAAAACTATGCTTATTGGAAAGTTCGTATGAGGGCTTTTCTCAAGTCTTTGGATAAACGTGTATGGCATTCGGTTGAACGAGGATGGACTAAACCCGAGACATCTATAGATGCTTGGACAAAAGATGAAATCAGCAAAAGCAAAGGACTTAATGCTATTTTCATGGCGGTATCCCCCGAAAAATTTAAAAGAATCTTCATGTGTGAGATTACTAAAGAAGCTTGGGATATTTTGGAGGTTACACATGAAGGCATAAGAATAGTAAAAAATTCAAAATTACAGATGCTAACCTCTAAATTTGAAGAGATTAAAATGTTGGAAGATGAAAGTTTTAATGATTTTTATGTTAAAGTAAATGATATTGTGAATTTCAGGTTTAATCTCGGTGAGAAGGTGGAGGATTCAAGGATCGTGAGAAAAATTTTGAGATCTCTACTGGAAAGATTTCGGCCTAAGGTTATTGCCATTGAAGAAAGTAAGGATTTGGATACAATAAAGGTTGAAGAGCTGGTCGGTTCCTTACAAACGTATGATTCCTCACTTCCTCAAACAAGAAAAGGTATGTCCATTGCTCTCAAAACAGTAAAAGAGGATCAAGATGATTTCTCTGATGAAAAAAATTTTAACAATGAGGATATAGATCTTATAACAAGAAAGTTCAGAAAATTCATGTTTAATAAAAAGTCTAATGGAAAGAAAAAAAGAGGTAAAGAATTTTCTACAAAAAAAAATTATTTTGAAAAATGGAAAAAAGAAAAATCTGATAATAATGATAAATTAAAATGCTATGAATGCTGTGGTTATGGTCACATAAGAATTGAATGTCTAAATTTTAAGAAAAATAAAGGAAAAGCATTGAATGTCACACTTAGTGATAGTTCAGAATCTCAAATTTCAAGTATATCATCTGATGATGACAATTCTTTTGTGGCTTTTTCTACTGTTGTTAATGATTTTTCTGATATTGGTCTAACAAAATCTGAAAGTGATGATGATGATAGTGATTCGGAGGTTGCTCTAGTTGTGGATGATCATGAGTTAAGTCTACAAGAAGTCTATAATGATCTATGTGAGGAAGTGATTAAATTAAAGGAACTCAACAAGAAGCTGTACAATAGATTTACTGCTGTAGAGAATGAGAAGAACAATCTTTCTGAGACATTAAAAAATTCTGGTGTTGAAGTATCAATATTAAACGATCAAAAGGCTGCACTAGAAAAAGAGTTGAAAAAATTTCAGAAGAGCCAAGAAAAAACAGCAACACAGAAATTAGAAGAGATGTTGAGTTTTCAAAAATTAAGCTGTGATCGCATGGGTTTGGGGTATATGACTTTCCAAGCTAAGGAATTAAAGGCTCATCATCCGCTGACACTTCATCAAAAGATATCATTTTTGTTAAAGAAAGTCAAGATGAGGAAGCTCCAAAGAAGGCCGTGTCTAAAACTCATGTTCCAAGAGCCTCACATGATAGATCAATGACAAAGAAGCCCAACCAAGGTAAGTTTATTCCTACTCGTCATTTTTGTGGTGTTGTTAGTTATATAAGGCCAAATTGCTTTAACTTGAATAAAGTAGAGAAAAATGGAGGTAAAAGAAATCCAAAAAAGAAAGGAAAGAGTCTAGAGAATCAAGTTTTTGATATGAGTTAACAAATCAATTTTTTAAGTCTCAAACTTGGTGAACTAGCAGATTTTTACTTTCAAAATAAAGAAAAAATCATACAAAGTGATGTTGATAAAAAGAATAGGCCAAAATTTAAAGCAAAGTGAGTGGTCAAAGAAGATGTTATGTCACATTAATTGATAGGACTTCTTGCATGTTTTTGCATTCTTTTTATTATTGCATTAGTCTAGGACATGCATTTTATTTTTTTGTTTTGCTTTTATGTTTCTGTTTTTCAGTTTTAAATAAAAAATATAATATAAAATTTTTTTTCTAGTTTGGTTTAAAACTTTTCTTTAAGGAAAGTGCATGCTTGATATGTCAAAGTTTGAACATTTGTGTTCTCACTTAATAAATTTTTGAACCTATGCATCTCTCTATTTTGTGCGATTCACTTTGTGCATATTAACCCTATGGATTATCTTGGCAAAGTTCATTTTCAATGCACATTGAGGAACCTATATGTATGCATTTTATAATTAAAGTTCATTTTTTTTTTAATGAGATGCTCATCAAAGAGGGAGTTCATGCCTTAAATTGACTAATACCAGTTGAACCTAGTACATCAATAAAGAGCTCTCCTCTTGCCAAACACAAAGAGTTCATCCATATAAAAAAAGTCAGTGTTAATTCATTGTGGAAAAAGATAAACACTCTACACGGATCTATCACCTTAAGTTCTTACAGAAAAAATCGCTGCTCTAATCATTATGAAAAAAGATGAGCAACAAACATGAATACAAAAAGGGGGTGTACAAAGTAGTGTTTGGAGGAGATGCTCATGTATCTAGACCCTAGCATAAAGTTTGACTTTTAAAGTGAAGTAACAAACTCTTGTGAGTATCTATAAGAAGCAATCATTCATGAATAAAGGTATAAAAAAATATATTGAAGAAAATAGTTCATAAATATGCTATGGTATAAGTATACTCACTCACACACTCACATGAACTTTGACATTGGTGATCTTATAAGGAGTAAACATCCATAGTGATTGTTGTAAATAAGAGGGTGTACTCTATTGAATTTGTTTTGTGAGTTACACTATGTTTTGAACTAAGATATATCTAGGCATGTTACTTGCCCTATTGCCTATTTGTTTATATAAAAAGAAAGAGAAAAAAAAAATTCAAATTTTTTGTTATTTTTTTCTAATCTCTATTTATTTTGGTTTATATAAAATAAATACATGGGAGTTGTTCATCATTTTTTTTTTTTTGTGTCTTCATCTTGGCACACATAAGTGATATTTATTATATTTTGTGTCTTGTCAGATTAGTGACAAAAAGGGGGAGTATTAGAAAAGCAAATTGGAATATTTTGATATTATAAAATTTAGAGGGAGTTTGAGTAAATAGGAGTTTAATGAATTTGCTTAAAATAAAAAGGGGGAGAAGCAGAATATTGAGGAGGAGAACTATATACTTTAGAGGGAGTTGCAGAATATGGAGAGGAAGAACTAAATACAGAATATGGTTATTGATTATAACTAGAACATTTTTTTTGTAGGTTTACATTACGTCTAATCTTTGATTATTATTGAGACTAATTTCAAAGAATCTTCTATGTCATTTCTTCTCATTATTGTATTAAGATTTTCTTCACGAGATCTTGGTCTGCTAATTGTTTTTGTCTTAGGTATACACTAAATTCATCAATTTGGTTTTGTGACCAATCCACCAAAGGGGAAGATTGTAGATGCAAGACATTCTTCAAGTTGGTTTTATCACCAATCCGCCAAAGGGGGAAATTGTAGAGGAAAAAATTGGCTAGGATTAGATGACTAAATGATAAGGTTTATCTTATTATTATTTGACTAAATGATAAGGCTTATCCTATCATTATATTTGAATTTGTTAGATGAATATAAAATAATTATTAATTTATCTCTAAACAATGTTGAGTCTATCTAGAAGTCTTAGGTGTTGTTTAGATAAGTCTTTGAGGTTAAAATCGAGTACTGTTATATCCTGAAGAAAGCTGAACAGATTAGTCAATCCAGAAGATTGTTATTCGTGAAATGTTAGCAGTCCATCGGAACACGTCTTTGTGACTGTTGCTAACCGTCAGCAGAGTCCTACTGTGACTGGAACTCTTTCCAGACTTTCTATTTAAAGGAATTCGGTTTTGTATTTTATTATGAACTTTGAGCCACGAATTTCAAAGAAGATATTCTGAGCATATGTGTGAGAAAATTCACTTGAGAATTTTTATGGAGTTTTTCATCTCTCTTTAAGTGTGATCGTGCTTCGGTGTTGGAAGATCGTGTGATTAGAATTCAGCGCCTAGAGTTCTAGGAGGAAAAGCAACATTTGAAGATCGCCAGAGGTTTTGGCTGCTACTGCGGTAGAAGACAAACGGGTCGTTTGTCTTGGCAAGTAAGATAGTCGAATTGCAAAGGTTTTTTATAATTGATGATTGCTTGTAATTGTTCTTCAAATAATAAGATTGACTTTCCTGGGTTTGGCTGCCATGTAGGGTTTTACCTTTAAAGAGTTCTTTAAAGGGTTTTCCTTCGTAAACAATCGTTGTGTCTTGCAAATTTGTTTATTCTCTTTAAATATTTGATTCATTATATAATCTTGATAATTGAGATCTAATAAATTTGTTCAAGAAATTGGTAGACAATTTCGTAATTTTAAAGGCATGATCATATTAGGCACTTTTTGCTTCTTTGAGACCTAAAAGAATAACAACGTTCATATTAAAACTGAACCCATGGAATTCATATCATGTGCCCATGCCTGCATTTAATGTTTTTAATCCTAAAAGCATGATCATCTTTTTGCAACCTTAACCACGGTCCACGTTGCTTCTGTTAATCCGCTAGGAGAATATATATTGATTAGATTAGAAAGCATGACAAATTTAAATATTTTAGATACGCAAATGATCATCTAAGTTTCAGTTTAGTGACTGGAGTAGTATAGAGATGGAAGATTAAACTCAGATATTGTGGTTGATATGTGTTCATTTTCTTCCCTTTGAAAATCAGAAATACAGTATACTATGGCCATGTTCTTCAATATTACAAATTACACAATAAAAGCTATTCGAGGTCCTATTATTATTATTTTTATTAATGGCAGGACCTATTCATACATAAATAACAAAAAAAAAAGAAAAAAAAATGCAGAAAGCCATCCTCATATTTCGTGATGCCTGTGCAACTCTTACAATAATGCTTTTTGTCTCACATTTAAAAACTTAAGGATCTCTATCTGAGCCCAAATCTGATTCTGCATCTGATAGAAGTTCGGGTTTGATTCTGTTAGTATTCACCTTTTTTTGGGGAAGTCCTTCCTCATCACTAGATTCAAGCTCATCACAATCCAATCACGTCATCCTCATGAGGTTTGCATAATTAATTGGTTAAACAAGTATAATTTTATCAATTGTAGTTGTTAACATGTGAAGATCAAAATTCACCATTTTGGAGATTTCTGAAGAGGGCGAACTTGTTTATAAAATAGAATTTGCTACCTGATTCCAGAGCCTTTTGCTTTCCACTTATGTCAACCACAACAAAAACTACCAGCACATTGAAAGAGCTACTCTTTCGTTATTTAATCCTTATAAGATGCTACAAGAATATCATAACAAGAAATAATAAATCATCTGAATCTTATCTTTTCTATACTAGAATGGATATGTGATATCTAAATACTCTAATAGAAATAAAGTCCTGATTCATTTTTGAGAGCTCCTTGACATCAATAATGAATGGTCAAAAGGCCCTCAACATACTTTTAAATAGAAAAATAAGGGTAAACCTAATGATCAATTGATGGGTGATGAGATTTATGCCTAGACATCCTGATTCGATTCCCCTAATTTCCTTAGATTACCAGCTACATAGGTCGTGCATCTTGGGTTTAGTCCCAAGGGTGGACCTGAATTAGGGGAATCCTGAACTCTTAAGTTCTAACTCCAACTCGGGAAGGCCCCCATGCTGGCTCTGGTTTGCCTCCAAAAGTTGGATGAAAATACAAAATTTAAGTCAAATTAATACTGAAACAAGTTACAAACGATTTCTAAATGGCTTACCATTCTTAGTGATGGTAGAGAACCATGAAATAGGTTTCTGTAGTAGCAAAATGAATCTGAAAAAAGTTCTATGATTAGTGGGCTATGGAACCTTTTTTTTTTTTTTTGGGGGAGGGGGGGGGGGCAGAAAGAGGGCGGAACCTCTAAAACTTTATTGAAATCCTTACTTTTGGCAGAGAGAAACCGTGGTTACAACATAAAACCAACTTATTATAATTCAATCAATACAGAAAGCACCCTTCAAAACTCAAATAAAAAACCTATACACAAACCAAACTATGTACGAAGCTGAGGAAGTCCAAGTTTTTCAATTTTCAAATATCCTCTGAACAATTTTGGAATATCAACAAAAACCTCCCAATGAGCCAACAATCCTTCCGCACCTATTTTTGCAAGAATTCCCTTCCTAATAAATATGTGGAAACTTCATATTCATCCCTCAACGAATTTTGAATATCATCCCAAAAATCTTCCAAATACCATATCGAGCATTTCTTATCAATCAACCATTTTATAACCAACATAGTATCCATCTCAAAATCAAGATTAAGGAAACCAAAGGATTTTGCAAGCTTCAAGCCATATAACAATCCTAATAATTCTGCTTTATTATTTGTACCGTCACCAAAATAATCAGAGTAAGCAGCCAAAAATTTTCAATGATGATCACGAAAGACACCACCAGCTCCCATGACACCTGGGTTGCCAATACAACTTCCATCTATATTTAATTTTATTCGGCCAGCAGCTGGACGGTGCCAACGAACTAATATAGGCAGCTTTGAAGACACCAACTTGAACGGTACCGCTAACATATTCAGGATCTCTTGATCTCGGCACGTGAACTCCTCCTTATCTTTCAGCTTCAGTGCCGACAAGCCAATATGATGTTTAACTTGTGCCCAAACTGCCTGAAATGATTCACATAAATCTTCAATTCTAGCTTGACACCTTCTATTCCATAAACACCATAAGACAATACATGGTATGATACCAAATAATGAGCCAACTTTTGTAGAATTTTTTGCTTTATGAAACCAACATTCCACTGGATCATGCCGTCCCCTCCCTCGCATGGGTTGTAAACCCATGCAATTAAGACCTTTTTCCCAAATCAGTTCGGCAAACTCCCCTTTTGCCAAAACATGATTTAAATCCGCACGCTCCCTAATGTCACAACAATTGCATTTGGAGGCAATACGAATTCCAATCTTGCGAACATTATCATCCACACTCAACGCATTCAAAAATGCTTTCCATACCATCACCGAAAGTTTTTTGGGTAAAGAAGAATGTCATACCCACTTAGACCATGCAGCCTCAGGAGCTCGAATACGTAAACAAGACCAAGCACTTTTTGTGGTAAACTTCCCATCAACATTTTCAGTCCACACCAAAATATCCTCACCTTCCTTATGTTGACCCAAGCTTTGCATAATAGAGTAAACTTTATCAGCACCAACCAGCCGCACAACCAATTTGAAGTCCCATTCATTGTCAAGTTTGCATTCTTGAATCGAAATCTTTGGGAATGGAAATGCTGGAAATTGGTTTTTTAAAGGCCCCTCATCTGACCATTTATCATACCAAAAGGAAATTCTTCCCTCTCTTATTTTCCAGTGTGAGTGATTTAATACCAACGGTAGATTCCCACAATCATATGCCAATTTTTTGAGCCCTTACAAGGATCAATCAAGGACACATGATTATTTTTCACATATTTAGCTCGGAAAAAATTCGCCCAAAGAGATTCTCATGAAAAGCTTCCATGCAAATTTAACTTGTAAAACAAGTTGAACATCATCCAACCTTTTATGCCTAAACCTCCCTCCTCAAACGGAAAACACAGATCTTCCAAGAGCACCAACGAGGTTTATCTCGCCGATCTGAAGTGTTGGAAATATTTTCAAAATAATATATATTATATTTATTATTATTAATATGTTGGGATTGTTTTTGGAAGTTGTGAATTATTATGGAAAGGGAGAAGATATTTTGGAAAGTTTTGGAGGTTTATTATATTTTGGGTTTATGTTTTGACCATAAGTCTTTAGTAGGCTTAGTGGTACTGAGGCTTCCAATTTAAGCGATGGACTGGGTTCAATTCTCACTTCTAACGAAGGATAGATTTTTGATGATTTATGAAGAGGTTGCACCAAGAGGCATGCAGCCAGCCATTAGGCGCTACTGCACTCTAATAGATTTTTAATGATTTATGAAGAGGTTGCACCAAGAGGCATGCGGCCAGCCATTAGGCACTACTGCACTCTGCAACGCTTGGCTCAAGGGACGCATGCATGCTGGGCGCTGAAGCATTGCAACGCACCAGGGTTCCATGCACGAGGCGTTGCAACAATTGGGAAAATTATATTCCCAAAACGCGAATGGTGTGACTCGAACCAGTACCATCCAGTTGAAAGGAAAACAAGGCAACCATTGGACTAAGTCCAATTGTTGTGTCTTATTGCAACAGTCATGATATATATACCTATTCCGAACAGTTTTCAGTAAAACGAAGAGTAATAACTTTTCGTTTACATCTTTTGGCTATCTATAAATAGACCTATTGACCTGCCATTTGAAGATCATCAGATTAATTTCAAATTCTCTCTCTCTCTCTCTCTCTCTCTCTCTCTCTCTCCCAAATATTTCATTTCTTCAAAACTTGTTAGAATCTGTTCGTTCTTGAGAGAACAGATTTCTAATTTCTTGGTTGAATAGCAAAATCAGAGGGTATTCGGGGTCTAATTTCGTGAGGGCATAACGCAGTTAGACAAACAGACTTGTTCTGGGCTTCATTGTATCTTGGAGGCAAATTCGCTTGTAACCCATGTGCATACCGTAATTGGTAGGGGCGTATATTGTCTTAAGGAAAGCGACATTTGTAACGCGCCTTGAAGCAAACTTTCTCTCACTATTTTTGTTTTGCAGCCCCTTTTAGATCCAACATGAAGAACTCCAAAAAAATTTGCTAAGACATCCATTTATTCTCTGCAAAATAGCTTTAGGAACTTGTATACAAAAATGTAAATGAATCGGCAAGCTCATCAAAATTTGTCGAGTCAAAATCAAACGAGTACCTTGAGACAATAAGTTGGATTTCCAGCCATTGATTATTTCACAGATTTTATGCACCAAGTCATCTAAATGAACAACCTTCAACCTGCCTGAGACAATAGGAGCACCCAAATAGCGAAAATGAAAACTTCCTTCATGAAAACCAGTTACACGCAAGAGTTCCTGACGTTGAGCAAGGTTGATTGAATTTGAAAAATGCAAACAAGACTTCCCAACACTAAGTTTTTGGCTTGACCAGCTTTCATAAAGATAAAAGAATTTCAGAATATTCCGCAAAGATTGGAGACTACCATTTGTGAAGATAACAATGTGATCCGCATATAGCAAATGAGAAATGAGTGGAACACCTCTTGGATGAGAAAAAGGCTCAATCTTTCCTTCATCAAAACCTTGTTTTAACAACCTTGATAAGACCTCCTCTACTAAAATAAATAGAAGAGGAGATAATGGATCATCTTGCCGCAAACGTCATTTTTACGGACACCAAACGGAGACATTTCAACTTTCTTTCAAGGCTTTAACCATCCATCTCCGCCGTTCAATGCTATCTTCACCGTCGTGAACAATACCCACTCGAAGCTTCTTCCTCTAAGTACCAATATTCTTCTTTTTCTAACCATTTTACCGTTTATATTTAGGTTTTTGATGGATTATTTGTTTGAATTAAGATAAAGCAATTTATCTATCAATACTCACCGTAGATTTGCTTTAATCCATTGTAGGAATGTTTATTTAGGTTTCTATTTGATTTATTTTGGTGAGATTCCATGGATTTCAATGGCTGAGTCGACTCATTTTGGTATAGGAAATCGATTTGCATACCATTTGAACAATATAAACATCGTTCGAATGGTATCAACTAATTATTCGAATGTTGTTTTAGACTTTCAAATGGTAAGACCAATCCAACCCCGTTCGACCGTTCATATAAACGTTCGAACAGTATAGGTACCGTTCGATCACTATATTGGGAGTTCGAACAGTAATAGTTATACATTTGAACGTTGTTTCACACGTTCGAACTGTAGGAGCCAATCCAATGACATTCGAACGTTGTTTTATATGTTTGAATTGTACAGGTATACCATTCGAGCACTATTTTAGGAGTTCGAACCGTATAATTAAATTTAGTAATATTAGTGAATTGTTATTTTTATTCCATATTATAGTTCCATTAAATTTTAACGAGAATAATTTCTATGTTATTATTAAATTAATGCCATAATTTATCACTTTTTTTAAATATTATATTTCTATTAATAATAATCTAATTAATATTAAATAATGTGATACTATTTATTAAAAATTATGTTGTTCACAATGTCTCACTTTCTTAAATTGTTATTCGTTTGAAAGTATTGTGAATAGTTATTTATTATATTTTTATTGTTAATGTTGTATATCTAATTTTTAATTGTAAATTTCAGGTTGATTATAATGTCTTCTTCTAGGGTGGGACGTAAGCGATGCAATCCTGCTGAGACTAGTAGTGGTCGAGTTAAGGAGAGGACTGTTTCACTGGAGTGACCGGTGAAGATTTATGATTTCCAGAGTGTTGTTGGGGAGGGTCATTCTCTGCCATCAGTCTTCAGCGATCGTGATAAGGGACCTATCCTAGATCAGCGGGAGGAAGCATGGGAACCAGTCTCCTATATTGACATTATTGCTGAGTTCTATAGAGAGCTCGGTAGTGCCAGCTCAGATGACGGAGGGGCATACAGGATCTCTGTCCGAGGAGTTTTAATTGTATTTTCACGAGATGGACTTGTTGAGCATCTCGGTATTCCTAGGCTGCCAGATGCATATCTGAATGTGGTGCCTAGAGAGTCTGATCCTTCAACTGAGGTGGAGACAGTTGAGGATGAGGCATCAGTTTATACTGATGAGATCGATACCCTTGCTGATCATGAGGTGAGGGATTTGGTTATTGGTCCAGATGCTCCACCGTATGACGGGATGAAGAGCATCAAACAGGCAGATCTATCTTGTTTATTCAAGATCTTGAATTTGATAATTGCCAACAACATTGACCCTCGATAGCACAAGACAAAGGTTGGCATTGATCAGATGAAATTTATGATACGAGTCGCTCGTGGCATTCCTATCGACCTGGTGGGGTATATATTCGATAGGATTCGATCAGAGTCTCAGTACATTTTGATGGATATACTACAATTTAGAATCTTGATCACCCGATTTCTGCTATTTGCTGGTGTTGTACTTGATGTTGTCGAGTGTAAACAGGAGCCGATGGGATTGATAAACAGCACCACCCTCTTACGCAGCACAGGAAACTCAAGACTGCGTCTTCGTGGACATGTTCCAGAATCGGTTGATCCTCAGAGAGATGCACAACATGGAGATCATGGAGTATCAGCTGCTGAGACATCTACACAGGCCAAGGCATCAGTACATAAGGTTACTCGTGAGGAGATGGCTGAGATTGTGGGTGCAGCGATCAGCGAACAGACATCAGCAGTGATCAATGCAGTGTGTATGGAGATCTATTCTGTTGTGTCTGTGCTCCGTACAGAGATTATTGCGTTACGTACAGAGTTTGATGCCATGTCCGTGACTTAGGTCACAATCAGTACTCGACTGACACAAATAGAGGAACGTATAGCTGCAGTCGAGGAAGTGTGCAAAGACTTGGGGTCTTAATTAGTACTTTCTATCTTTTATTTAATGTTTTAAGCATGGACAATATTTTGTGTTTTGTAAATTCAGTATTTAACTATGAAATAGTATTATTTTATATTTTCTTAACTAATTATTAATTTATATTATTCCTATTATTTAATTGACCAATTTCTTATAATTACTAGTTAATATAAATATAATTCTGCCAAAAAAAAAAAAACCCCTGGTCACCATTTGACCCGTACAAATCAAGTTCGACTAGTGCTGATTCATCATTCGAATGGTTAAATTGGAACGTTTGAACGGTGTGGCAATTTCCCTAAAAACAATTTACTTAATGCGCCAAATTCTAGGTTTGAACAATACAATTTAGACGTTCGAATGATGAATCATTAGTGTTCGAACGGTTAACTTATTTGGGACAAAATATTTCATCCCTAACTAGACCGTTTGTATGCGTTCGAACGTTACATTCATTCTGTCATTTTTTTTGGCACGAAATATGAAATTTGTTCCTAAATCTCACTTTTTGGGACGATTTTGAATTCGTCCAAAAAAAAAAATCGTCCCAAAATATCTTTTTTGTTGTAGTGATTGGTTTCCCATCAACATGAAATTAATAAATCAATTGGAAATGGTGGTGAAAACACGTTGTTTGGAAATTAAGGTAGACCTCAATTGGTGAAGGTACAGAAGACTATGTGAATATAATTATGGGAACTCAATGGGTGTGATAGTATTTGAAGATTTGTATGTAAAATAGGAGTAAGAAGAAAACTAGTTACACTAATTAGTATAATGACCAAGGGTAGGTTTGGATATTATAATGCACAAACAGATAACATCAACTCTGATTGTGATGGGAATTGAAGTTAGTTGTCGTAGAGATGAACTAAACTTCATTCCATGGGTATGAAGTTTGGAAAATGTTGCTTGGCAAATTATACTTAACAAGTTGAATAGATTTGTTAGCTTAGAAATGGAAGTAAAGAGTTACTCATAGTGGTATTTAAAATTGTGTGCAAATTCAGTGCTTACACTTTAAAGCTAACGTTGTGGTTGGTCCACCTACATCAAATGTCATTGGAAAGAGTTTGTTACAGTGATATGATGTTGGATCTTCAAAGAACTGCCAGCTAGGGGCTGAAAGTTGAATGTTGTTTCTATATTATATGTAATAATTTAGAAATCTCAAAAATTGACCTTAATGTGTAATTTGTGTAACTGAAAGATATAGGCTACATTTTCGTTCAGGTTTGTACTTCCATGTGGATAAAAGTATGGAAAAATTGCATGCACAACCTGCATATGGATGCCATATAAGTTGATTGAAAGCACTCTAGATGGATAACATAGGGTATAAATGCATCCCAATGGGGGAGTATTGTCCATTGATAAATGCGTTGGCTAACTAAAAATTGGGTCATAATGCAAAGCAGGTTATAAAAAAGTTGGCTAATTATGCACATCTAGGGGATTATACGTTGCAAGATGTTGGGGACTTAAGCAGGTTATCACAGAGGAAGAATGCAATTTAAAGCATACCAATTTAAGTTAAAAACAACACATATATATGATTTATGGATGAATAGGGTAAATTCATCACAAATGTTTTGTTCAAAGTAGGCTTTAAGGGTAAATGCTAAAAAATTAAGGCAACTCATATATTAAAGTAAAACATACCAAGTTACGTTGCATGTTTCATATATATAGTAGTACTACTCATATATATGATATGGGCAATGAAAGCATATGATGAGAGCTGCATGCAGTTTTACATGATTTGGGTGTTAAGGTTTGTGTGGGGAAGAAACTTTTTCTTTCCCACATTTTCCTCAATTTATGATGGATAAGATCATGAAGTTAGCTAACAAAAATAAAGATCAAACTATTAATTGTATCCCTTTTTTGCTATACTGCCCCAAATTCGTTCCAGCAAGTAGATTAAAATTAACGTAGCCAGTAAAATGCTAAGCATTCCATCATGATTTCAAAGTGTTTCCAATTGATTGAATGGTCTGAAACTGCATGCAGCTAGCTACATGTTCTGGACAGTATATATTTAGGTTTAAGAAGTGGTTCAGGAAAAGAAAGGTTTAGAAGTGAGAATTTGAGCATAAGCTAGCGGCCTGTGGATTTATTATAAATGATAATCATCTTCTTCTTCCTAAATTAATGAGGCCAGTAAAGAAAAGAATACCCCACCAATTAATACTCACATTTGACATTCATGACCATCATGCATGACATCATTGGAATATTCCATCAATTTAATATAGGAGTTGGCATGCAGTAAAATAAACAAGAAATACGCTACCAGGCCAATTTAATCTTTGGCGTTATTTTATTCTATTTAATTATTACTAACTAGTGCAGAATAAATTATAACAAAGAATTTGTGGAATATATAGTTAATCATTGATCACCTAGCTACCTTTATATATTAATTTAAAGTTTATTTAGTTTTTCTGGGAAATTAGGTGTATATATAAGTATATATACATATATATATATATATATATATATATATTTATATATGTATAGCAATGTCAGCATATATATCGAGTAGATCATTAGCATTACCAGATGAAGATTTAGTCAAAGTGGCATGCATGCCTGATTAATAACCCAAAAATTGCAGTAAAGTATAAAGTAGGAGAAATATATTTAACTAACACACAGCGGGAGAAGTTTGTTTAAAGGGCGAGATAGGAAATTTGTGCTGAATGATTTTGGCAGGGAAATGGCGCCACTAATGGGGTCCATAGCAAGGTTGAACTGCAGATGGAATGATATGGGCTTGACAGTTGGGAAGTTGGTAGCATGGGTAAGAAATTTGGCCAAATTTGAAGCTGTTCAACGTGTACCAGGTTGCCTCAGTTCTAAACATGCCTATTTCCAGTTGAAAAAAGCTAAGATTGGACTCAACCTTTTCCTCCTTCTACAGCTTCACCTGTTCTTACGACAGAGCTGCTCATAACTCAGATTTCCTCTCCAATACTAAGCAATAAACTGCTTCTCTATCATCTTCACCTCTGCCATGCAACCCAGACCCTCAACCAGGTACACATTGCAAACTTTTAAAGATTTTGTGCTTCTCCTTCTAAAGGCTTTTAAAAAAGGCCAAAACTTACTTCTTTGTTAGCTTGTTTTACACTTTCCAACCACCTGTTCTTGTAAAGCTTTGTCTTTTCTTCTTCTTTAGTTTAGGCAGAATGTTGGAGGTAAAATTTTGAACTTGGTTGATTACATTAAGGTTTGCAAGTCAAAAGTACACGCTAAATAGATGTGCCAGCATGTTATATTTGGAGAAAAGTTTTTTCCATATCAAATACGACCTTATAGTACTACTTGGCTGTTGAGTGGCTGTTGTTGGAGATGTTTCCCTAGGTTATGAGAAAACAGAACATGTAGTTGACTAGTTATAAAGCTCTTTAATACATAGATGTTAATGAACTATGTGCACAATGATTGTTCCTCAGGCCATAATTAGTTTTCTTAGGGTTTCTAGATTTTAGAGATCTAATAATAATATAGGTTTATAACAAGCAATATTACTATGTTAAAAACTAGAGGAATGCTAGAGCATCCTGAAATTGTATGGTACTTGTGACGCCCCCAAATTCCGCTTGGGATTGAACGGACATTTGAATCGTCGAGACATGCAACACAAGGTTACCTGCCCCCGTTCATGACAGATAAGATGCAATGTTCCTAACATGCATCTAGCATTATGCAATATTCGCAGCGGATAATTTTTCTCTTTAGCAAAACTATGCACCAAACAAAAAATATCCCAAATACTTGAAACATATTTCATACATAAAGGCATACTAAAAAGCCGTGATCACCACACTAGTCTAAAATGGTTGTGATCAAAAGAATACTTGAGATACAACTCCAAAAGTACAAGTATTAACCTAAGTTAAATACTATACCATCATCAACATCGCACCGTGGCCTAGTCGACCGTATTCAGTTGGTCAGATTCCAATTCTCCTTTGGGTCCTGTAACAAGATCTACCATTCGGGGGGAATGGTAGTTGGGACTACCACAGTGAGATTTGATTACAAATCTCAGTAAGTTAACATAAAACTTATACACAGGTTAAAAATGCATGCATGGCAGTAAAAGCATAAATGCATAATTATAGTCATACATAAACATAGTATAACTTGACATATAGCATGACTTAACCAGAACTTAAGCGTGAACTGAACTTGACTTAACATGGCATGAACTTAAGCTTAAAACATAACATGAACAATCAACATAACATGAACGTGAAACATAACATGGACATGAACATAACATAACATGAACGTGAGCTTGAACGTATCATAAACGTGAACATAACATGATGTGAACATGAACTTGGAACATAACATGAACATGAACATAACATGTACGTGAGCATAACATAACATGAACTTGATCTGAAACTTGACTTAACATAAACTTGGAATCTTATTTAATTGTCTTGATTAATAACGTGCATTAATACGTACTCCACAGTTGTTGTGGCCCCACGTATTCAAGTAACATAAAACATAATACGTACTCCACAGTTGTTGTGGCCCCACGTATTCTACATGTCACAATTGCTGTGTCTCATGTAGTGTATGCTCCACAGTTGTTGTGGCCCCATACTTCATGCTCCACAGTTGTTGTGGCCCCATGAATTCACATAACATAAAATATAATACGTACTCCACAGTTGTTGTGGCCCCACGTATTCTACATGTCACAATTGCTGTGTCTCATGTAGTGTATGCTCCACAGTTGTTGTGGCCCCATACTTCATGTAACATAAAATATAATACGTACTCCACAGTTGTTGTGGCCCCACGCATTATAAGTAACATAAATATAATACGTACTCCACAGTTGTTGTGGCCCCACGCATTATAAGTAACATAACATAAATATAATACGTACTCCACAGTTGTTGTGGCCCCACGCATTATAAGTAACATAAATATAATACGTACTCCACAGTTGTTGTGGCCCCACGCATTATAAGTAACATAACATAAGATATAATACGTACTCCACAGTTGTTGTGGCCCCACGCATTATAAATAACATAACATAAATATAATACGTACTCCACAGTTGTTGTGGCCCCACGCATTATAAGTAACATAACATAAATATAATACGTACTCCACAGTTGTTGTGGCCCCACGCATTATAAGTAACATAAATATAATACGTACTCCACAGTTGTTGTGGCCCCACGCATTATAAGTAACATAACATAAGATATAATACGTACTCCACAGTTGTTGTGGCCCCACGCATTATAAATAACATAACATAAATATAATACGTACTCCACAGTTGTTGTGGCCCCACGCATTATAAGTAACATAACATAAATATAATACGTACTCCACAGTTGTTGTGGCCCCACGCATTATAAGTAACATAAATATAATACGTACTCCACAGTTGTTGTGGCCCCACGCATTATAAGTAACATAACATAAGATATAATACGTACTCCACAGTTGTTGTGGCCCCACGCATTATAAATAACATAACATAAATATAATACGTACTCCACAGTTGTTGTGGCCCCACGCATTATAAGTAACATAACATAAATATAATACGTACTCCACAGTTGTTGTGGCCCCACGCATTATAAGTAACATAAATATAATACGTACTCCACAGTTGTTGTGGCCCCACGCATTATAAGTAACATAACATAAAATATAATACGTACTCCACAGTTGTTGTGGCCCCACGCATTATAAATAACATAACATAAATATAATACGTACTCCACAGTTGTTGTGGCCCCACGCATTATAAGTAACATAAATATAATACGTACTCCACAGTTGTTGTGGCCCCACGCATTATAAGTAACATAAAATATAATACGTACTCCACAGTTGTTGTGGCCCCACGCATTATAAATAACATAAAATATAATACGTACTCCACAGTTGTTGTGGCCCCACGCATTATAAATAACATAAATATAATACGTACTCCACAGTTGTTGTGGCCCCACGCATTATTATAACATAACATGTCTTATCTTTCTTAATGCATGTGATATTATTTAATATCATATACTTTTCTAACATGGCGTATACTTGTAAATGGCATAATATGATTTAATCATAAACATTTCATGGCATACATGTATCATATGGCATACTTAACATGGCATACTTATAACATACATCATTGTATGACAGAAAAGATTATATAACAGATAATTATTCATGAGAGATTAAATCATACGTAACAGATAAACATGTAATGACATAGCATGACATGGCATATACGATAACATACATACATAAATTGTAGTTCTCTTACCCATCACACATACACAATAAACTGATAGTAAGTTAGAGGCTAACTTACCTCGATCGTCGCGTTCTATGAGAATAGAGCGCGAGACACGAGGAACTGCACAACAGCTGGAAGAGGAACACTCAAGTCCTTAAGATTTTCACTTCTGAACTCAATTGCCATATTGTAAGCACTTGCAACACCACGGCCAACTTGAGGTTTCACTATACTCGGAAGAGATAAATTGACTTCAGAAAGCCTTTGCACTAAAACAAGTTCATTAAAATTATCAATAACAACCAAACAAACAACTCATTTCTCAATCCATATACTCTTAGCCATAGTCAACCACAAGATGACACCAGTCATCCCGGACTATAATCCATATCATCACTGCTTCGGGACACTGTCATACAGTTTCCCAACATTACACCATACGCTCCACACTTCTCTGCTACGCCATTCAACCCTTCGTGACACGCCATCCGGTGTATCACGACTTAGTACAGAGTACACTCACGTGAACTCTCTTCCATTCACACTACAAAACCCATCACTGCGATACACGTCTCACGGTGCATCGCTACGCGACACGGAGTACGCGCTACGCGTACTTCCTTCGCTACAACACTCATCAACACGATGCACATCACACGATGCATCGCCATACCACACGGAGTACACTACATGCGTACTCCCTTCCTTCTACGACCCACATCACTACAGCGCATGTCGCGCGGCGCGTCGCTGCATTACACAGAATACGCTACACGCGTATTCTCTTCACACAACCCGCCGTATCACATCTACGGCATCCATCTCACGCCTATACTTCACAGCACAGTCCACAAAACTACAAAATCAAGCCTAACACTTCACAACCACACTTCGTTTCACAACTACGCAGCGAACTCCACAAACACTAACTACACAGTCTACAGCCAACCAAATCAACTATGTTAAACATAAATAACTAAAGATAGAGGGTTAAGACGAGAGAGATGTGATTGCTGTCGGGAAAGAATCCAAAACTGATAATTTTAGCGGGCTGTTACAGTACTTTTGTGAACTAACATGAAAATATACACTAACCAAGGCATAGCTCAGGATGCTTTATAAAAAAGTTCTGAATCTCCATGTAGCACTGCTTTAAGCAACTGCTTTGCATAAAAATGAAAACCTTACCCATTATTAATATCAAGTTAATTAAGCCATTTAGCATTTTACCCTATATATAAACAGAGGAGGAGAAATATATATTCGTTTGAGGGAAATGATTGTACTGAATTAGAGTTGAGTTACAGGATAGATGGTGTCTAGCAATGCCTATTGGCTCAGCCAGATTGGCATTTCACTTTTTGCCTTCTTGTGGTTGCCATGTCAAACATCTACTTGAACACCCATAGTTAATTT
The DNA here is from genome assembly GCA_011037825.1 of Carya cathayensis. Lineage (NCBI taxonomy): Eukaryota > Viridiplantae > Streptophyta > Magnoliopsida > Fagales > Juglandaceae > Carya > Carya cathayensis. The sequence continues at coordinate 932,611 of QGSO01000416.1, forward strand.
GAAGCCCCTTCGAAAACAATTGGGAGATGCTTAGTCAAGAAGGCAAACAAAGTAACAGGTGGTCATGTCCTTTAATGTGCAGTTTAGGCATATAGTGCAAAGTTTAAATACCAAATATATATGTATAGCAGTGCATACCTGATCAAGTTTTTAGAGTTATTTAAGGTTACGTTAGCTGTAAAGTCACAGTGGGATAGGACGTAGGTTCTTGGAAATATTCCTGAATCATATGTTCACCTCTTCTCCCATGAAAACAACTTTAGAATTGATGCTCCCAATCTTGCTGGAGGACCCAAAATCCACACAGCCTATTATTAAGAATCTATAACCCGATTAGGCAACTAAGAACATACAGTGAGAACTTCTGCAAAATTAACTTAACCAAGTTGTGTCTGTGCTGATTCAACAGGCATTAATGTACTTTTGAAACAGATAATCTGCCTCAATATACATTCAGGCAGATTTTCAAACAATTAAGTTGTTTTATGGGGCATGCAACATTGAAGGAAGTGGATCTGCATTATTAATATACTATAACTGATATATGAACATATAGAGCAGAATGGGTGAATAAGAATTCTATTCATTAGCTTGCATTAAAAATATTCATATGAAAATTCTATTATTACTTTCTGAGAAAACAAAAAGAGAGTATAAATGTGAAACCTTTCAATTCCAAGAATTTTTTCTTTTAACTTTCCAAACTATAAACATCCCTCCAGCTAATTGAAGAAACTTGCAGATTAGCACAATAGAGGTAGTCTGACTGTGGAGCTAAATTATTTGGCATGAAGTTTCGTGAAAGACAAGAAACCATGCAGGTTGGCTTAACAGATTGAGACTCAGATCTTGAGTCTCAATCTTATTCCTACATTTCAATGACACAGTATGACATTACAGAGGCATTTTAGTCTATATTCTGAAGGAAACGTGGTGTGCAATAGTATAATTAGCTCTAGAGATAGTGATTAAGTCTTGGTTTAAAAGGCAGCTGCAGCAATTTGAGCTCCAAATGAATACAACATGAAAAAGGTGAGCCCAATTTTTCAGACTAAACAACTACTCTCAAACATCAAAATGCTGATGTCCCAAACCAGTGAAATTGTCATCACATGAAGTACATTGTATATTAACACAGAGATAGGAAATAAAAAGCACCTCAAAATCAATAGTCTTGTAGGAGGCTTTGTAAAGTTGATTATGGAATAAAGGAGAACATGATTGAATCTACTTAATGAAGGTAAAATCTGCAAGTCTCCATAATTAATGGAGGGAGAAAGGTTTATTAGAATTTAAATTTTATACCACAAAGGAAAAGAAGTTATTAGCTAGTACACCAAAAGAATTGGTGTACTACTTGATGAGAGCCATAATATTCAGTACACTTACACGCACATAAGCAATAAAATAGAGAAGGCTTTCATACCAAGAGTCATAATCTCAATACTTCAATACTAGTTAAGTAATGGGGTACTTACAAATTATTTTATTAGTTCATTTTTTACTTTAAAATAAATTGTAGCATAATGACATGTCAGTAGGTAGTATTTATCATTTATTGATAAATACATTCCAGCCAATTTAGCTGTGTTTGAGTGTTCAAAGTTAGTATGTCTTGTTAAATGAACATTCCAAGAGTGTTAGTTGATCTCCCTAAATTAAATAACATCTAATTGGTAAGTTTGCCACCCCACTCCCTTAGAAGTCTATTGTTTTTCCTGCTGGTGTTCCTTTTTTACACCACAAAATAGAGGAAGGAGGACAACATGGGGTTAAAAGCAGGAGCACATTCTCTCCAAATCTTACATGCCTATTTATCTGGCTTTAATATGCTCTAGTAAATTGTAATGCCACCAACCTAAAAATTAGATGCTTCCTTATAATTTTACATGATGATTAGTACGTTAAATAGTATGTAATTTATGCACTTACATGTTTTCTTGGTTGCATGCAACAAAAACAGTTGGTATTGCCACCCACTAGCAAAGCCAAGGATGGTGAGAACTATAAAGTCTCGCCCTGGGGGGGGGGGGAGGAAGGGGGAGGTCAGAAATGGTAGAGTTGAGACGTGTAGCAGTCCAGCATGAGCAGCGTTGCCTCCAAGAACCATGTTGCGGGATGAGCCGGAGTTAAATGAATCAACTCAGGATGTAGGAGGTGTGGGCCCATAAGAGGTTTTGGGTGGAGCACGGGTTGGAGAGGGTCACGCTAATACAAGTATGTCATCCATTTATCCCACCTATAGCATAATTGATGTATGCTAAATTCATATACAACAACAACTACAAAATATTTCTTGCTTAATGGTATCTATATATCTTGAATGAGATACACTCAATTGATGATTAGATGTAGATCCACCTAGTAATAAAAGAGGTCGATGGCCAACGAAGGGCACACTATTTGAAAGAACGAGGAAAGTGGGTAAAATACCTCTGGTTTTACAAAATGGTCATCGAGGGCCATCTTGCAAGAATGCATTCATATTCACTGGTCGACTAACGGAGATCATTAAAGTACATGCCGAAAAGAGGCATGTTAGTTGGAGGTATGTACCCAAAGACGAGAAGCAAGAGCTGATTGACAGTGTTAGGGTAGGACTTTACTTTCTAATAACAAGATAAGTTGGTTGCTTACTCATTTGACCTAATTACACATGTTCGACAAACTCATGTAACAAAGTGCTTATTTGATATTACTGGCAGATTTTGTTCTGGATTAGACTAGAGACAACCATCGTGAGATGGTTGAGATGCATTTGGCCGATAAGTATAATGTATATCATTATGCATTACACAAAGTGTATTTAAAATATGCTTCACATGAAGAGGCCCTACATGGTGGGACTAGAGACAACCATCGTGAGATGGTTGAGATGCATTTGGCCGATAAGTATAATGTATATCATTATGCATTACATAAAGTGTATTTAAAATATGCTTCACATGAAGAGGCCCTACATGGTGGGACGGATAAGGTGGAGAAATCTGTATGGGAAAAGCTATGTGAATGGTGGGTAAGTGCAACATTCAAGGTATTTCCTTTTGTTTAAGTTTTAGATTAGAATTTAATTGATTAAAAAGTTCCATTAAAATTGATTTTTCAGTACTACATAGTCTTAGGCACATCAAATAGAAGTAGGTTTGATGGAAAATTGTTTTTACCTAACTTTAATTAATACATTGCCAATTATTTATAAAGGGGCATTAATAAATTGGAAACAAATGCAGGAGAAGTCTAGAAGAAACAGTTCAAATAGGCAAAAACTAAAGGTCAAACATACCGGTGGGTGAAAATCCTTTATACGGATAGAGGAGAAGGTTTATGATAGTAAGTGGTATAATATAAGTCAGCTAATGAGTATAAGGTTCATTTAACTTTACTATCAATTGTGTGTTTCAGTGGGAGACGACGCCAAAAATGGTTGCATTCTATAAGGAAACACACTGGTTAACACGGAAGGGTAAATTCATCAATGCAGCAATCGAACACATTTACGTAAGAGTGTGTTTAATTTAAACACCTATGCATCAACAGACTACATAGGTGTTTAACAACTAGCTGATTTTCCTTTCATGACATTTTCAGAATATAATGATGGAGAGGTTAGCTGAAAAAGATCCCGAATAGGATGTTGAAGAAGTGGTTGACACTATCTTCAAAGAAGTCTTGGGAAACAGATTTGGGTATGCAGTAGGAATGGGGCACATGGTGATTTCAGACCCATCTTCTTCAATGAAGAAGAGTAGGATATTTATTCATCTATCGGAGGAGAATCAACAGAACAACAGTGAAGCGGAAATGTACAAGAGCAAACTAGATGCTATGATGGGTGATATTGCAGAGTTGAGGAATAATTTTTCTAAGAATGGGAAGCTCTTAATGAGATATTGGAGCACTGATCAGTCACCCGATGGTAGTGAGTCTCATGGAGAGACTCAACGAGATGCTTAGACATCTCACTTGATGAGAATTTTTTGTGGAGGGCCTTTTTGTGGGGTGTATTTTTTGTGGATTGTTTAAAACATATGTAACAATCCAATGGCCATAGACTTAGGTCCCCCGCTTGTACATTTTGGTACTTTAATATTATAGTTAGGGTGGATATCTATTAACCAGTGCAGGAAAAGTAAGATGATGTGTTTACTTTTTGAGTTGTTGGTATGTTGTTGTTATGAAAGGGTAAGTTCTAAAACAGACATAGTAAAAATATTAATGAAAGTATATTTTGTGATTTGAATAAATGGATGCAAAACTGAACAAGAATGCTAATTTGACTGTTTTTGAAATTACAGGTTAGCAGTATGCATATCAAATTTCAACCATATGGATTGTGGAATGTAGAGCAGGAGTTGGTTTCATGATGAAGAGCATTTTTAGATAATAGGTAATTAGTTGGGCTGTATTTCTTCAATGTTTATAAAGAATTCAAGTAATTGGAGCTATTGATTTGCAAGAGAACTGATGGAAAAATTTGGTACACCATCTTAATTCACACACACCCTCAATTGCACCCAGAAATCTGTTTCAGGTTTGAATTAACAGCCCATTTTGGTTAGTTTAGATGCTGTCCTTAAATATTCACACTAAGTAGTTAGAAGATAAGGAAACCCACTTCTCTAACTAATTTAGATATATAAGGAAACCCACTTCTCTAACAACTAATTTCATGTTGGTCAGTACGACTTGTGGTATAATGAAGGAATTGTGCTTGCTCTATGTTATGCTTATTGCCTAAATAATTTAGCTGCAAACATTAGTAGTTTTGTAAAACAATTCTAGTATCCAAGAGACAGATGTGCATATACACTAGAATTCGAAAATTTAGCAAAGGGAGCTTTGATATATGTAGAAACTTAGATTTAAATTTATACACAATATTGGGGGTCATGTGATGATGCACTAATTCAGTAGCAATATGTGAGAGTTTATACTCTCATACTTACCATTGCTATGGTAGATGGTAAGTCTCAGTATAATTCAAACTATTGTTTTAAAGCAACAGTAAGCTACTAGAATACCAATTGGGCTGTTCAGTTTTGGGATATATATATATGGCAATGCTATTTATCTAACCAGAATGGCTGAGGCTATAGCAATACATATGATTAGAATATGCAACTGCAGGAACGCAATAGCATAGTTGTAATGGTAGGTGTATATTAATTCAATGGGAAACTGTATCAACTATTGAGAAAGGCATTTTCCATACACATCACATAGGTTAATTTCCCCCCCATAAATCTGTATATGCTATATGGGCAAGACATAACTAATTAATACAATTAGTATAGTACAATCCCACCCCATGTCATGTCATTCACCAAAGAACTATACTCTTAGTTTGACATAGTTCTTTTTTGTAATTTTCATATAACATTTAGCAACTTGCTTTGTGTTCTTCAGGGCCTGAAATCAGATTGTTCTGGAGAACAATGTCAGCAACATCATATATATATGCATATATATTTAGTAATCTGTCTATATGGCCCCCCGTCTTATCACAGATGCTGTTGGAGAGGGAATTGTGTTTTCACCTCATGTACTTGGATTTGAGTTGCAAACATCTCGTACATTTCATGGCCTTTAACTAATTGGTTAATATATATGCTGGTAGATTTGTATATTTAATGGTATTTCAATGAATGTTGGTAGATTTATATATAGATGGTTCTACAATTATTTTTGTGTAGAAGGTTATTATGGAACCTATAATTTTGGTACACTTTATTTTGAGGTATTGATCTTCAGCAGATATTTGGATGCAAAGTTGGAATCTATGTAGTTTAACAGGTTATAATTTCTACTAGTTGTCATGACAACTAGTTTGTTTTCACCAATGATCATTGGTGAAAACAAAATGTGAAGTAATGTGTCGGGTTGGTGAGGAAACAAGTTTTATCACAATCTAATTTGCAAAAATGGGTGTTGTGGGAGAAAATGTACTGCTCACATAATGGAATAGTGGGGAAAAAATTAGACCGTATAAGGACTCCAATTAAGATAGACAGCGCGAAGATGTTCATGGCAAAATGGAAATTTCTACAAAAGTTTTAGTTATGGACTACACAATGGAATTTTTTCCCACCAAACAACTGATGGTAAAAGAAATTGTTGCAATCATATTACTTCACATGAATTACTAGTTTTCCCATGAGTCAATGTCATGGAATTCACTAATAGCCACCAAAGAAAATCACCAGTACAAAACCTATTGTCACCACAATTGTCTGGTGCTAAACGGAATTATATATGGATTTAAATAGGTATTCCCGCAACTACAAAGCTATATATATAAAAACAAAATAGCATCACTAATGTTGACGTTAATCTATGACAAAATATCATTGTATATTAATTGATAAATATTTTAGCAACAAAGAGATCCCATAAAAATAAATCCACAAACTAATATGGTTTGCTAGGCTATATTAGATTATAAAGTTACTTTAATTTCAAAATAGACATAACATATCATATGAAGTTATCTCAGTTTATATGTTTAATGAACCGAAAGATAAAAGATGAACTCTTAGAGAAAGAAACTCTCCATTCTCTCTAGAGAGCAAAACAGAAAACAGTCCTAGAGGTAGGGAGGAGCCGGCTCCCTCCTCTTTAATTTCATGTTTGTTTTCCCCTTTTCCAGTCGTAGTTTTTAGTTTGTTTGTTTTGGTCCTTGTAAATAAACCATCGGTGTTTGTGGTTTTGGTGGCTTAAAGGGTGATAGGGTTTTGCTCTCTAGCTACGACGCCATCTTGAGATGAGGAACCATCTGGAGCCAAAAAGAAAACGCCTGCAGAGCACAACCCAGAGGCACATGGCGAAGGAGATTAGAACAGAAGGTAGTGATGAGAAAAGCATCTCATATGGGGATTTATTGGAGAAGAGAGGGGTGAGAATTCTGTTAATGATATAGGCTACTTAAGATAGCATCTCCCTAAAATTGGATTGGCAATGATGCTTGAAAGAGAAAGGCTCGAACAACATTAAAGAGATGTTGATGTTTTCTCTCAACAACACCATTTTGTTGAGGGGTATGCACACACGATGTTTGATGAATGATGCCATGTCTTTTGTAAAAATCAATCATAGCAAATTCAAGTGTGCCTATGTGTGTGACTTGAGCTTTTGTACCATTTGAAAGTTGTACAAAAGCTTGAATGCAGCAGGAAGAATTAGTAAAGAATGAGGTGGAGCACACCATATGATCAATGGCTCCTGTGTCCATGATCCATGGTGTGTTATGAAAGGTGTCATGCTAATCTTGTTAGAGAGCAGTGAGTTTATCATGACTTGTGACATTGAAAAGAGAGGGGTTATGAGAGATGCTAGAACTGGAAAAATAGTGATGATTACCTGCTAGATTGGAGTGAGATGTTGTTGCAGGGACAGGTTCTGAGATAATTGGTGAGGGATGCACAGGGGATGGTAGGAGTGGTTTATTGTGTCCTAAGATTAGCTGAGCGAATTGAGCATTGACAAGAGCCACAAGGTGTTGAGCTTGTGCTTGAGAGAGGTTTAGCTGAGAAGTACTTGGTGCAGGAGATGCATGGCCTGTAGTAACAGTTTGGTCCATAACATAACCATCAAGAGCAACTTGGTATGCAGAGTAAGCAGCAACACGTTTTCCAAAACCATTTCCAAATTTAGATTTGGTAAATTTGAAAGTGGGTGGAAACCCTATTAGTTTGTATCATTTCTCCTTTGTGTGTCCTATCTTCCCACAATGACCACAAACCAAATTTGTTTTCTACTTTTTCTTCGAGAAATTTTGATAAGCAAGCAAGGCAGATGGTTCTGTGGCAAGAACAACTATGTTTCTTGCTTGCCCTTGCCTCTCTTGCTGTAAAATAAGTGAAAAGGTCTTATATAGAGAAGGCAAGGGACTCAACAAGATGATTTTCCCTTTAACAACATCATAGCTATCATTTAAACCCATTAAAAATTTGAAAACGTAGTCCCTTTGCTGAACTTCCTCAATATTCTTTAAAGCATCACATGTACATAAACCGCAAGAGCAACAAGGGAGTGGTCTATAGCAATGCTATTCTTCCCAAATGGCATTAAGTTGGGTGAAATAGTCACTTACAGAACGATGCCCTTGAACTATGCCACTAAGTTTGTGTTGAAGGTGATATATCCTAGCTTCATCAGGTTGTGCAAAACGTTCTTTGAGTTTATCCCATACCTATTTAGCTGAGGTCATGAAAAAAACATTAGAGGCTATGTCCTTGGAAACAAAATTTAAAATCCAAGCAAGCAGAATGGTGTTGCATCGTAACCAAGATACATAAGAGGGATCTGCAAGGTCAGGAGTGGAGATGGTGCCATCCAAGAAATGTGACTTGTTTTTTTATTGAAATTGAGAGAAGGAAAGATCTGCTCCAAGAAATGTAGTTGGAGCCAATTAAGGGTGGTGAGACAATGACAGGGTGGTGAGGTTGTCACTGTGATGCAAGAAAAAAGGGCTGTTTGGATCTTCTATAGGAGAAGAAGAAGAAGAAGAAGAAGAGGATGAGGAAGCCACAACCTCAATGAAAGATGATAAGAAATTGAGTAGGTATTGCAGGAAATTAGTCCTGCTCTGATACTATGTTAGAAACTATTATGAACACAAGATGAAAAATGAGAGGAGATAAATATGTAAGAAGCTATTAAGAATAGGAAATGAAAATGAGAGGAAAGAAATGAAATAGAGATTGACAAAGATTGAAGAGAATTGATTCTCATTGATTTCTTTCTTTACACACACACACACACACACGCACACACATATACATACATACATACATACATACATTACAAAGAAGCAGAAAAAGTAAAAAGCTATTAAAAACTAACTTTTTGATTATCTACACAATTACAACCATCAGTTCAGAACTTTATTTAACAGCATGGTATAAAGCAACTTAATGCATCGTGCCCCTCATCCTTCTTTGTGTGCAGACATAAACTTTCTCAGTTAATGTTCTGCTTTTTTGTACCATCTTCTTTCTTTTCTGCTACTGCTGTCTTATTCTTTTTGTGTACTGCAGCATGTCTCTTTATCAACTACATGTATTTCTTGAGTGTTGCAGTGTATTTCAGGTATGTTATGACTGCTGCCCCTGTGTCCTCCTTGCTTGCATTTCAGTTTGTTAGCTTTGTAATCTGTAAGATATTGGGCACTCTTTGCTTCTTTGAGACCTAAAAGAATACAAATGTTCATTAAAACTAAACCCATGGAATTCATATGTGCTGATGCCTGCATTCTTTCTTTTTAATCCTAAATGCATCATCTTTTTGCAACCTTAATCACGTTGCTTCTGTTATCCTACGTGCTAGGAGCATATTCAGGCTCGACAACCTTAAATATTTCAGGTATGCAAATGATCATCTAAGTTTCAGTTTAGTGACTTGAGTATAGACATAGAAGATTAAACTTAGATATTGTGGTTGAAATGTGTTCATTTTTTTCCCTTTGAAAATTAGAAATACAGTATACTATGATCATGTTCTTCAATATTACAAATTACACACTATAAACTATTCTAGGTCCTTTAATTATTATTATTTTATAAATGGTAGGACCTATTCATAAATAAACTTTCTTCTGATAATCATAGTTGTCCATAACGTCAAAAGGCCACTTATTTTCCTTTCATAAAGAAAAGAAAAACAACCACAAATTGAAAACAGTCAATGAAATTTTATAAAAAATAAAATAAAGTCAATAAGTAGGTGACAAGAAGAGGAGAAGATTTGTAAAGTTCATAACATGATTTAGAAGAGATAATGGGAAACTTTCATTAATTAATTAGAAATAATTTTGATGTTGATCTATGACAAAATGTCATAGCATATTAATTGAGAAATGTTTTTGCTAGCCACAACAAAATTCTATAAAAATAAGTTTACAAACTAACATGTTTTGATATGATATATTAGATTAAAAAATTATTTTTATTGTAAAATAGATCTAATGTATCATATGAAACTATTTCAATTTGTAAGTTTAAATTTGTAAAATATTTTAATGGTTGTAGCACTTATCTATGAGAAGATTGTAAAAAGACACTTATCCTCTATTTATAAAAGATCCTTTTGATAATAAATACAATAATCATAGACGTGATCATTTTTCACAACCTTTTACAAAACAAAATAAAGAGTTCTTGATCGCCAGTAACAAACATTAACATTGGAGCTTTAGTCAATGAATCTCCACATGCTTTTGACAATGGCCTTCCACACAATCCAGGGTTACCATCGAAAGAACTGTTTGGAAACATCTCAAATTGAATTCCATGTGGTATTGGACCTGTGAGAGAATTGTTGAACACTTCAAAAACACTCAAGAAAGTGAGTTGGGTGAGTTGTGGGGGTATTTCTCCAAACAATTTATTTTGAGAAAGATCCAATGATTCTAGATTTGTCAAGTTTGCCAACGATGATGGGATACGACCAGAGAGAGCATTGTTGGAGAAATTGAGAATGTGTAGTCCTTTTAGATTTCCCAATATTTCTGGAATTCCTCCTTCAAATTTGTTGCATGATAAATCTATGACAATGAGTGCATCATGGATCCTCTTAAACTCCAAATCCACACCTTTGGCTGTCAGTGTAATTGAGTAACGGATGCCAGAATAATAATCCAAGTACTGCAACTTTTTTGTATCAAACAATTTCATGGCGTCCCATCATCGGAAGCATTCTACTGGAAAATCTCCAGAAAAATTATTGTAGGAGAGATCGATGATATGCAAGTTAGAGAATGTGCAATTGGTTTGGATATTGCTTATTGCACCATAAAATCTATTACAACGAAGAGTGAAAATCTTTAACTCAGGAATAGTTTCTAACCAAGAGGGAAATGTATCATGGATCTTATTGTAACCAACATCAAGATACATTAATTCTTTACAATTGGCCAATGATCTTGGGAGCCGACCTTGTAATTGGTTGTGATTCAAGTCGATCAAACTTAAGCTGCACCCTTTTGCCCATGCATTTGGGATGGTTCCACCAATGTTATTGCTTCGTAGTCCGAGTGCTTTCAGAGATTGGCTAAAGTTGCAAAAACATGGGTGCAGCATGCCTCTTAAATTGTTATACGACAAATCAAACACATAAAGTGAACTTAGATTGCAAAACAATGGTGAGACTTCTCAAGTAAAAAAATTATTCATAACTTGATAAAGTCTAATAGATGGTGGTGGAATCGGGAGCAATCCACATAGCCTGTTATTCTGAAGGTCAATTTGATATAGATTAGGCCATCAAAGAACATCTTGAGAATTTTCAAAGCCCGTGAGAAGGTTGTTAGAAAGATATAAATCTTGAAGGCTTTCTTTACTTGCATTAAACACCCATTTGGGTATTATACCTTGAATATTGTTTTTCGATAGATCTAGCTTCACAAGTTTGTTCTGGTTTCGTAGGAAATTCGGGAACCTTGTTAAGTTGAGAGAACACAAAAGTAAATATTGTAAACGTGGAAGACTATGATTAGAATTGGCTTTGGTGAGGCATGACAAATCGTCGAACAGGTTCCTTGAGAGGTCCAGATGAGTGAGTTGGGTAAGGTTCCAGATGGAGTTTGAGATCGATCCAGAGAAATTGCAATAAGCAATATCTAAGACCTTTAAGGAATTAAGGTTTCCAATTGAAGTCAGTAGTTTAGCATAAAAACTTGTGTAAGAAAGCGATAAATCTTGAAGGATAGAGCTGGAATGAAATTCGGGCAATTGACCTGTGAGATCTTCATTCTTTCCTATCCTAAGGACCTGTAGCTGTGGTAGATGGAATATTTGAATTGGAAATTCCCCGTACAATCTACAACCTTCTAGGTTTAGACTCCTCAAAGAAGATAAATTTTCCAAGCTTTCAGGCACTTCTCCTGTAACAATAGAATGGCTAAGATTAAGATCTGTCAGCCTTGAAAGATTGCCAATTGTAGATGGGATTTTAGAGGAATTGAAGTCATTATAAGCAAGATTAAGGCTCTGAAGATGAGAAAGGCGGAAGAGGCTGCTATTGGAGTTGATAAAACCAGAGAGACAACCATCACTAAGGTCAAGTTCAATAACATGACCTGTGTGGAGGTCGCACTCAATCCCACCCCATGAGCAGCAATCTGATCTACCTTGCTCTGCTTCTACATCCCATGATGTAGTCCTAGCTGGACATGAAGTGATAAAGCTATCCTTGAATTGAATCAGAGCTAACCTCTCATCTTGATGACAAAGTGGCTGCGAAGAAGACAAAGAGGATGTGAGTAAAAGAAGGAACAATAGTATGAGATTAGAGAAGAGAAAGCGCAAACATATGGTCATGGCTTCAAACTAATAATGTTTTAGAGTGTTGAGATAGTGATAGAAGAAGCAAAGGGCTCTTTCTTTATATAATAAGTACTACTCAAGCAAAGATGTAAGTGGAATGGGTAGGAAACTTCATAATTAATTGGTTGTGGAAAAGAAAGGAAACTTACAAGAAGATGATTACCGCATAAGTCAAATTTTAAATCTTTTTTTTTTTTCCAACAAGGAATAATTTATAACCAGAAAAAAAGACAAGGACCCATACAAGAAGATCAACATTTGCAAAGTAGTATCCGTGACAAAAGGAATTGAAAATTGTATTAAAATTGTTGTGGAGGAGAGAAATTTGATATAATAATTCACTCCATTAAAAAGCTAATATATATAATTTGGATATACTCACTTCTTGGTTTGCCACGGCCACAAGTTCACGTACATTAACGACCTAAGCCACACTTTATTTGGGGAGGTTTTTCCTTTCGTTGGAGCAAGTGGAGGTGAGGGATAGATCATTTCCCTTTCTAATCTTTATTTTTTTGTTTTTAATGAAAATGCTAATTGAACCGATAAAAGTGACCGATTGGGAGAGAGAGAGAGGTCTTTGTAGGCTATTATTATCAAGGTCTAACTCTTGCAAATTAGGTTTGGGAAGAACTATCTTGTGAATTTTCTAATTTCGTGTGAAAGGTGTTAGAAAGATATAAACACCAAATAGATGGTAAAACTAGAGTTATCGATCAAGAATGGTCATTGAAGACTGTTGAACCTAAGGTCGGACTAGGTAAGAGCATCTCAAAATTTCCAAAGCCCATGATAAACTTATAATAATATATATATATATATATATATATATATATTCTGAATAGATGGTAGAATTGGATGAATTGGAAGCAATCCTTTCAACTCGTTGTTGTCAAGGTGTAACATTCATAGATTTGGATACGGCAGAGCAACTTAGAGAATCTTTAACACTTTTTACAAAGTAGAGAGAAAAATAAATATCGAATAGATAGTAAAACTAGAGGAACCGTGTGGTCTTTGCAACCTATTGTTTTTAAGTGTTAAGATATAAAATAAATAATAAAATTTACCTCTTCCCATTAACTTAGGCTTTTGGGATTACTGCTATTTTTTTATATCATATGAAATCACCACTAATTCCAAAAGTTTATACTGATAGAAAGCGATAGATTTTATTATTTATTTTAAATTTTAACACCAAGGTCTAATATTTTCTAAATTAGTAAATGTTGGATCATCTCAAGAATTTTCAAAGCCTGTAAGAAAGTTGAAAGGAAATATTGTAGCTTCTTTACAACTTGCATTTCATAATCATTGGGTATTTCGCCTTTAAGATTGTTATGGATAGATCTAGCTTCACCAATTTTTCCTGGTTTCGTGAGAAATATGGAAACTTTGTTAAGTTGACAGAACTCAAAAATAAAACTTGTAAATGTGGAAGAGTGTTAGTAGAATAGGCTAATTTGGTGAGGCATGACACATCGCTAAATGAATTCTCCGAAAGGTTCAGATAAGAGTTGAATAAGGATAAAGAGCCAATTTGAGATGTATCTAGAGAAATTGAGATAATCAGTCTACAAGAGACGAGATTGATCATAAATTGAGATAAACTATTATAGGTCCTATTATTATTATTTTTATTAATGGCAAGACGTATTCATAAATAAATAACATAAAAGAAATAAAAATGCAAAGAGCTATTTTAGAAATATAGTGAAATATAGGGGGATACGGTAAAGAGGAGAGTAGAACTAGTGTTGGACGGACGTTCAAAGGTCAGCGCACACGAGTTTAGACTAACCACTAGTCGATGGCCAATAAAGGATATGACTCAACCTTTACAGACAAAAATTTAAAAGATGAATTTTTTTTCTATTTAAATTAACAATAAGTCTGAAGGAAACTTCATAATTAATTTGTTGTAGAAAATTAAAGAAAGAAAACTTACAACTGATACCAGTCAACACGTACATTTTAAATTTTAATTTAAGTATTATCTTGATTTTTTCTCAACAATTTAATACCCGTGGACGGAAAAAGCATCTTCTTACAAGATGATTACCCCATACGTAAGTTTTTAAATCTTTTTTTTTTTCCTCGCAAGGAATTGAAAATTGTATTGAGAGAGTGAATATTAATGAATTGGTAATTTTTTTTCTATCCTAAGGTCTTTACAAATTAATTAAACCAATCATGCTTTGCCGTCACCCTTTATCCAATAACAAGTCCTATTATGAAACCACATCCGCGGCCGATCACAACGTTGCAAGTACATCCTGTCTGCATAGTTTCGAAAATGCATGGCCTTCCACACAAATCCTAGTGTTAATGCCTAAAGATGAGTGGCTGTGCTTTTCTGTAGGTGGCCAAGTTTTTAACATGGGAGGAAGTTTTCACAACGTTTCTTCCTTGCCGGTTTCAGTTTTTACTCGTTATGCCTTTTGTCTTTAATTCTTGTTTGTTTACGTTGGGTTAGTTTCTGAAATTAATTTTATATTTTAATGGGTTTGAGACATGACATTTTTTTGTCTTATAATGTTGTTCTTCACGTGGAGCTGTAGGAATTTCTATTCAAAGATCCCAAGTTCACATACCAATTGTCAAAAGTCACAGCAATTGTCGGCCACACTCGGAAAGAAATCGTAGAAAAGGCCATTTCTCTTTTTTCAATCTGAAAACTCAAAAGTTAAAAGGTCGAAAACGGAAAGAAACAAAGCAAAAAGCTCGGTCTCTCTCAATCTCTGCAGAGCTTCTCAAAATGACAAACATGAAGAGCCGAGCCGCACAGAGATCTAAGAGATGATTTCTTTCCCTTCCTCCCCATATTAAAATATTTCGTTCTAAATTTTGGTGCATACAACTGATGAAAACTTCACAAAAGAAAACGTTTCACTACAATTATGTTTTATAATTCTTATACAACTATATCTTAAATTTGAAATATTTTTATAAAATAATTTATAAAAATAATATCATTTTACATAAATATCTTTATTTTCACACATAATTGTAAAAAAAAATAAAAATGGTTATCATTATTCCTCACCCAAGTAGAATTTAAAATTGAAATAAGATAAAGTGAAGATAGTTCAGTTACCCTAAAATATTTTTATGATGGTTAAAAACTATACTATTAGATCAATAAAAGATTATAAAGTTGTTTTGACTTGTAATTCCTTGAATTCAATAGTTTCAAATTAGGCGTTGCAATTCAAGATGACGCGAGTCAAGGAAAATAATTTTTTTAAGGAAAATTGTGATCATTCATTCATAAAAAAACTTATGTCTATGATCGAATACATTCGAAGATGTCACAATATCAAGTATGATATCATAAATCAAAATAATGTATTTGGAGATTTACCAATATATTATTTCTTTTTATGATTGGTCTAGTCTTTATTACTATTAATACTTTTTTTAGACAAATATTCAAGAGATAGTACTCTTTGCCTAAATAGAGACTCAACTTCACCATTCATAAAAAGAAATGACTCAATCTTTATAGACAAAAATCTGAAAGATGAACTCTTTTTCTATTTTAATTAACAATAAGTCTGAAGGAAACTTTATAATTAATTTGTTGTGGAAAAGAAAGCTGAAAACTTATTACTGATAGTCAACACGTACATTTAATTTTTAATTTAATTATTATCTTGATTTTTTTCTCAACAATTTAATACTGGTAGATGGAAAAAGCATCTTCTTACAAGATGATTACCACATAAGTAAGTTTTTAAATCTTTTTTTTTCCCGCAAGGAATAATTCATATCCTGAAAAAATAAAGACAAGGAATTGAAAATTGTATTAAGAAAGTGAATATTAATGAATTGATAATTTTTTTTCTATTTTTTTAAATATTTAAAAATGTATAAAAAAAAAGAAGAAAAAAAAAGTGTATTTGCCTAGTTTTGACAATGCATGGCCTTCCACACAAATTCTATTATTAATGGCTAAACTTGCATAACGGGAGTAAGAAATTATTCCGGGTTCAGGATGGTGATTTAAGTTTCGATACGGTGCTCTTCACGTTCATCTATAAAATAAATATAAATAATCAAATAAAAATAAATAAAGAGAGTTTTTTTTTTATAGTATATATATTTCGTTTTAGAATGGAGCTCGACTTTGTTTTGGGTACAAGATTGAGTTTGAATAAAAATATGATAAAAATCTCGTGATTAAACTTGCATTTTTTGGATCCAATTGAGCTTGACAATCTAATTAAAAACTATCTTAATTTGGCTCGATCGATTACAACCCCAGTCCGAGATGATAGAGAACTTTTGTTTTGGTAGTCACGTTCTTAACAAATTGAAATAGGACTTTGCTAGTAATACATTGATTCCTCTTTAGATGTTCTAGTGAAGTGACCCAATGTCCCAAGTCTTTGAAAAGCAGGCTATAAAAATGTAAAAAGGAAAATTCATGCAAAGCATCTTTTGAATTCCACTTGCTCCTCCATGGCCACAGGTGGCCAACTGCCATCATTGCATAAGAAGAGGAAAAGACTTGAACGCATTTTTTAAGATATATATATCATGGATTCATGGGAGACTTGCAATAACTGACAAAGAGATTTCAATGTCTCTTCGAAAGACCAAATAAACGACAAAATTATCAACAGTCTGCAGACAATAAGAGAAAAAGACTTTGAAACTTGATAACTTGTTGCGGAAAAGAAAGGAAACTTACAACTCGCGACAAGGAGCAAACTTTGATATCAGTCAAACACGTTGGATCATTTAAAAAATATTTTTAATTCTAATCGTGATATCAAAATCTCTTTTTATATATATAATTCCCCTGCTAGACTATTCTAACTGAAAAGATAAAAGGCTATATATTTGGGCATGCATACATACATACATTTCATGATATGGAGTGATCTCACGGAAAAATTAAAGAGCAGTTATTACAAAAAAAAAAAAAGGTTTTTGTGATCATTTTATTGCAATAAAATAACTATTTATAACTAATTTTAATTGCGAATAGTCATTTCGTTATAATAAAATAGTCACAAAAATCTATTTTTCTTGTAGTGAGTGCTAAAGTACGAGCTTGGTCACGAGAAGAATAAAATTTCATTTTATTTTTTTATATTCTTAAATATTTTAAAAAAATTATAATATTATTAAAAAATACTTCTTTAATTATTAAGTAAAAAAATAAAAAATAAAAAAATGGGACCCATTTGTCGGTGAGCGTAAAATTTTTCCAAATTAAACTAGAGTACGATTTGTTGAAAGTTAAAGACATTACTTCTACTTCACAAAGCAAGTGGAATCCTATTTATATATATCTTCTATATATAAAAATTATGTATGAAACGGAAAATCTTATTTTAACAATTTTTGTTGTTTTATCTTTAAAATTAATGCCGTTAGTTGCATAAATAAATTAAAGTGGCTCTCTCTCTTCTTAAAAATTCTTATTTTTTTAATCTCTCTCCCTAATTACTTATGAATAAATTTATAATTATCAAAATTCATGCAGTATGCATCAATCCTAGAACTCATGCATTGATAATCATTTATTAGGAAGTATATTAGATATATACATATATATATATATATATATTCTATTATATATATTTATATATCTATATAAATTATATATTATATAGATATATAAATATATATATGTGATTTAAAATTTCTATTCATTCCTTATATAAATAAAAAGAAATGTAAAATAATTAAGTTTAAATTTATTTACCAACTACATTTACGAATACAATTATTGTAATAAAATATTATTTATTTATCAATTTAAATTAATTATCAAACATTAAAATCAAATAATAATATCTTATAAAAACTTTAGTATTTTATTTCTTTATAAAAATTATATCACTTTTTAAAAATAATCGCTTTATTAAACTAAGAAAATGTGCTCTGCACGTTACTTTACTGTTAACGGCTTGTCTCCTCCACTGCACAGTTTTTGATTCAATGGTTTTTTTTTTTCACGTATTTGTTGTTTCTAGCCGTACCTAAAAGCACATATAGTAGTAAATAATAAGATTTTAATTTTAAATAATTTAAAACCTATTTAAGTCTATCTTACTATTTGATGTTAGAAATTATATTTTTTTCTAAAAGCATTACATTATTAATTGAAATTTTTTTCTTAACAAAAATAATATTAATTCTTAAAAATAATATTTCTATATACTAGACGAACGTCCATTGGACGTTGCTCAACTACTAGTATATCTTTATATATATAAAGTGGCTATCTAACGGAATTTTATTAGTTTAATGGTTTTTGTTGTTTTACCGTTAAAATTAACGCCGTTAGTTACATGAATAAATTAAAGTCGCTCTCTCTTCTTAAAAGTTCTTATTTTTTTAATCTCTCTCCCCTATCAATTATGAATAAATTCATAGTTATCAAAATTCATGCAGCATGCATCGATCCTGGAACCCATGCATTAATAATCATTTATTTAAGAGGTACTTTATTTTTATCTATATAAATTATAATTTATATATAAATTATAATTTATATATAAATTTATATGTGTGATTTAAAATTTCTATTCATTCCTTATATAAATAGAGAGAAATGTAAAATAATTAAATTTAAATCTATTACTAACTATATTTACTAATACAATTATTTCAATAAAATATTATTTATATATCAATTTAAATTCATTATGAAACGTTAAAATCAAATAATAATATCTTATAAAAACCTTAGTATTTGATTTCTTTATAAAAATTATATCACTTTTTAAAAATAATCGTTTTATTAAACTAAGAAAACTTGCTCTACACGTTGCTTTACTGTTATAGTTTGTCTAATGAGTTGTACAGTTTTGGTTTAAGGATTTTTTTTTTACGTATTTGTTGTTTCTAGCCGTACCCAAGAACACATGCAGTAGCAAATAATAAGATTTTAATTCTAAATGTTTTAAAATCGATTTAAGTCTATCAAATACTATTTGATGTTACAGATTAATTTTTTTTTCTAAAAACATTACATTATTAATCAAAAATTTTTTTTTAATAAAAATAATATTTTTATATACTAGACGTATAAACGTCCCTTAAACGTTGCCCAACTACTAGTATACATGTAAGAAGGCAAAAACGTTGCTTGAATAATAAGCACAACAAAAAGCGAAATATATATTCTTAGACGCTAATTCCAAGAAAGACGTTAACACAAATATTAATTATAAGCATCAATTCCAGTGCAAGACGTTTGTTGATGTGAAATTCGAATCTCCCATTATAATACTCTCTTTTACCGTTGCAGTGTCCTTAACGTGTCACTACAGACTCTTTGGTCAGACTATTTTGATTTTCTATGTATTTCAAATTTTAATAATTGTTTTGTTCTGTTTGTTTATGTTATATAAAATAATACGAAATAGGTTATTAGATTTTTTTTATCCGTAGTAGGAGAATCCTCTCCTGATTTAAAAGATGGAGAGTTAGTTTTCTCTTTCCTCCTTTGAAAAATAGGGTTAGATACCTTCTCTCTTGTGAAAGTTTAGTGATGGATATTTCTATTTATTCAAAATGGAGTTTCTTATACAAATCGAATGGAAATCTTTATTGTTTCATAGTCTCACGTCTCAAAATATTTTGTCATTAAAGATATTTATATTAAAGTTAAGACAATATTCATTATAAAGAAATATTTGTCGAGTTCCAACTGGTGAATAGTTTGGCTTGTAATTTTAATTTTTTATTGTAGTTATCAGTCACAATTATAACTCCCTTTATAAATAAAATGAAGTCTAATTCTCATTAAAAAAAAGTAGAAAGTATTCGATAATATTATACGTCATTAGTATTCGAGAGGAGATCAGGAGATCAGGAGTCATGCGCGCTAGGAACAAACAATTCTCCACGTAAGTGTTTTGAAAAAAAGTAAATTCTATTATAAAACTTTATGTAATTTTTTACATGGATTCATTTTTTAATAAAAGATACCAAGACCGGTATATTTCAACCAAAAATTTTCTGATAAAATACTTTTTGAATGAAAATCTAATAAATAATTTTTCTTTAAAAAAAAGGGTGGTTCTGCAGCCACCATGGGAGCTACCCTAGTATATATATATATAATGCTCCTCAAATATTGCTCTGCGCTTTTAAAGAGGTCATGGGAGAATTGGAATAATGAACAATAATGTCTCTTCCAAGACCAAAAAAGTAAACAAGAAAGTTATCATCAAGGTGCGTACTAGAAGAGGAAAACACTTGGGAAACTTCATGATATGTCTTGGGAAAGAAAGGAAACTTACAACTTCAGATGAGAAACAAAATCTGATATCTGTCAAAGCGTTCGTATATAATATTAAAAATCTTTTTAATTTTGATCCTTTTTTTTTTCAATAATTTAATACCGGTAGATGGAAGAAACAAGTTCTTATAACAGGATGATTACCAAACAAGTCAGTTTTAAAAATCTTTCTCTCACAAGGAATAATTTATAATCAGAGCAAATCCAATTACGGCCCACACAAGATTTTTGACATATAATTGGAAATTAATTACTACTGCAAGATGAAAAGTTATTTTTTCCTCCATTGAATTACGTAAATTGTAGGACTTTGCTAATACAATAATTCCCCTTTAGGAGCTCTAGTGAAGTGACCCAATGCCCAAGTCCTTGAAAAGCAGGCTTGCTCCTCCATGGCCACCTGCCGCCATTGCATAAGAAGTGGAAAAGACTTGAGCGTGTTTTTTAAGAGATATATCATGGAAGACTTGCAAGAACTAACAAAGAGATTTCAATGTCTCTTCTAAGACCAAAGATAAGAAGAGGAAAATACTTGGAAAGTTCATAACCCGTTTGAGAAGGTAGATAGAGACAATGGGAGACTTGCATTAATTAATTAATAATGATATTCCAACGTTTCGTTTAAGGTATATATATATAATTTATTTATATAAACAAAATAGCATCAATAATTTTGACGTTGATCTATGACAAAATATCATAGTATATTAATTGAGAAATGTTTTAGCTAGCTACAAAGAAATTCTATAAAAATAAATTTATAAATTAATATGTTTTGATATGATATATTAGATTATAAAGTTAATTTACAAACTAACATGTTTTAGCAAAATGTGAGAATGTTAAGTATTTTACATGTTACGCTCCTTACAAAATTAAATAAAACAGAGCATTAAATACAAATTTAAAAGGAATAATTTTATTCATCACTCTTCATTTTAACATCCACACATCCATGCTGAATACTATTATAATTACTATAATTACTATTTAGATATAGTTGTAATGGATATATTATTAACATATATATAGTCTTACATACTTAAATATTATAATTACTTTTATCTATAGTATATATATATCTCGTTTTTAGATCGAGCTCGATTTTGTTTTCGATACAAGATTGAGTTTGAATAAAAATATGATAAAAATCTCACACTTAAACCTGTATTTTTTGAGTCAAATTGAGCTTGACAATCTAAAGACTGTCTTGATTTGGCTTGATCGATTACATATAAGATGATAGAGAACTTTTTTGTTTTGGGAGTCGAGTTCTTAACAAATTGAAATAGGACTTTGCTAATAAATTAATTCCTCTTTAGATGTTCTAGTGAAGCGACCCAATGCCCAAGTCTTTGAAAAGAAGGCTATAAAAAAGTCGAAAGAAAAATACATGCAAAGCATCTTTAATTTTGGAAACCTGCTCCTCCATGGCCACCTGCCATCATTGCATAAGAAGTGGAAAACACTTGAACGCGTTTTTTTAGAGATATATCATGGAAGACTTGCAAGAACTAACAAAGAGATTTCAATGTCTCTTCCAAGACTAAAAACTTGGAAACTTGATAACTTGTTGTGGAAAAGAAAGGAAACTTACAACTCACGACAAGAACAAACTTTGATATCAATCAAACACGTTCACTTTAAAAATATTTTTAATCTGATCGTGATATCAAAATCTCTTTTAAATATATAATTCCCCTACTAGACTATCCATATTGGAAAGATAAAGGACTGTTATAGTTTGTATATACTCACTTCGATTCTTGGTTTGCATAGAGCTTGACATTTCATGATATGAAGTTTCTCATCAAGGAAAAATTAACAAGGGTATGGTTTGTTAATTTGATAGTTAAAGACATTAATTACTTCTACTTCACAAAGCAAATGGAATCCTATAATACTCCTCAATGCTCCTACTGTCACGGCTAGGGTTCTACGATGTGGAAATGAGTCTGGAAGGAAGAAGGGTTGCGTAATGGGTTGGGTTGCAAGAAGTGGCCGGGCTGTGGTTTGGATTAATAAGAATGTATTAGTGTAATAAGCCCTGTAATAATCCCACGGCCCCACGGGTCCATTAAATAGAACTAGACAGAATCCTATAAACATAAGGATTCTTGCTTTCTTCTTGCGCAAGATGATAAGTTATTTTTTCCTCAATTGAATTAGTAAACATAAATTGTAGGAAATTCTTGTCTTCAGTCTTTGAAAAAAAAAATATTTAATATAAAGAAATTGAGTGTGTTTTTTTTATTTATTGTAATAAAGATAATATAATAATATAATGAAATGACTTTTTAGGGTCTAAAGTCATTTTACATAATATAATGAGGTGTCTGATCAATATAAGAGTGCAAAAAACAAAAAAACTTAAAAAATTACATAAATAATAGACACAAAGCTGAAGGGCAGTAAAAGAACACTCACACCATTATTCTATACAGATGCATACTGTTCACGCAACCTCCCCACTCCGCGTACGTGGAAAATAATTTTTTTTTTTTAAAAATTAAAAACACGGTCGTTTTGTTGAATTGGTAGATTTCAATTCTTCCCCCCCCCCCCCCCCGCGTTCATCATTTGTGAATTCCCCCGCGTTCTCCCCCCTCCCCTGTCCCCCCCGTTCCCCCCCTCCCCTGGGTCGTTTTCTTCGCCGGCGTGAAGTCGAACCGCCCGGCTCTGCCCCGCACCGCAGTTAGAAAATACTCCGGAACGGTGTGGCTCCAGCAGTCTGGCACAGTGGGGCTCCTTCATTCCGGCACGGTAAAAGGGAAAATCGTCTGGGTTCACCATTGCAGTACAACGGTCGCGGTGGCGAGGTGGTCCAAGTTATCGCGGAAGGTGGGTCATCCACATCGAGCGAACACCCAGAGAAGTGAATCGGGTCCACTGTCAACGTCCCATGGAGGTGGTAATCACCAAGCTCCACTGGACCACGGCCGTAAGTCCCTCCTCGTCCGTAAGTCCCTCGTCGACCGTCGATTAAATCAATATATGAGGAAAAATTTTGCCGGACGGTGAAGCTTTACCTTTAGTTTGTTTTGAAATTTATATTTGTTGGATCTAAATATTTGGGTGTCTCGAACAGTTGGATGTTCTGGTGTTTAAGTGATGAAAGCGGAATTTTTTGATCTTCTGCTTATAATAGTTTTAGGGTTTGGTTATGTGTATAGTGTTTTGGTGATTTCCTTGCTGTTTGAAGGTAAATCATAGTTAGCTCATGGTTTTTACCTATGATATTTTGGTTAACAATGTGTGGTATTTGATATATTTCTTCTATAAATGTACTTGGATCTATTTTATACATGGCCTTTTACTCGAATTCTTGAGGCTCATTTGAACCTTACTGGTTTAGAGATTGTAGGTGATGTATGTACTTAGTTGTATGCTTTTGTAGGCTTGATTTACTTGTAAATTGTGAATTTATTTTTCTGAGAGGTTAATGTCAGTATGGATCATGAAGATTTTTATGAAATGAATTTGATTGTGATAATCATGATGCTGGTTTTGTGACTGTTGATGCATGAGATTGGTAAATGTTAAGAAGTTAATTAGATATCCCTTACAATCCCTGTGTCCTTGAATGAGGACTGCACATCTTTTTCATCAATAAAACTTATTGTCTAAAAATGTTAATTATATAAACAAAGTGACATTACATTGTTAGGTGTGACCCAATTTTATTGTAGTATGATAAATCACTTGTTTTCTTTTATTGTTATACTTAATATAGAATACGATTCTGACCCCTTCACTTGTAATCATATGTTGCTGAATATGCTTATTAAGGTGTAGTTGATTCAAGCAAATTTTTTTAATGTAAATCTTCTTAATTTGGGAGTTGAAGTTGTTCTTTTGGACCACCTTAATCATGTGTCATAGTTGATTATGCTGTTACTGCCCATAAAGATGATAATGTGCTTTTGATATGACCAATAGACCTGTTTTACTTGCCAAACATCCTGCCTTGGAGATCCATTCGCTTGCTTCTCGGATTTTAAAGTGGCCTTTTAGTAATTGAATGGGACTATATAATATGAGCTTTTTGGGCAGCTTTGAACCCAGGTCTTGAACATCTAATTAGGTGGGTTTCTTTTCTGTACGTGGGCTATGCCTAACACATTATGTGGATTAATCATGAGGTTTATATAGCAGACTTACTGCTTATTTTTAATTTTCCTGATATTATCTTAAGTTTATGGGCGTTGCTGGGCGTTGCAGTTGCCTGATAATTGTTATGTGTAGGTTGACGGATTTCTTATGTTGAAGCATTATTCTTGTTCTCAATACTTAGTTCAACAATCGTGATGGGCAAAGAGGAAGAAGGAAGGCCACCCAGGCCTTCTACGTCGATTTCTACGACCCATGTAGGATACACACAAATCTGATTGTTTCTATTGTGTTGTCATAGATTTTCCTTTAGCATTTAATTAATCCATTAATAAATATTTGTATATTATAGGGATATTATGGTACTGTAAATCCATATAACCCGCCACAACAGATGATGCCTCTAAATACATTTCCAATTCCATATCCATTGCTTGGGGTAGCCAAGTAAAGTTATTTCTCTATCCCTATATTTATATATATATATATATAAATTTGTTAAATATCGTGGGTTTCAATTAATCTAACATAGTGGGTGGGTAACTGCAGTATGTTCCAATGCGACCCTTTGGACCAACCAATACATCCCCGATGGCGAGTAATCCGGATGAGTTGAGACTTATAGGAGAAGATACAACGAAGGTTAAAATCACTTCATTCTGTTATTTATTTAATTTTGTAATTATTTAAATTATTCTTGTTTAGTGTTGTTTGGGTTTGAGCTATTCTAACACAAGTGGTGTGGGTAACGTACAGTATGTGGCAATGGCACCCTTGGCAATGCGCACCCTTTGGACCTTGTTGCCATCACCTGTTTCTAATGCCAGTACCGGAGGAGTTGACACGAGGTGAAGATACACCCAGGTAGTTCACTTAGTTCTCTTCTTTTTTATATTTTATAAAATTTGTTTGTTTATGTCATCTGTGGGTTTGAGCTATTCTAACAAAAAGTGTGGTATTTTTGTAGTATGTGCCAATACCACCTATTGGCAATGCCACCCTTTCGACCCCGTTGTCATCCTCCTCCGTTGAGTAATCCGGAAGAGTTTCGAAAGGTGAAGATAGAACGCAGGTAGTTCACTTTATTTTTGTATATTAATTATTTATTTAAATTAAATAAATGATGGTAGTGAGTGCGTGGGTTTGAGTTATTCTAACACTGTGCGAGTTTATGGGTAATTCCAGTATGTGGCAATGGCACCCTTTGGTCGAACCACGATGAACCCTTCGTCGAGTAATCCGGATGAGTCCAGACAAGGTGAAGATATAACTCAGGTAGATCACTTCATGCTATTTTCAATTTTTTTATTGTACCTCCGTATTTTCCTTACTGAATAACACAGTAAGGAAAATACAGCATGAAGCACTACCACCATCCAGACCAAGCTACCCCCTACTCACATAGACGCAGTGAGAAGAAAGTTGGAGGTACACGTTTAAGCCTGAATGAGTTAACATCCATGCCATTTCTATGATATATGTTATGCCCAGCTAACCATATATTATCCTTTTCAGAAACTGAACCCGACATAAATATCTCGCCAGATGCGGAGGGGATGAATGAACTATCAGATGATGATGATAAAGTTGACCCTCCAACAGCTGGTATGAAATTTGCATCTGATAAAGAGGTTTTACTCTATTACAAACGATATGCCAAACAAGAGGGTTTTGGTGTTATTATAAAGAGGACAAAGAGAGATCTTGATGGGAATGCGAAGTATGTGACAATTGGTTGTGCACGTGGTGGAAGGTATTATCCTAGCTACAGTAATTTATCAAAGCCCCGACCAACGACAAAAACGGACTGTAAGGCGAAGGTGAATGCTCGGTTTGTGAATGGGGAATGGGTGTTGACAAGTGTTGATCTGGTCCACAATCATAGTACTGTTAGCCCACAGAAGTCTAGATTTTTTAGATCTCACAAAGATTTAGATGAATACAGTCAGAGGATGCTCGACTTGAATGATAGAGCGGGTATTCGGATGAATAAAAATTTCCAAGCACTTGTGACTGAAGCGGGGGGGTTTGAGAATTTAGATTTCCAGGAGAAAGATTGTCGGAATTTTATTGACAAAGCCAGACATTTAAGAATGGGTAAAGGAGGTGGTGAAGCACTGAATGACTACTTTAAGAGAATGAGGAAAATGAATGATGGATTTGTGTCAGTCATGGATGTGGACGATGAATTTAGAGTGAGGAATGTATTTTGGGCTGACGCACGAAGTCGAGCCGCGTACGAGTATTTTGGAGATGTTATCACGTTCGATACAACGTACCTAACAAATAGGTACGGAATGCCGTTTGCTCCCTTCGTCGGTGTCAACCATCATGGCCAGTCCATACTCTTAGGGGCAGGTTTGATTTCAAGTGAGGATACAAGTACGTTCGTATGGTTGTTTGAAGCATGGTTAGAATGCATGAATGGACGGCCACCCAGCGCCATCATAACAGACCAAGACCGTGCAATGAAGAATGCCATTGGTATTGTATTCCCGCAAACAAGGCATAGATATTGTCTCTGGCATATAATGCGGAAATTGCCAGAGAAATTGGGATCCCACTCGGAATACGACTCAGGGTTGAAGGCTGCGATTCAGAATGCAGTCTATGATACACAGACTTGTGAAGAATTTGATGAGAAGTGGGTGCAGCTAATTCATAAGTATGACCTGATGAACAATGCATGGTTGCAGGGGTTGTACACGGATAGGTCATTTTGGGTACCAGTTTATTTGAAAGGGGTATTTTGGGCTGGTATGAGCACTACCCAGCGGTCTGAAAGCATGAACGCCTTCTTCGACGGTTTTGTGCATTCCGGTACGACGTTAAAAGAATTTGTGGATCAATTTGACAATGCCTTGAGGAAGAAGGTGGAGACAGAGACGGCAGCTGATTTCCAGTCGTCCAACCAAACGATCCCATGTGTATCGTCTTTCAAAATTGAGAGGCAGTTTCAATCATTGTACACAAATGCAAAATTTAAGGAGGTCCAATCCGAGGTTTGGGGGATGCTTTTATGTAACCCTTCGCTCGTAAGCACACAAGGTAGCATTTCCACTTTCAATGTTCT
Source organism: Carya cathayensis (assembly GCA_011037825.1). NCBI lineage: Eukaryota > Viridiplantae > Streptophyta > Magnoliopsida > Fagales > Juglandaceae > Carya > Carya cathayensis. The sequence goes on from QGSO01000416.1 coordinate 960,380, forward strand.
CGAAGAAATTTCCATGCCCGATGGACAATCTAAAATTGTGAAATACATAGTTTACTTAAATGAGGATGAATTCCAAGTACAATGCACTTGTGCCTTGTTTGAGATGCGGGGAATTATCTGTAGGCATGCATTTAAAGTCTGTCAGCTTAAGTACATTCATCACGTGCCAGATAAATATGTGTTAGATCGATGGAGGAAAGACATAAAGAGATCTTACAGGCTGGTTAAGAGTAGCTATGATGATTGTCGGGTCAATCTAGATTCACGCCTGCATGACGTTGTTGTTAAAAGATGTGTAAGATTTGCCAAACGTGTACCATGGAATGATGAGTGGGTGAATGCATTCTTTCATATTTTGGAAGAGTTTGAGCAAAACAAAGTAGGATTAAAGCCTGAGTCGGGATCAAGGATATTGAACAAGAATGTGGATGCGATAGACGTCAGAAAATATTAAGTCCACACGTTGTTCGGGGGAAAGGGAGACCCCCAACTCGAAGAAAAGTTCCAATGGTCGAGAAGGCTACAAGGAAGCGAAATAAGAAACAGGTAAGTAATAATCAGAAACTCTCATTTCGTTTTGGTATTTTCTTGATTATTGTACTCATTTGCCTAATATGTGTGTTATTTTATATTTTACAATTTAGACTTATAGGAGAATATTTGTGGAGGACTCACAAAACGTTGACCCTATATCAGTAGATGAAGTTGGTGGAAGAAAATCCGAGGTTCTTATCCCAACGGAAGGTAGTAATGTAACACAAGTAACACCTCCAGCCAGTGACCAGGTTTTCCAATTTTCCCACCTATGCAGTGTTATTTATACAATGTTTGCGTGATTAATGTATATTGATTGTAATAAGTCTCATTGTAACCATCTTCAGGCTACGCCAAGCTTTCCCCATGGAAGTTAGCATAGATACTGACAGACTTTTGGATTACTAGTTTCAGCTAACTTGCAGTCTATCATTTTTGCTACAAAAGGTAAGTTAAAAATTGGCAAGAGCGGGAAAAAGTAAGAGCAAGTTAGAATTCAGTATATATTTATTTTGTTTACGATCTGACCATTCTTCAGCAGAACTTGGGAGAATAATTTCTTGTTTTAATCTTCCTACTGATGATTTAATTGGGATCACTGACGATTTTCTATTCGGTGCATTTATTTGGACAAATGCATTATTGTGCAAGAAAGCATATGTTGGGTGGGTAAGGAAATTAACATAACTTATTGCGTTATATTTTGGTTTTCAATGCAATGCCTTTATAATCCATACATTTCTGGCACATCCATGAAATGCCTTGGTGTTGGTAAAAACTATTTCAACTCTTTGACAATTTTGTGGTTGTGCACATGCAGTTTTGTGATTTTGGGGAGAGATGAGCATCATCATCTTCGTCTTCTACCTAAGAGGGGATGAATTGTGGGGAGTGTAGCGAATATGATCACGGCGTCCGACAAATAATGACGTGAAACATAACATATTTATGAGACTATATCTTATATTTATCCCGGATTTAGAAGCTTGCGTTGCATCCACTGTGCTATAAATCATATGGAACACATATATATTGTTACACCATAAATATGTACCATGTTATTGTTGCTCAATTACATTTCCAAATGAATTATTACTAATTTGGATTTGTTGGTGATTTTGCAGTTGGAAATGACTAGGTTTTTATATCGGATCAACTGTCTGCAAGAGTTGGGTGAATGTGTGAACATCTCCAATTTCACACATGTATTTTGATAGCGTGAATGATGGCTTTTGAGTGGGGAATTTGTATATCGGGCAGCTGTGAAAAGTTTGAAGCAAAAAAATTTTGAGTTATGTTGAAGAGAAAAAAAATACTCCATGTATATGGAGTGATAATAGGTTTTGTAAATAGAATGATGTATATGATGACACAATATATATTGAAAGGGAATGCATATATATTTTGATTAAATACAGTCTTATGGGCAGGTTGAAGGTGCGTGTGTCATGTGTGTGATGAGTGGGTTAAACTTGTATGTGAGATGTGGTAACAAGTTATGTAAGAAAAACAGGTGCCGTATAATGCAGTCTATACCCGCTTGTTTTCTTTCTATATATAGAATGTATTTTGGAACCCTGTTTTGCATTATTGTAAGCATATAACACAAAATCTGCAAGTAATTGTTGATGGGAAGTTGTGAATTCTGTAAGTGGCTGCCGAAATCTGGAAAGAATTTATTGGCAAAATTCTATAGTGGATGGAGTTGGGTGTGTGTCATGGTAAGGAATTTATTGCCGAAATCTCGTTCAAATTCTGCAATGCCAAAAAATACTGCAACTAATTATCCCTCAGCAAATCACAGGGCTTCAAATACTCCATTTCTAGAAAATTAGACAATGGGTAAGTACAGTATTATCTACTTGGATCCTGCATCACCAAAATTACAGTCTATAATAGATTTTGCTGAAAATATTACAATTGCCAAAGAAGGCAATGCCAAAATTCAATACACAATAACAGATGCAAATATGACTTAACATCCACATGAGTCCAGACAACTGTTCGGGTGGCATAGAGACTAGACCACTACATTTTCAGAACCAACCAAAAAATCTTACAATAGATACAATCCAAAACAAACACAAATAGGTACGTATCTTCCTATTCTCTACTATCCTTCTACGCAGGTCGTCTTCTTGTAAGTTAAGCATATTCTCTCTCTCTATTAGTTTGTCCGTCAGTTTTTGAGCTTCATATTCACGCAACAATAAAGCATCCTCCCTCATCCGAAGCTCATTTTCTCTTGTCTTGTTGGTAGTCTCACGTACTAATGATTGAAGTATATCTTCCCAAACGAAGAATTGACATCCGGTTTGTCCCTGTGAACAATTGAAGAAATTCAAGATACATGATAAATGAATTATTGTAAAATAATTCAAAAGATGACCAAGTCCACAAGGTAAAGTTAATTACCGTCTGATAATTTGGACAAGCATAAAATTTCCTATTCGGGTTGTTGTGGGTGCGGGAGATCTTTAATGGCGCTTTCAAACCACACCAACAACTGGGTGAGTCAATTTCAAGATCATTCACTACAGACGATGATGATTGACTCGATGCCATAGTTGATCTAGATTATGATTGACAAATTCCAAACTTTCAATGTAGGTGTACATGCATGTAACAAGAATGCTAACTATATTGTTACAGTTTGAAAATATGTATTTATGCAGAAAATACAGTATTACATGGGTGGGAATCAAAGCATGACATGGCAACATATCTGAAGACCATATAATCCAAAGGAACTGCAGTTTACCTAACAAAATATGGAAAATAAATATGCTACTTGAGTCAATTCCCAAAAAACCATTTAGCACCTGCCCATCACTACATTGTCTACAAAAACTCTCCTCGTTTGGTAGTCCGACAAATTAATTAAGCCAAAGCTAAGACTAAGTGATATAGAATTGAATTTCTATATCTTACTCCTTTTCAGAACAAAAATATTAGTAAATTTTGAGTTTAGGGGACATGAACAAAAATATAAACCGGGAACATCTCCACTTCTAACCAATACAAAGCCAGAGAAAAAGTTCCACTTAGGCTCTCCAACTGGAAAAGGTGTTGTCATCCGCCTGAGATGACAAAAGGAAAAACATAAATAAATCATTCATATGTGAAAACGATGAACTTTAGTTGCTTGGCCTGCGTTACATTGGTGTAAATTCACCCCCAGGTTTTCACCACACTAATAAAGATTTTAGTTGACAATCTCTACATCCATAAGAACATAATCAATCATTGTCTACAAGCTACAGCAAAGGAAACCATATTAGTGTTAGCCTATTCTAACAGGGTTCAGCATCTTATAACATCCACATATGCTGTTAAATGCAATGATCTGAAGTTCCAATCAGAAGTTCCAAACGAGTAACAGTGTTGTTGTCAAAACACAGTTCACAATGGTTTACCCCATTCATAGTGCCATGATCATAAACTAGTGAAAATCACAGCATAGTTGGAGCTGAGAAATACTATAGAAGCATCTCCTCATTATGCTCAAAAGCATTAAATACATCATATCCTGCGCTTAGACTGCTAAGAAGTGAACTACCAACATTGTACAATAATTGAGATAACAGTGCCATGACTCTAAGCGGGTATCACAGTCAATCATTACTTATCAATCATGCTTACTCTCAAGTTCAATCCATCAACATACCAGAAATTGAAAAACAAATTTACGAATTATAAACAAGAGGAAGATTAAAATGCACATAACCCATACAACAAATGGCTCCTGATTTCTTCAAATGCCAACTTCCCACTATTCTCAATTTGAAAAATAAAAATCATTTGCTCGAAGACCTTCTCTCTTTGCTTGGAGATTTTAAAATTTTAACAACCACTTGCTATGTGTTAATGGAAACCCGATGAAAACAAAAAGAAGCCAAAGAAGAATAGTTAGACATTCAGCATACCCACCATTGCCACCATTCAACCAGTTGAATGATTATTTTTTGTTAGTAGTTTTAAAAGTTTCAATAAACAGCAATAATGCATAATCCGTAAACACATGATGTATACAATGATACCATCCCCCATCAAAACTTGTAATTAAATAAAATGCAATCCCCCCATAGACAAACAGTACACATAACATAATGTTTGGATAAAATTATACCCATGTCCATATGAAACATTAGTTCTGACAAGCACATGCAGGAGAACAAACTTCAAATCAGGACCCAATTGCATCACCAAAGCATATCCACTCACTAAGGCAGAAACTTTTTTATCACTTATCAGGTATCAACCTCAAGAAATTTGGGTCCTCCAGCAGCTACTTTAATCTAATAAATGGCATATCAGTAACATATGAAACATTAGTTCTGACAAGCACATGCAGGAGAACAAACTTCAAATTAGGACCCAATTGTAACACCAAAGCACAGAATATCACTAAGGCGGAAACTTTTTTTTCTCTATATTGGGTCCTCCAACAGCTACAATAATCTAATAAATGGGGTATCAGTAACATAATATCAAGACAGTAAAATACAATACAAAAATTATGAATAATCTCTCTATAATAGCTAATATAACCTTTTTTATTTCAGTGATTCAGCCACAAACACCTTCTCTCTCTCTCTCGGATTTCTTGATATCCCCTCTACCAAAGGGGTAGATCTATATCTCGAACTTAACCTGATACAACATATGAACCCAAAACAACTTCAGACCCAGAAATGAAAGATTCAAGAATACTATTCAGTGTACACTTCAAAAAAACTAACCTTTGAGGATGAATCTTGTAGCGGCTCGGGGCTGAAGGATAGAACGGCTGACAGTGACAGAAGAAGGGGTGAGAGAGATAACAAATGCAGAAACTCCACCAGCGAAAATTTGTATTAAAAAAAAAAACCTACCTTTGAGGACGAATCTGTCCACCGTCTACGTTAGACTTCGAGTCACCAACTTCGAGCGGGAGAAGAGATTCGACACTAAAGGGGCTGATTTCTAGGGTTTGGGTCTGAAGGGGCTGATTTCTCGGGACACAAGGGGATTGTTGGCATCAGGGTGAGAAAGAATGGGGCGTCGGGACTCAAGGGGCTGCTTTCTTTGGGTTCGGAATGGAATGGGGCATCAGGACTCAAGGGGTTGATTTCTAGGGTTCTAGACTACTAAAGGGGGTTGGGGTTTCTGGCGTTTGGCTGAGAATAATGAAGCTTCGAGGTGGTCCATAACCGTAGTCCTTCGTAATGGGTATGGGGGGCTGGAGGAAGCAACAACCACGTGAGGGTGTTCGGTGAGGTCGACTGGGTCTTCTTGAAGACTGAGAGGTCTGAAGAGGGAAACTTTGAGGTCTGAAGCGGGAGAAATCTGAGAGAGAATTCTGAGAGCTCGGGGGGTAATTCAATTTTGGAGCCGGTCGTTAAATTAACCGTGACGTGTGAACCGAACCGGTTGGCCACGTCAGGAGTGTGGCGTGTGAAAAATAAAGCCGGAGGATGGATAGAGTTTTTGAAAACAAAATTAGTGGCAGTTTTCCAATAAATAGAAAATACATTAATGGTTTCGTTAAAACACCTACCTCTCATATTTTCATTTGTTTTGAAATGAAAACCTTTTTGTATGGAGCTGAAACGGTACTATATATAATCTACTCTCCTGGAGACTTTAATTGCCCTCACCTAATTAATGATCATATTTTTTTAACATATGTATATCTTGGAGCAAGTGGAGGGGATAGATATCCTTCCTCTTTCTGGTTTATTTATTTATTTATTATTATTATTATTATTATTATTATTATATTTTAAGTATTTGCAACTTTTTTCAGATTATTTTTGTAGTATAGTTTTATTCTAATTTCTAGGTTTTATTTTAATTTTTAAAGTCTTTCTTTATTTAATTTTGATTTTTTTTTTTAAAATAGACTTCAATTCATTCATAAAGGAAGTTACATCTGTGACTGATAAATACATGGAGAAAACTCTGATTACAAGCCAAACTACTCATATATTTGGGCTTCCCCGCACACAAATTTCTTTATAGCGGACATTGTCTGAAACATCAAATAAACTCTCTAGTAACAAGACCTTATTAGATGCGAGACTTTGTAAACAATAGATGTATCCATCTCGACTTGTTCGAGAAAACACATCCAAAACCCACCCTCCAAAAGAGGGGAGGGGGAAACCCTCATTCTCTAAAAGAGGAGAGGGACAAGCCTGCTATGAATAAATAGTCCAATAGTCTATTCTTATTTCTTTTACCTAAATATAATAGAAAAAACAACATTATAATAATAAACATTAAAACATTAAAATATTAAAACACTCATAATGACCCTCCAACAGGCTGCCAGTCGTGATGTACTTTTGTCCAGCCCACGGCACTTTCTTGCCACTATCTTTTGCCCATCAGTCTGTCCATGAGTGCCCGACAGACATCCACGTTCTCCTGTAAATTTGTCAAGCCATTTATAATGTTTCGGCTGACATGGAGGTAAATATGGTACCAGAATTATCCATTCTTGAGTTTGTTCAGCTTACTTCTTTTTGAACGTCTAATTTACAAACCAATCATGCTTTCTTGCGGTCACCTTTTGTCCAATGACAAGTCTTAAATATTACGACTCTACATCTACAGAAAATCACAACTAATTTCCAACCAAACTCAAATGGAGACAGTAGTCAATAAATATTGATAATTTCCTCCATACATTGGAGGTATATATAGGCGATGAAGCTCTACATAGTTTTGGCAATGGTCTTCAACACTTAAAATCTTGGAATACTTTTGAATGAAGTACTGTCACTACAACAAAAGAGGCCTTTGGCGGCGATTTTCATTTCGCCGCAAAAGATATTGCTGCAAATGGACTTTAATCACAACGTTTTTTCATTTTGCCATTAAATTCTGATGAAAAATTCATTATGTAATCTTTTGCAGTGACTTTATATTTATTGTGACAGTTTTTTATGGTCGCAATAAATGATATTTACTGTAGTAGCATATTCTCTTCGACAACAGAGAAAAATTGCCACGAAATTCGCATGTTGTGGCGACTTTTTCTTGTGGCCGAAAAAAAAGCGTAGCAAAGGGATTCGAATAACAAGTCTGATGACAACAGCAACTTGCGGCGACTTTTATGTTTTTACGGTGATAATTGTCCAGCGCTAATGTAGCAAAGAATCATGTTGTTGTGACAAATCTTCCGCCTCAAATAGCACTATAGGAGCCGCAAAAGGATTTCTAACTAATTTTCTACTCGAACGGAGAATAACAAGTACAAGATTTATTTGCGACTAACAAATTATTATTTACGGCGATAGTCACCAGATAAGACCTGCTTGCCCCACTTTTTTCTTCACCCCTTTTATCTCCTCCCCACAGCCCGATACTCCTCCTCTGTGTTGTGCCTAAAGCCGCCCAGAAATCACACCCACAATAGATAGAGACAATATTTAAGTGGTTCGGCAACTTGCCTACGTCCACTGAAGCGGAAATTCAATATTTTCAATATGTTTGTACAAAATTACAAACACTCATGAACAATCTCTCTATCTCTCAAATGGCACTCCGTTCTGGGTTTCCCCAGAGCCTAAATTTTGCCCCAAGCCCTCTGCCTCGATCTCTCACCGTAGTGAGGATGGTTTTCTTCTTCACAAATCATCTCTTTTTATAGGAGAGCTATGGGAGGACATCCACCCACTTGTGGAGGTGGGTAGGGTGGGTGGATGGTAGGTGAGGATGGGGTTGGTGGATGGTAGGTGAGGATGGGGTGGGTGGGTTGCAAACCCAAACCCATTTCATACTTGGGTGGTCTTGGTTCAACAATCACCCCCTCCACCCAAGTGTGTCATATTAGGATGTTTACAAACTGATTCATTATTCAAATGAATGCACTCCTTCATTCGAATGCTTGTCAGCTATGAGAGATCCGCTATCAAATGCATCTTCAGGTACGTCTTCAAATGGATGTCCATATGCCTCTCCAAATGCATTTTCAAATGCATTAGCATCGTCTACACCCACGGAGCTTGCAAGGGATTTTCTTCAGAGAAGATTTACAAGTGCTTTACCGCACAATCTCAACTCTCTAGGATTCTTCTTTTCGCTCGAGTCCATGAGTCCGCACTCATGTACACCTTGAGCAAACTGAGCTTCGCTCGAGCCACAGCCGAGCGAACAATCTACCTGGTTGCCTTTACAGCTTTCAAAACCAAGCTCCATAATCCTACAATACACCAATCTCCAACTTGGAGACTGGTTCTCAACATGCCAAGCTCTATCTCTAGCACGATCCCTTATTATCTATGCAATTTTACAGCTCATGTCTTCAAGTTAGAAGACTAACTAAAGTGATGCATAACTTTAGTTCATCACGTACAATGCCCTTAATCAACACATCTATATAGGGCAACTCATCTCCCACTGCACTGGGAATCAATGGTTTCGCACGGACCTTGACACATATCAGAGAACCTATTGCTGAGGTCTCCTTCTCTGATCTGGGTGACTGATCATCCTGCTGCTGTCTTCAATCGATGTGCCCATCTTGTGTGCAGTTTTCGACTTGCATAATCTCCATTCTTGCAAGATTTTTCTTCATACCGTAGTTCACTACCTTCATTCAGCATGATACAATTTAAGGTAGTAACCACCATGGAAGTCTGATCGTTTTGGCAGCCATGTGATTATCAACTCTAGGTGTAGATATCCCTGGAACATCTGACGTTTTGTTCCCATCTCTCACACCTTTGCTTCATGTCGTGTTCTAGGGAGATTTCTTCAGGTTTAGATGAGGAAAAGTAAAATTGAGCTCCTTTTACTTTTTCATCTAATTCACATGACCATTACCACAACCCAAGACCAATGAATCATTCGTGACCTTCCACGACCTTCTGAGAAAACAAACCTGAATGACTGTTGTCTTTAAGCTGTCTTTAACAGCATTGTGCACTACAAGAAATACAACATCTTGTATTTCTTCAGTCACCATATTCACAACATCATTCTCAGTTTTCTCCTAATTTTAGCAGTCTCTTGTGGCCTGTCTTGGCACAAACTCGAGATCATGCCAGAATCTCTTCTGCGCTCCTCCTCATCTAGGATAAGATCTCTTCAACTTCGTCTTCTTTGCAGAATTACTCATAGTCATTCTCATGACCTCCCAACTTTTTGACCGCAACGCCAAATACTATTGGGCAACAATAGTACCTTCTGCCTTTTCTGAAGTTGACCAATTTCTTCATCAGCACTTTGTTATTTGCAACTGGCTTTTCAAAGAAAGCCATACTGAGATCCGGTGTGGTTCTCCTCTTAATAACATTATGCTCCATGAATTGTATGACTGCCAAAACCTGCTGATATAACAAATTAATCAGCATCGTCCATGATTTGAAGTTTGCGCCATCAAACTTCACGATCCCAACTGGCTTAAATCAAGCCCAAGCGAACTGAGTCAGGCAATATTGGACTCCAACTGGCTGACATCAAGCCCAAACCAATGAGTCCATCACGACTCCAACTGGCTGCGATCAAGCCCACAGCAAATGAGTCCGTCATGACTCCAACTGGCTACGATCAAGTCCAAAACCGATATGAAATATGAACGGTCCAGATCATTAGTACTGATGGCGAATCTCAACATTCCCACTACACAGATGAGTCTAGAATGATCCAAATAGTTTGTCAGCACTATTTGATCATCGCAATTGAACTCCAACCGGCATAAATCATGCCCAAAATGATCTGCAACTCCTGGACAGTTCAGATCGACAGTTCCGATGGAGAATCTCAACATTCCCACCACACAGATGAGTCCAGAATGATCCAAATAGTTTGCCAGCACTATTTGATCATTGCAATTAGACTCCAACTGGCGTAGATCTAGCCCAACATGATCTGCAACTCATCGACAGTTCAGATCGGCTGTACCGATGGTGAATCTCCACATTCCCATCGTACAGATGAGTCCAGAATGATCCAAATAGTTTGACAGCACTATTTGATCGTTGAAATCGGACTCTGAATGGCTTAGATCTAGCCCAACAAAAATCTGAAAAACGGACGGTCCAGATCATCTGGCGCGTGTAGTACACACGTTGCAGAGGGTGTCTGGCGCGCGTGAGTATCATGCGCCAAGCCCCTCTAGGGCGCGTGGATGAGTGCCCCGCACACGTCTTCAACTTCTTGGGTAAACCAATTCCTCCACCTCATTCCTAATATTGTCTTGATGAATTTTTACCGTAGAAATGAATAGTACCTCACTAAATAAGTTCCAAGGAAAGATTGGAGGGTCACAATGGACACACTTAAAATTTCCAATCTCCTAAACAGAATCTCCTTAGACTATACGTATCCACACTACCACACCAAAATTCCACCCCACAAAAAGATCCTAATGGCTCTGATACGAATTGTTGTGCCTAAAGCCGCC
>QGSO01000417.1:0-79566 GCA_011037825.1 Carya cathayensis
AATGAAAATATGTGTCAAGTTTTTGCTAAGACTACACAGGATGAATTTGAAATGAGCATGATGGGAGAACTTACATTCTTTCTCGGATTACAAATCAAGCAAGCAAAAAGTGGGACATTCATCAATCAATCAAAATATATTAAGGAATTGCTGAAGAAGTTTGGGGATGAAAGGTGCTAAGGAAATTGAAACACCAATGAGCCCATCTACTAAACTTGATAAAGATGAATCCGGTAAGCCAGTTGACTCAAAGGTATATCGAGGTATGATTGGTAGCTTATTATATTTGACAGCCAGTAGACCAGATATTATGTTCAGTGTGTGCTTATGTGCACGCTTTCAATCATCTCCAAAAGAATCACATTTAATTGCAGTTAAGCGCATTCTTAGATATCTTAGTGGTACAATTAACCTAGGGTTATGGTACCCTAAACACACATCTTTTGATCTAATCAGCTACACAGATGCAGATTATGTTGGTTGCAAAATAGATCGAAAAAGCACTAGTGGAGCATGTCACTTCTTAGGTCATGCATTAGTTTCCTGATTTAGTAAAAAACAAAATTCTGTTGCACTATCTACTGCTGAGGCAGAATATGTTGCTGCGGGTAGTTGTTGTGCTCAAGTTCTTTACATGAAGCAACAACTTGAAGATTTTAAACTCATTATAATCATATTCCAATCAAATGTGATAATACAAGTGCTATAAATCTTTCAAAGAACCCAATACAACATTCTAGAACTAAGCATATTGAAATAAGATATCATTTTCTTCGAGATTATGTGCAGAAAGGCGATATAGTACTAGAGTTCACAAACACACACGATCAGTTTGTAGATATATTCACAAAACCTTTACCAGAAGATAGATTATGTATGATTAGAAGAGAAATAGTTATGATGCATATTATAAATATCTCTTAAAAGATAGATCAGAGTTCATAAAAATAGAGAGATTTTTTTTAAATACTTTTACATAAACTTGAGGTTCTTAGCCTCATGTTTGAGACGCTCATTCTCTTCATACAATATCATGTCATCCCTATCCATGGGAACTGGCAAGCGGAATGAACATTTCAATAGAGATTTTAACTGTTTATTCTTCTGCCGAAGGATTCCTTCCCTTGTGTGAGACTCTTGAACAATTCGTTGAAGTACAACAATTTGTTCTTTAAGCTTTTCAACCTCATGGTTTTTGGCTTGTACCCGCTGGGAAAAAGTAACAATAGAGGATGAGTAGCGAGTCCCGAGACTCACCAAGTCGTAGATAGCATTGGAGTCTGACTTATTAACCATACTATTATTTTCTTGCTGCAACATGGCACCAATGGTAGCTGCAGAAAGGACAGGAGATTGAGGTGTAGAATACCTCATAGATGGATTTAGAGGAATGTTAGAAGAATTGGCCATTGAGAAAAGAATTGAAAACTTAAAGCGAGAATGTAGAAGGAATGCAGATGAGTTATAGAGATGAGAATAAGATTTGATGCAAATCGAATGAATTTTAAGACTGATTTTATAGAGATAGCATAAAGAACAAGACAAACTAGTCTAAATCAGGCGTTTGTTTAAATCTCGTTTGTCAACAACATCAGGCCATTGTTTAAATCTTTAGCAGCACTAAATTCATAGAGTTAGGCCTCGAGGCTTTGTAGGACTTGTCGGGTCACGGACGACTTTCTTTTTCAACTATCTACAGTGTATTTTTAACGCACCATTTTCTTCAGTCTACTTACTTGCTGCCGATCCTTTTTAATGATGCCAAAAGGGGGAGAAGTTTTAGACTAGAACTTTAACATTGTTTAAATTGCTAAACTTGTTATATATGCTTGGAATTATATTTATATTTTTGCTTGAAAAACTAACGCACATTCTCAGGGGGAGCTTAAGTATTAATACAGGCTTCAGGTTACATCAAGTATTTGTCATCATCAAAAAGGGGGAGATTGTTGAACCTAAGGTTTCAAGTTTTGTGTAATTATATATTTACACATGGATTTTGATGATAACAAATGAATTCAAAGAATGAAGGAGTCTCAAGCTCAATTTGTCCACACAATGGAGTCAAGCACATCAAGGAACCAAGCATGAGCAAGAAGGAAACAAGTTCACATTAAAGTCATAGAGAAATGTTGTAAATCTCTTAAAATTTGAAATTAGGATTAAGGCTCAAAAATTAATATTTTATCATAAAGCATTAAAATACATTTTCCACATGTGCATGAATATTTTGAAAATTAAATTTGAAAATTTTGAAAGATAATTGATTGTCATCTTTCACATGTGCATGCCATGATTAAAGGTTTGAACTTTGAAAATATTAAAGACGATTGATTGTCATCTTTCACATGTGCATGTTTTATTTGAATAATTTCAAAAGTGATTGATGCTTTTCTTGACTTATGCAAAAGGAAGATGTCTTTGTTTGAAAAATTTGAAAAGTAAAGTGTGATTCTTTTGTCATATGCAAAAAGTAAAATATTAGGTTTGAAATTTTTGACAAGCAAAGTGTGCTCCTTTTGTCATATGCAAAAAGTAAAATATTAGGTTTGAAATTTTTGAAAAATGAATGATGATGTTTTTGACATGTGAATCTTTTTAAATTTGAATATGAAGTCTCATATGCCTATAAATAGATCATTTGAGAGCTTCACATTCATAACACCAAGAGCATACAACTCTCATTCAAAGCTTTCATTCTCTCTTCTCTAAGCATTGAGCCTTAAACCTTGTTCATTATGAGCGATATAGTTTGTGCTTGTATTGTTCTTATTTCACTCATTGAGGAGTGTTTACCCACTATCAATTCTTGTAACAGTAATAGGGTGTGTACAACCCTTGTGCGTGTAGAAATTGTTCTACATAGGGAATCGTTGAATCACCACGTGTAAGGTGATTGCAAGTATAGAGGGTGTTCTACACGGATCCTTTGTAGCGGTGTTGTTCAAAGGTGTAATAGGTTTCTATCTCCACCTGAAGGAGATTGAATAGTGAATTCGGGGATCCTCAAGGGGTAGCTTGAGGCGAGGACGTAGGCAGTGGGGCCGAACCTCGTTAATATACTGAGTTTGCTTCTCTCTTACCCTTACTCTTTATATTTATTGCTGTTTCTTATTTTGTTTATATTTTATATTGTATATTTGATTTATAATTGTTATTTTTTTTAAATACAACTCAATTCACCCCCCCTCTTGTGTTAGTCATCTGGGCAACACATGTGTATCATGACCCCAAGCCGAGATGGGGCATTATCTTGGTGGAGCTCCTCTGGTCATTCGGGAGTGGAATATACTGAATGACATCCCTTGAATTATCGCTGGGTGACAACGGGATCAGACGGGCTGGTGATGCTCTCGTGCCTACTTCGTGGCCCCTCTACTAGCGGGGGCTAGAGGATGCTCGGCCACGAATGCGATGGGCACGGAAATAGGCATTGCTCGTTACGAAGTCACACGCATTGTTGTTACCCATGGTATGGCGAAGGGAGCCAAGGTGTGCGGATGGTACCTAGGGGAGATCATGGAGCATACGGTTAAAATTAGATATGTGGGCCATTTTTCGAGAAAATGGCAAGCTTTGATAAATGGATTTATATGGACCATTTTCGGAGAAAATGGTGGAATTTATATTGGACCATTTTCTCAAAAAATGGCAGGTGTTTTCTTGGATATGCTTTTGGATCATGTATTTTGGTTATATGATGTTGTTACTAGAAAATTTTAATATTTTCTAATACACTTGTATTTAAGCGAACTTGTATTTAAACAAATTCTGGTACTTAGTTGATCGACTTAACTTATCCGCTGCATCTTTCATTTTACACGTGTTGCATGTGCACACACTTAGCACTTGTCGTTGGGGTGTGTAACTCGTGTTGTCATCATCCTAACGCCTCGATTTCCACATGTCCGTACATGAGAGTTGATGCCGTCACAGGTAGTATTAGAGTAGTTCGGCTCTGGGTAAAAACCACATGTCCTGTAGATGCAATACCTGAAAATTTTAAAGTTGTGATTTGAAATTATTTTGTTTGAAGTATGTTATTTTAATTGTTTTATTTATTTATTTGTATACTACTTTATTTATTTTATTGTATGTTTATTGTAATTTATTTGTTTTATTTTATTGTATGTTATTTTATTATGTTGGTTTTATTCTATTTTATTTCATGTTATTTTTTTGTATTTTAAATTATTTTACTATATTGTATTTTAACCGTTTTGAGTTGAAAATAAGGTTAAGGGTTATGCTATGGCAGAAGGATTGAACGACTGAGAGTGCCATTGTTAGGTATGGATATTTAGTGTAGTAGGCTTAAACTTTTATCGACTTGGTTTACTTTTATAACATCGTGGTTCGAAGGAAATGGTATGGCTTGGGTGATCTCTTTGGGAAGTAGGAACTAAAGTCGCAACTGGGGAGGAAACAACTTTAAATCGCTTAGGATGATTGAGGTCAAAGGTTCCAAGGAATTTATAAAATAGTCTGTGGAATGGGAGATTATAAGTTCAACGAACTTCAATGATAGATTTATGGGAGTTTCACCTAAGATTTGAGGCCCTATAGATTTTATGAAACAAGTTTGTGGAATTCAAGGTGATAGATTCGACAAACATTTGAAGGATTACGTAAATTAGAAGTTTTAGGTTTTGCCAATTTTGATGAGCAATTTGATAACATTTGGAGGTTTAGAATTTACAAGCTTGATAAAGTGATTGTTTTTAGATCTAAGTTCATAGGTCTTAAGTATTTCGGAAAATGATTTATTATCCATTAATGTTTTAGATTTTGAAAGCTTCGAGAGTTAATTGTTTTATTATGGGGTATAAGTTCATTGATCTTACATATTTCAGAAGATGATTCTTATTTGATTTAAGGTTTTAGAATTGTAGAGTTGAAGGACTGATTTATAATAAGATTTGAGTTCTTAGTTTTGCAGACTTGGTGCCCTAGCTTGATATACTCTCGAGATTAATTAGTTTGTAACCATTAAAATGAGGTTGATCAAAGTTGAGTTATTGATATGAAAATTTTTCAAGAGTGCATTTCTTTGAGGATTGAAGGCAATGATCTAGTTTGTGTATTTCTCTTAGGATTGAAGATATCGATCTAGTTCAGAAATCATTATTGTTAACTCGAGGTTGTTGTAGCAGATTTTAGGCAATGACTTTTATCAATTCAAAAGATATAGGTCCATCAGGGTGTTGGAAATAGTAGGTTATGTGTTGGTATTGAATGCGATTGAATTTGAGGCTATTTGTTCTGCAGTCTTTTGGGAATGGATTCTTAGCAGGTTTAAGGTCATTCTCGGTACAAAAATTTAAGAAATAGCTGGTTGTTGATTTAAGGATATAAGTTGAGCATATTCATGAATGATTCTTGTTGATTTGAGGATATAAGTCCAGATGATAGAAATGGTAGTAATGGATCACTTGTAAGTTTGAATGATTATTAGTTTTGGCTAAGGGTGCATGAGATCGATGTGTAGCAGTGGTGAGTGTGTATGGATTTCGGAGAGTGTTGGTCCTAGCCTCATTTATTTTTGGCTTGGTAGGAGTTGAAGAGGAATCTGTGCGATAATATTAAATTCAAGAGATCTTGGCTTTGAGTTTTTGGTGAGTTGATCGGAGTGTGTGGTCGAAGCGGGTTACTCATTGGAATGATGGTTGGCAATAATTGTTGTGATCATCTTCAGGAATTAATTGTGACTTGAGGTCACATAGGAATTTAAATTTGTGAGGCTATACTTTCCTTTAGAGATCGAGCGTCTAGTTGGGAGAATTATGGACATTGTCATTTAACTTGAAGAGAGATTGTTGGGTCACCATGTGATTGAGCTGAGTTATTGCATATTTTAATGCTTTTGGAACCAATATATCTTAATTCTTTCATTACTTTATCATTGGTTTTATATGGAAAAATGAATGAATCCAAGTTGTGATTTTAATTTATTAAATGTATGAATTTTTGCTTAATATGCCACCGCTCGAGCGAATTCAGGTAGATTCAAACACTCGATTGCCGCTCGACAGTGAGCTCGAGCAAGTTGCGGGAAAGGAGATCGCTCGAGCGGCCAAATGCCTCCGCTCGAGCGAAGTCAGACAGAGTTGAATGCTCGATGTTCGCTTGACACTCCGCTCGAGCGAACTTAGGCAGAGTTGAACGCTCGATGTCTGTTCGACACTCCGTTTGAGCGGACATCGTATTTTATAGATCTAGGGTTTATTCTGCCGTTAGGGTATATATATGATTTTTCACATCTTATAGTCGACTTTTGGCCTGGAAAACACTGTTTCGATTAGAGGAACACTGCGAATTTCTTTTTTCATTGATTTTCACTCAGATCCCGAGAGGAGGATTCACACAAGCGATCATTCACGCAGCAACACGAATTCTTCGGAAGCATTCACTCACATGGCAGCATATTGAAGAACTCCTTGAGGGGTCCAACTGCTACTGCATCCTAGCCTCCTCCACCGCTTCAACTTTTCATCTCAATTCAATTGGCTTGATCTTTTCATTCCATACTTGTTATTTCATTTCAGTTTTAAGTTTCTGGATTATTTTGGAGATTTTTGATTTAGAAGTTTGAGTAATTTATTTGTTATTTATTTAGTTCATGTTATTTATTTTTTCTCGTTTCGTTAAGCTTTCATTTTAATAGTGATTACAATTGCTATGATTTAATTTTGAGAATTTGTGATTTGAATACAGTGATGAACCCTAGAATATTGATTTTGGGGCTTTTCAATTTTCAGTGCATGTTTTGTCAATTACTTTCTAATCTAGTTTAATTCTTAACTTAGTTTTATTAATTTCTGAGTTTAATCTAATTAGTCTTTTACATTTCAATCCGATAATCAAAATCTAAAAATATGAATCTAGTCCATGACTAGTACCTTTTTCCATCCATTGCACATACCATCATATTTATTTTCTCTTTGTGAAGTTTTTCACCATTTTGGGTCACCATGTGCAGTGTATGATAAAATCTGGGAAGCTAAAGTTTAGGGATCAACGGTGGGTAACATAATCAATTATGTGAGCTAATAAAGCATTAAAGTTTATAGGTTTTAATAAGGTGTTTTGTTCTTGTTTTTGTAAGTGCACGAGTTTTTTTTTGTTTTGGTTTCTAGGTGTTTTTGCAGGTTGTCTTGGTTTTTGTTTTAGGCTTGTTGGTTTTTTTGGTTGGCTTGGTTTTTTTTTTAACACTTGTTTTTGGGCTAGTTTATAGTGCTATCTTGTGTGCCCCCAAGTGTCACATTGTTCCACGGTTTTCCTCTGCCATAAGTGAGGGTTTTTATTAATAAACTTGGGATATGGCTGCTATGTGGGTGGCTACTGGCTCTTCCTAAAATAAAAATAAAAAATAAAAAAAAGCATTTGGATCCATGAGTGTTGTACAATAGTTTTTGGAGATTTGAAGATTTGAGTAGTATGGCTTACCTTGATGTTTAATTGTGATGCACTATTGAAGGAGCTAGTACTAGAGCTTATAAGAGTAGAAACAGGTGGGCAAGTTACCAAGAAGGTTTCAATAATGTTTGGTGAGTTCAATGGTGGTTCGTATTAAGTTTAATCACCTCCAGATTAGGTGGTATTCAGCATTTATGTGATGAGCTTGTAAGTATTAGGTTATTGGTTAGAAGTTTATAGGCGCTTTTATTGGTTGGTCGGGCTGGATTCGAGCCTTTTAGGGTATGTTCTTTATCTTAGGTAGGGAGTGTGCATTTTTGGAGATGATGATACTTGTTTTCAATTTGGGATGTTGATGTTGATTGGTTTTGGTTTCTGTCAATGATCATGGAGATATTTTGTGGAATATTGATTTTGATTAAGGCAGCGGGAGCTAATTGAGGAATATGAGTGATAATTCATGATTGTAGGAGACAGAGTATATTCTACCAAATGTGATAAAGGTTTTCTTGTTAGTAGGTGCTGATCAAGCTTGTACTTGATAGTGTTAATTTATGAGAATATAGTCTTTAAGCATTTTATTGAATTATGAAAGTGCACACGAAAGCGTA
This sequence comes from Carya cathayensis, assembly GCA_011037825.1. NCBI lineage: Eukaryota > Viridiplantae > Streptophyta > Magnoliopsida > Fagales > Juglandaceae > Carya > Carya cathayensis. The sequence continues at coordinate 8,028 of QGSO01000417.1, forward strand.
ATATTTTGTGATATAGTTGGGGGTTTGAACTTCATGCCAATCTTGAGGAATTAGTGGTGACTTGAAATTTGAGGCGATACTTGTAGCTGGAGATTAATTATTTGGTTGTACAAATTATGCTTATTGATGGTAAACTTTGGAAGTTGTAATAGGTTACCAACTTGTAGAATATAATGAAGGTTTGTAAGTTATAGCATGGGAGTTGACCGAGGTTAGTACCGTTTATCGTATGAAGATAATAATCATTGGAATTTACTGGTTGTTGCATTAATGTTTTTGTGGAAATGGATATTTTGGATTACATGGCCGCCCTAGGAGTACCAAGCGTGATGTGCCACTGGAGAAAGTGCATATCACCTTTATGCTAGGATGATGTCGGTGAGAGTAAACTATTTGGGCCTGAATTAGTGCAAGAGATGAAGGATCAAGTTCAAGTTATAACGGATAGGATGGCGGCAACTTAGAGTCATCTGAAAAGTTATGTAGATACAAGGAGAAGAGATCTATCTTCAGGGAAGGTGATTGAATTATCTCAAAATCTCTCCTATGAAAGGTGTTAACGGTTGGTAAGAATGAAAACTTAGTCAAAGGTATGTTGGCCCTTTTCAGATTCAAGAAGGTTGGGCCCGTCGCTTATAGAGTTGCTCTGCTGGATTATTTTGGGGAGAAGGGCGTGAAGTTTTCCACATGTCATCACTGAAGAAGAGCTTTGGGCTGCAAGAGCCGTGTTTTGTCGACCCATAACTTATTCAATTTCAACCTGAGCTTACTTATGAAGTTGCCTCATCACAGATTGTAGATTGGAAAGAGCAAAGGCTAAGATCCAAGTCGACACCTTTGGTGAAAGTATCTTGGGGAGACCTGTTAGCACAAGATTTCTCTTGGGAGAGAGAAGCTGACTTGAGAGAATAATTTCTGTATTTGTTTAGGTGACTGGCGATGTGTTCCTAAGCCTGCTCTTCGTCGAATCTTATGTCTTGCTTTAGTGTTGATATTTGACTTTACAAATTTTAAGGATGAAATTTTCTTTTAAGGGGGGAGGATGTGATACCTCGTATTTACATGTATTTTTATTGAATGATTATTTAAATTATTATAATTAGTGGTTCTCTTGTTTTAAATTAAACGTGTTTCTCATTGTATTGTTTTATGATTTTTAAGTTGTGAGATTTAAATAATGTGATTTCTTGATATTAATAATTATTTTGTATTTAAATTACTTTCTAACTTAAATTATTTTATTTTATTATTATTGAGTTGTAGTGTTTTTATGTGGCTTTTATTTATTTTATTGTGCTCTTTCCCTTTGTTAGATGCTTCTATTTTCGGGTGGGCTTCATTTTAGTGGGTTTCCCTTCATTTTTGGTCCCAAGCCTAGTTGGTTTTAAGCCAGCTCATGAGCTTTTCAGCCAAGCCCCCTCTTCCCCTCTAAACGGCGCCATTTTGTGTCCAGCCTTAGGGCTTTTCATCTCTTCTTTTCTTCTCCTCATTTCTCCCGTCTGCCTCCTTCTTCTTCTTCTCCCATTTTCGGCTCCTTCGTGCTTTAGCTTGTTTGCTTCCCTCTCTGCGTTGGCTGCTGTTGTTCTCTTTCTCCATTTATTTTCTTCATTTCTTGCCACGCACCACCTCCTTCTTCCTCCATTTTTTTTTCAGTTCCTCTTTACTTGGCAAATTCTGGTTGTGCTGAAACCATTGGTCCCTTCTTCAACTGGTAACATCTTCATTTTACTTTCTTTGTCTTAGTTTCTATATTTTTCTACTAAACCAAACTATGCTTCTTCTCTCTTTGCATTTTAATTTCTCTGTTTTCCTCATTTGTTGCAAGTAAATCCGTGAGCCTCCATTGTTGTTCTTCCTCTAATTTTTCCTTAGTGAATTTCATGGCTCATGATTGTGTATTATTCCCATTTCATTTTCATTTGTTTGGTCATTCCATTTCTCAATTTTCTTCTTGCCGTGCCCCTATTTTTGGTCTAAATCCGCAAACCTCATTTTCTGTTTTGGTGATTTTTGTTCCAACCGTGAGTCTCACATTTTCCAGCCATCATCTTCTATTTTATTTCAGTAAAAATCAGCCCTTTATTCCAAAAATTTCCCTTCAAAATTCCTTTGTTTTCGAAACCCATTTTAGTCCCAAATATTGTGATTTTTAGTGGTTTATTTTCAAGCTAGATTTTGGGAGTTAAATCAGATACGTGATCTTTCAAGTATTGCCTTTAAAGCACTATAAGTATTTTTCAAAGAACTTTTGATATTTAAATATATTTTGCATTAAGAAATATTTTGTGATTTGGTTGGTCGTGCCGGGCGTTGAGTTCGAGGAGTCGAGGGTTGGTTGGATTGGATGATGGAGTTGTTTGTGTGACTAGATTGAGTTGGGTTGTTGTCCGTTGAGTATTTTGTTCATGCATGTTCATGTTTGTAAAGGAAATTTGGGTTTTTGCATAATTGCATGCATGTTCATGTGTTGGAAATGAAAACTGGGTGGTTTTCATGTGTAAATGGTTTTTGGGTGCGTGTATATCACGACCCCAAGCCAAGATGGGGTATTAATCTCGGTGAAACTCCTCTGGTCACTCGGGAGTGGCATATAATGACTAACGTCTCATGGATAGTCCCTAGGGGACAACGGGATCTGACGAAATGGTAATGCTTTCGTGTCAACTCTGTGGCCCCTCTACTGGCTGGGGCTATTGGATGCTTGGCTACGAACGCACTGCGCGTGGAACTGGGCATCCCTCGTTAAGAAGTTACACACATGATCATTACCCATGGTGTGGCGAAGGGAGTCAGGGTGTACGGATGGTCCCTAGAGGAGATCATGGTGCATACGGTTAAAATTGGATATGTGGGCTATTTTTTGAGAAAATGACGAGCTTTGATAAATGGATTTATGTGGACTATTTTATGAGAAAATTGTGGAATTTATGTTAGGCTACTTTTTAGAAAAATGACGGATGTTTTAATGGATATGTTTTTGGGCCAAATGGGATTTTGGCATGCATGGAAAATTATTCATTTTGGGAAAGGATGACTTTTGGGTCTCATGCATCTGTCATCATATGCATGCATATTATTATTGCATAAATGTATTTTTATATTGTGGGCTGTTTGGATTATTACTTACCTATGGTATCGTTTATTGGTACTGTAGATTTTAATGCAAATGATGAGAAGACTGAGCCTGAGGATGCAGCTCCACCTGAGGAATGATTTGTGCCACTTGCTTATATTGGGAATTATTTCCCTCCTTTTGGATCATGTACTTTGGTCATATGATGTTGTTACTGGAAAGTTTTAATATTTTTTGATATGCTTGTATTTAAACGAACTTGTATTTAAACAAATTATGGTACTTAATTAGTTGATCAACTTAACTTATTCGCTGTGTCTTTCATTTTACACGTGTTGCATGTGGGCACACTTAGCACTTGTCGTTGGGGTGTGTGATCTGTATTGTCATCATCTTGACGCCTCGATTTTCACATGTTCTTACGTAAGGGTTGGGGGCATCACAAATGAACTGATTGTAACAAGTTGAAACTATGCCGATCATTTTTGTACCCCTTAATTAGCCAGTTCAGTAGGTACCACCCTCTGAAAAACATGTCATTTCGGTTTTATTTTGGACTAAAACCGCACCGTTAGTGTTAGTTTTCAACCTTAGAGGAAATATTTAGAAGGCGGTAAATATCATATGCAAAAACCCATACTCTACCTAAAGGGTCACATCTGGAGTGAATTTATTGAAAAGAAGAAGAAGAAGAAGAAGAAGAAGAAGAAGAAGAAGAAGAAGATTATGACTCTACAGGCCATATCGTCTAAACTCGGAGGTATGGTCTAGCACCACATGAGAGACCTTGATTTGGAAAATGACTATTGATTGGACTCAAGAGAAGCCACAGGAACATGCATGCCTTGTACATGGAGTCAGAAGAATGTCAAAATGGCTAAGATCAAATGGCTGAGATCAAATGGCTCATATTCAAACATACATGGAGTCAGAAGAATGTCAAAAGGACACTTGTCGGTAAAACCTATAAAAAGCATTAGATAAGGGACAAAATCTCACTTTTGAGATCATAAAGTGGTTAATCTTCTTTGGAGTCAAAGTCTTCAAAGAAAGTCAATAACTACAAAGGAAGTGACAGGAGGAGCAGTGCCAGCTTTGCCGTATGTTTTGGTAGGTTAGCTTGTAAGACAATATTAGAAAGGTCGGGTGAATGTTGGTGGGTATGATTGTAAGGATGGGTTTTGCATATTCTGTATCTCCTTTCCCTCCTTTCTACATTGAAAGTATCATCTTCTTCATTATGTTTATTGATCATATTTTCATTGCAATTTTGAGACCAGGAGTTTGAATGAGCTAGATTGGTGATAATTGTGATTTTTGGGTGAGTGTGTCTTGTTGAGTGTAGATCATCATGGATAGGTAGAGTGATTCCCCATGCCATTCCTATGACACGTTGCTACAAGTTTCATACAGGTAGAGAGAAGGGACCATGATGATCGGGGTGGAATGTTTTCGTATTAACCTCACTTGATAGACAAGTAGAGAGATTCTCCAGGTGTATCGTGGGTGGTGTCTTTGAGTCAGTTGATCGAGTAGAGTTATTCTCCAAGTTGATCATATGTGTTGTCTTTAGGTGCATGGATCTGGTTGAGTACTTCCTCATATTGCATGATTTGAAACTAGTGAATTAGCTTGCACGTTGACCGAATAGAGAGTCCCCATATCGAACAGTGGAGTGATTTATTGCTTGGCATTTATATGATGACATATGATGAGTTTTTACTGGTTTTGATAAGAGAATGGTTCCTCACCTCAGGGGTAATATGTAAACTTGACATTTGCATAGACGACGATTCCTTGCCATGCATAAATATATACATTCACAGATCATTTCCATGAAACATTGCTTACATCTTTATTTACATGGTCTCTCATTAGTGGTATTGTCATAGCTGTTTAACCTACCTATGGTTTCATTCATCAAAACAGTAGGCCTTGATGCAAACATAGTCCGAAAGAAGGTTCCCAAAGAGGAAGGACCAAACCCTCCCAAGTGTTAGAACACGCGAGAATGTACTACTTAGTCCAATGGAAAATAGTGTTCATGTGTTGTACTAGGATGAAAGTGCCAAACAATTGGTGCTGTACAATGTTATTTGGGAAGTGACAATGACTTGTGGATGTTATTTCTATTAATGAATGGATCTTTTATCGATTTAGACCCCTGGTACAATTAGCTCTAGTCTCTGACAAAGCCTTTAGTTATTCCACTACGATATACACATGTTTTGCTTTTAGGTGAAGTCCTCGTGAAAAATTGCATGCCTATTTCTGACCTAAATCCGAAGTGTTACCAATTGGTTGGCATCCATAGCACCATGGATCCTTGCCAAACTCTTTATCCAAGAATGGGGCAACACAACTTGGTATCAGAGCAATTGTATGGATCTATGGCAGAGAAATGGGATGGATCTATAGTAACATAGGCTTGAATTCTAGCAAGATAGGGTTAGGTTTGTAGTGATTAGATGCGAGATAGACTAGAAAGTGATAAACTTGGGTTGTGTGACAAGATTTGAGTATAGTACAACCAAGAGTTCCACATAATGAGCAATTGATGGCCAACTGCAAGGGAAATCAACCTCATGGAGAGGGGGATAGCAAGGTAGCATGAACGATTAACCATATTTCAAATTTACTCCAATAGAATTATGAATACTTTCAATGTCAAATATAGCTACAACAACTTGCTAACCCTAGAGATGAACACCAAGGGTGTACATACGAACGATTCTTGACTTATCATTACATAGGTTTGTTGGTAATGAGGGACTAATGAGGGTATAAAGGTGGATTACGGATATTGAAAGGACATTTAAGCTGTGTAGTTATATGGAGGGTCAGAGTGTTGTACACAAGCTATTTGATCAAAGAGGAAGCGGCGATAAGGTAGGATGCCAAGAAGCAACTGCTTGTCATAGAATTAGAATACATGGAGCCAATAACTCGAGAAAGGTTCAAGAATTAATTTAACAACTAATACTTTCCCGCCATAGTGAGATAATGGAAATCCAAGAATTTGACCAACTTGATCTAGGGCAGCATTACAGTTGAATAGTACACTACCAAATTTATGGAGTTAGGAATATTTGACCCTCACCTCATCTTCTTTGTGTCTTAATTTTTATATAATTTTCTACCTTTGTTTTCTAATGGTTTTGATTCTTTGTATTTGTTTTTGGTCATGGGAACTTGAGACTGCTTTGGCTTATATCCTGTTAAATTTTTATTGGATACATCCTATTTGAAAAGGAAGGGACAGCTAGACGAGATTGCTTTAAGGGAAAAATTAAATTGACTTTTTCATCAATCTTCCAATCTTGTCCATTCAGTTTTGAACAGGATATGTCCAGTAAACTTTTAATTGGATGTAAATCAAACCCAATTATACTTAGATGAATATCTATTCTAGGAGATGCGAAATTTCTTTTCATTTTTGAGTACGTGTACGCACAAAGTTGAAAACCTCAAGCCATCAGCCTGTAGATTCTTTCCCCGATAGTAGGGTCACCAATGTGGAAGAGTCGTGCTATTTAAAGGCTTTTTTTTTTTAGGGAAAACATCTAGTTTCATTCATTATAACAGATTCTGGATACAAAAGGGAATAGCATCTACAGAAATAATGCTATTACTGATGCTAAGAGCATCTTGACATAATGCATGAGCTATGGAATTGCAAGCTCTCTTTATATGTTTGGTGGTCCATTCAGTTAAGGAGTCAAGAGTTGTTTTTGTGGCTTTAATCAAAACGCCTGCATAGGAATCTGTATCAGTTTGGGACTTTAGGCCATTGACTACTTGTAAAGAATCACCCTCCATGATCACATCTTGCCATCCTAGTGTTTTGAGGAACATAGAAGTTTGGAAAGCAGCATAAGCTTCAGCTGTGAAAGGGTCCGGGAATAGGGTATGATTCATTCTCATGGTGGCTAGCACCTTCCCTTCCCAATCTCTTACCACTGCCCCAACTCCCACCTTACATACAGCTTTATCCAAACCTGCATCCCAGTTTACTTTCAATTTTCCTTAAGGGGGGCTTCCCAGTTGAGGTGAGCATTTGATGAAGAGGACTTCTGGACAGGTTGGTATGTGTAATTAAGATCTTCAATGAATAGTTTGACCTTTTGGTTGATAGAGTTTGGTTGAGTGAAAGTGTTGTTGAAGATCAATTCATTTCTTCTTTTCCAGATCTTCCAAGCCGTGAGAGCAAATTCTACCATCTCTTCTTCTGTAAAAGAATTGAGAAAGCCTTCTAGTAGGGTCATGAAAGAATGGCAAGGGATGCTAGATTTTTGGATCTTCATACTACATTGGCTCCACACATCTTGGGCAGAGGGACACGCCCATAGAGCATGTGCTACTGTCTTGGGGTGGAGCTTGCAAATGGGGCAGTAGTCATTAGAAACAGCTTTCCTCTGGTGAAGCTTGGCTCTGGTGGGAATGGCTTCCAAGCAGGCCCTCCATAGGAAATTCTTGGTTGCCATTGGGACTTTTAGTTGCCAGATGGATGACCAAGGTAAGTCTTCATTTATGGCTGTAGATGGTTGGCCGTGTCTTTGGTTTTTCATCTAAGATTTCAGATAGTATGCTGATTTAACAGTGAATGCACCCGTGGTAGTACCTCTCCATAACATTCTATCAGAGGTGGGATAGGGACTAAGAGGGATTCTCTTGTGTAGCTTAGCTTCTGTTCTGTCAAAAATAGCTTCAATCAGTGGGTAGTTCCATTGGTTCGTGTGCTTATCAATGAGGATGGCTACCTTTGAATCTGGTGGGAGGAACCTGATTGAGCTATGAGGTTTAAAGGTAGATAGTTGAGGAAACCACTTGTCATTCCAGATCTCTATAGTTTGTCCATCACCAACATGCCAAACTAAGCCTTCCTTAATCAAAGGTTTTGCAGAGATGAAACTCTGCCATAGGAAAGAGGAGTTATTCCCTCTGTTTGCATTCAGGAAGGAGCTATGCTTAAAGTATTTAGCTTTCAGGACCCTGGCTGCAAGTGAATTTGGGGAAGAGATGATCCTCCATCCTTGTTTTGCAAGGAGTGCACTGTTGAAATGCTCAAAGTCCCTTAAACCCAATCCTCCTGACTTTTTAGATTTAATCATTTGTTTCCAAGAGACCCAGTGGATTTTGTGCTACTGTGCCTGTTGTCCCCACCAAAAGCCTCGTACTTGCTTGTTTAGCTCGTTAAGCAATTGCCTAGGGAGCTTGAAGATGCCCATGCTGTAGGTTGGAATGGCTTGGATGACTGCCTTGATAAGGGTTTCCTTTCCTGCTTGAGAGAGAAGCTTTGTTTTCCAGCTGTTTAGTTTGGCCTGGACTTTGTCTAGGATACCTTTGAAAGATTGGGATCTAGACCTTCCTACAAGAGCTGGTAATCCCAGGTATTTCTCATAAGAGTTTGTTCCACGAATTCCTGCAATATTTGTTACAATGTCCCTGGTCTGTTCTTTGGTGTTTGAACTGAAGAATATGGAGGTCTTGTCTTTATTGAGTCTCTGACCAGAGGCTTTCTCATAGGATTCCAGCAGGGAGTAGAGTTGACTCCATTCAATTGAGTTAGCCTTGCAGAAAAGAAGCGAATCATCTGCAAAAAATAAGTGGTTAATGTGCAGGTGATTTTTCTAGATTGGTAGGCATGTGATCAGGTGGTTCTTCTCAGTATGGTTTAAGAGGCAGCTTAGTGCTTCTGTGCACAATATGAAAAGGTAGGGTGAAAGGGGATCACCCTGCCTTATTCCTCTGGTAGGACAAAAGTAGGTTTGAGGTTCTGCATTCACCATAAGGGAGTAAGAGACTGAGGAGACACATTTCATTATAAGCTCAATACAGGTTGCTGGAAAACCCATTTTCTTCATGACAGATTTCAGAAAGTCCCATTCAATCCTATCATAGGCTTTGCTCATATCAAGTTTTAAGGCCATATAACCCTCCTTACCTTTCAGTCTAGCTTTCATAGTGTGTAAGGATTCGAAAGCTACAATAATATTATCAGTTATGAGCCTTCCTGGTACAAATGTTGTCTGAGTAGGGGAAATGATGCTAGGTAGAATTTTTTTAAGCCTATTGGCCAATGTTTTTGCAATGATCTTGTAAAGCACATTGCATAAACTTATTGGTCTGAAATCTGTGACAAGGCTTGGGTTCAACTTCTTTGGAATGAGAACTATAAAAGTTTCATTGAAAGAGTTGTTCCATTTTCCACCATTTAGGACCTCAAGGGAGGCCTTAGAAACCCCATTTCCCACTATATCCCAATATTTCTAAAAAAAAAGCGCAGGGAAGCCATCAGGCCCAGGTGATCCAATAGGATTCATGCTAAAAATAGCTTCCTTGACTTATATTTCAGTAAAAGTTGTAGAGAGAATTGAGAACATATCTTCTGTAATGACTTTCTGCAGAGGGTTGAGGCAAGCATCAATACCTGTTGGTTTGGAGGAAGTGAACAATTCTTTGAAGAAATCTTGCAGAGTTTTGCAAATGGTTGGAGGGTCCTGGGTTGAGAGACCTGAAGGGGTTTGAAGCCTGGTGATAGAATTGGTCCTTTTTCTTTGGCTCGAACACTTGTGAAAATACTTTGTGTTTCGGTCACCATCTTTGAGCCATGCCAGTTTTGCTCTTTGTTGCCATTTTAAGTTCTCAGCATCCATGATGAAATTGATGTCTATTTTGGCCTTCTTGATTTCCTCAGCTAGGTCTCCTTGGTTTCTCTCCTGCAAATGCTTAAGTAGCTCGGTTTTTTCTTTAAGTAGTTTCCCTTGATCCCTTCTCTTGTTCTTGTTCCAAACCTTGAGTTTTTCTTGGCAGTGGTTAAGCCCTTGTAGAGTGCTGTGGAGACTGCTTGTACTATTGGGGATCAACTAGGCATTTCTAATGAGATCTTCACAATCATCTTCCTTAGACCAGGCTTATTCAAACTTGAAGATTCTCTTCTTCTGTCCTATGATGCTTGTGTCTATTGTTTGAACTAGAATTGGATTGTGGTCTAATTGAGAGCAATCTAGGTGGGATACCTTGTGCTTTGGAAAGAGGTTAACCCAGGTGTTGTTTCCACAGGCCCTATCGAGTCTCTCCTTTGTAAATTGCCCTCCCTCTCTATTGTTTGACCATGTGAACCTATCTCCAGAGAAACCCAAATCATACAGATTGCAAAAAGACAGTGCATTTCTGAAATGTACCATTTGACTGTAGGGTCTATTTGCAGCACCAACTTTCTCCCTTTGGTGAGTGATCTCATTAAAGTCCCCAAAACACAACCAAGGTATATTTCCAGTAGGTTTTAGACCCATAAGGAGATGCCAACTTTCTTGCCTTTTTGCTGAGTTAGGATGGCCATAAAAACCTGTGAGTTGCCACTTTGTAGATACAATGGGAGAGTTTATAAGGGCTGAGATGTGCCAGTTTGTATCATTAATCACCTCTACCGTGACTGAATCTTTCCATAGGAGTGCTAACCCTCCACTTTTACCTCTACTATCAACTGTGAAACAGTTATCAAATCCCAGTGTAATCTTTACTCTTTCCAGTCTACCATTGTTGCGCTTAGTTTCTGTGAGGAATACTAAGTGGGGCTGCTTTGTTTTCACCAAGAGGTGAAGTTCTTGAACTGTACGAGGGTTCCCAAGCCCTCTACAGTTCCAAATCAGGCAATTCATTGGGTTTGGTGGGGCTGCAAGCCAGCCTCCACCAAGTATGCTTGATTTTTGCTCTGATCAAGCTTGAGCTGTGGTTTTTGTTTTTTGTTTGCTTCATTTTTTCTTGTACTAATTCTTTCTCTTAGAGGTCTCTTTAAGTTTGTGAGGGGAAGAGGTTTACACATTCTGTTTGTGGCATTTAAGAGAGGAGTTGGCAATTCCCTTGCTTTCCTTTTCCAGGTTTTCCCTCTCACTGACTTACAAGGGGAGTTTTCTGTGTATTCAAGGCTAGTCTTGGGGGAGGGTTCCCCTTTCTTGGCTTTATGTTGAATAATAGAAATAGGAACCTCAGTTTGCAACATAACTAAGTCAGAAGTTTGGGCAGTAGGGTTTAGGGGCCTTACCTGAAATGGAAGTTTGGTAGGGTCCTTTTGGGGACTTTTTTGACTTAGGACAGGGCTTACTTGAATAGGGAAGGACTCGAGGTCTATGTAACGTGGGGGGGTGTCCATGCCCATCGTCACTTGCTTTGCATTGGGTTGAGTTTCTTCACCACGCCTTGTGTTGACTTTCAATGCTTCTGTAGCCCCTGCCAGATTAGGTGGCTCGTTTCCTGGCTTCGATGTGGACACTCCACAGTGAACACTGTTGCCTTCTTCCTCCTCTTGACTCCATCTCCATGTTGAACCCCGGTGCTCCTGCTCCCTGAGATCGCCATATTTTTTGACGTAGTAACCTTTTGTAGGAAGGTGACTTGCATGAAGCCACTGTCCATATTGGTCTGGTGTTTGATTCTCTGAGTGTCTATTTGTGCAACTACCCTTCTCATGCATGAGGTACCCACACTTGAAACAGAACATGGGTAGACGTTCGTATTTGAAGGAGAGCCAGGATTGCTTATTGCCAAACTTGAGGAAACGGCCTCTTACGAGAGGTTTTGTTACATTAATTTCTGCCTTGATTCTTAAATAACTTCCCCATCCATAGCCCTCTAAGTTTGCTTCCACCTCAAGAACTCTCCTGAGGCTAGCTCCCAACATCATTCACATTTCTTTATTCATTCCTGCGAAAGGGAGGTTGTGAACCTGAATCCAGAAAGGTTCAGACGAGAATTGGATCTCTGGGAGGGAAAGAATCCCCTCAAACTCTTTCATGCAAACTAGATGTCAATCGAAAGACCATGGACGTCCCTGCAAGACCTTATCCTTATCTGACAGAAGTTGGAATTCGATGAGGAAAAGGTTTGTTTCGAGTTCTTTGAACGTGAGCCATCCCTCTATGTTCCATATCTTGGACATGGTTGACCTGAATGCTTCCCTGTTTGTAGTCTTGTCGTTGAAGATTTTTGCTAGGAGACAGAGTTCTCCTTTAACGTTAGATGATAGAATTGCTTCTTCTGAGAGGGTGACCTCTATCTGTTCTTCATCTATTAGTTTCAGCGATTCCCATCGTCTTTTGATGTCCTCAGCCATTGTGGAAAAACTCTACAGACCAAGTCTTAGAGATGAAAAAACCAGCTCTGTCCAGAAGACAAGCCTGGAAGAAACCTCACCCTACCGAGAGGAGAGGACGTCATTCATTCAACTTGCCCTTATGAATTATTTTTTTGTTCACAAAATTGACTCCGCTTTATCCTTTAAAGAGAAAGGAAATAAACGAAGTCTAATAAATTCATCAGTGATAGCCCTAGTAATAAAAGTAGTGCAAGCCAACTCAAAATCTGTCAAGTGCTGGTAAGGACTCTTAAAATCCATCCCGTGGAACTGAGGTATCACTGACATCATACCATACTTAATAGAAAAATTAGGTGCATCTTTGGGTAAAACAATGCATGAAGGTGTAGTGGTGGGCGTGGGTTGCAAATAATCCTTAAGAGTGTGTGGTGCAGGTGCAGCCATGGTTTGTTTAATTTCAATATCCTCGCTCATAGAAGATACATAAGAACTATCAACTCTGAGCTGTGTACACTAATCTCAATGCTCGATGTAACTCGAAGTAACTTATTTGAACTGTCTTTCACCAATAACATGAAACATCAGTCTAAATAGCATAAATAAGATTCAAGTGACTGAGTAGTAGATGTCAAATGAAATGTGTAATCAGAGATAAGATAGTGAAAAATAAAAAATAAAAATAAATAACAAGTTTAAATTTAAATTAAACAACTATCCCCGGCAACGGCGCCAAAAACGTGATTCACTCAAAAATAAGTAGCACAAACGCTATCCCAAGTGCATGAGGATGTCGTGTAATAATTAGGAGTATTCCTAGATCGTCTTCTAGGGAAAAGTTGTTTAAATCTAAACTCGATTTAAACTCGTGTAAAATAGTGAAAAGTTTCACAAACAAAAGTGGTGGTATGTACAATGAATGAAAGAGTGTAACGGAAATAAAAAGAGCACTAGTCATAGACTATATTCATACTTTTGGATCTTTTGAGTGTCGAAATGGAACCTAAAAGACTAACAAATTGAAATTAACAATTAAGAATTCAACTACGCTAAAAAATTTTAATTAATCTGAAAATTAAATAATAAAACTGAATTTAATCTAAAATGTAATAAGAATGCATATTTAATGGAAGTTTAAAGAAATAAGAAAAATAACTAACATAAAATAAAATAAATAGCAAATATAATGTCCTAACATTTAATCCAAAAATATCAAGAATACACCATAAACTTCAAATTGAAATTAAAAAAAAAAAGGAATGAAAAAATCAAGCCAAATGAATGGAGATGGAGATTGAAAGCAGTAGAGGAGGTTAGATTGTAGCAACAATTGGACCCCTCAAGAGGCTCTTCAATGGCACTACAGTTCTTCAATGGAAATAAAAGAATCAATAATAATCACAGTCCTCGTGGCGTTGAAAATGCCCAGAGAGAATAAATGTTGTATCTCTCCCTCTTGGTGCGGCGCTGAAATGAAAAAAATGCCCTAGGAGAATTAAAAGCACGGTGTGAATGAACCTCCAGCCAATAAAATGTATATGGCCTGAAATGAATGCCCCCCAGGAGATAAAAATTGCTATCTGCGGCGTAGGTCAAAGTTTCAAAAATGAATTGTGTGTTGCGGCTCCCAGGAGAGAATTATGTGTTGCCATGCGTGAGTTGAATTCATCTCCAAAAGGAAATATGTATGTTGCAGCTGAAAATTAATTCCCCTCCAGGTCAAGTCTCTAATCTCAATTAATGTAGCCCTTGGTCAAACTAGAAGTGTGCGGCTGAAAATGCCCAGGAGATAAAATCAAATGTGTGGCTGAAAATGAAATAAAATGATAAACCCTTCATGTCGTGCCCTTCTCCAAGTCTCTTTTTGCTTTTTGGCTTTTCTCTTTTTTAATTTTTGTATTCCTTGGAGCTAAAAAGAAAAGGAAATAAGAAAAATAAAATAAAATAAAATAAAAAGAAAGAATAGAATATCAAAATTGTGTTATGCATGTAAAAAAAATATTACCCAATTAAATCACAAGTTATAAAATTAAGCGTAAAATCATGCTATTAACCAATTTAAATCACAACTTAGATTTATGCATCTTAACAATTTTTTCGTCTAAAACCAATAATAATGTAATAAAATAAATAAAGTATATTGGTTCTAAATGTATAAAATATACAATATTTTAGCTTAATCAGATCTAAAGAAGGATGCAACAGATCTAACCTGAATAAAAGCTACATGAGCCGTAACAGAGAACCAAAGCTACACAGACCCAAATTGGAATAAAGCGGACCCAAATCGCAGAGAACAAACCTTGGGGGTCATGAGGATGACGGTGATGGCTAGGGTTTTGGTGCTCAAACCAAAGAGAGAGAGAGAGAGAGAGAGAGAGAGAGAGAGAGAGAGAGAGAGAGAGAGAGAGAGAGAGAGGAAGAGAGATCTGTTGGGGACGAAGACCTTCAAGCCTCGAAAGAAATAGGAAGAAGCACTTCCATCTTCTTCCCATATCTGCTCTCCTCTCCATCAAGTAACCATCGAGATAATGGAGATTGTGAAAAACCCTTGAGACAGAGCGGCGGCTAGGTTTTCATGGCTAGGTTTCGCGTGAGAGAGAGAGAGAGAGAGAGAGAGAGAGAGAGAGAGAGAGAGAGAGAGAGAGAGAGAGAGAGAGAGAGAGAGAGAGAGAGAGAGAGAGAGAGAGAGAGAGAGAGAGAAGGGGGGTCAGGACTCGGGGGGAGATGGTAAGTAAATTTTTTCTCATTTTATACAAACCCGGTTACACCGGGTTACTAATATGGAACACGGGTTCCAGGGTCTGGACTGGATAAATCCAGTTTCTCTAGTACGGGTTCTAGCCCGGATCTGGAACTCCGGTTATTAAGGTTCCAGGCCGGGTTGAGCCAAATCCAGCTTGGATGAATAGTCCTAATTTCATGCATTGCGTTGAAGGAGATATTCTTTCTAGAGCTATGTCGGGTAGTCAAAGGACTAACCCGCACTCCATAGAGGAAGGGGTAGGGATGCCTCAGGTCATGCCCTCTCATTTTGTCCCCCAAGGAGGTAATCTGTTGGACGGCTGAGGAGCCAGCCCGCACTTCTCTACGATGGGGATGGATTAAGTTGTTTGGGCAGCTAAGAGGCTGGATCCACTCTCCTCTGTAGGGAGGTCAGATTGAGCTAGAGGTTGGTTATTCCTATCGTCCCTCACGAGGGGGTAGGTTGTTCGGACATTTTGTGACTGTACCTGCAACATCCGCTGGCATCACGGGGAAGGTAGGTGAGGGTCAAGCTGGCGCTGATCCCACTCTTCATTGAGCAAAGGTCAAGATAAGTTATTGGGCAGTCGTAAAGGTGAGCCTGCTCTCCTCTGCGGGAGGGAGGAAATGGCCATTGGCCTATCTCTCCCTTTGGAGCCCCGCAGGGAGGTAAATACCGAGCAGTTTGGGACTGGACCTGCTCCCGCTTATTAATGCTTGCGAGGAAAGTAAGTTGTTGGGAAGCTGAGGATTAGCCTAGATTTCACTCTAGGAGGGATCAAGCAGCCTTAGGCATTACACCCATCCCTTTGGTACTGATTGAGCCGAAATATTGCATATTTTAGATATTTAAAACCAATGTATTTTAAATGTTTTGTGACATTATTATTGGTTTTAGATGGAAAAATAGTTAATAAGCATAAATTTGAGTTGTAATTTTTAAATTGATTAATATCATGTTTATGCTTAATTTTATAACTATGGTTTAATTGGACAATATTTCCTCACATATATAATATATTTTTAATAATCTATTTTCTTTTTAATTTATTTCGAGTGTTATTTCTTTATTTGCAGCATAAATAAAATTCACGAGATCTGGCTCTGACCAAAAGCGCATGCTTTACAAGTCTTTCAAAGTAGAGTTGCTGAAAAAGATAAAATGTTGAGGTGAACGTAAAAGAATTGTCGGCAAGCGATGTGGAGTTTTCTTTGACTAAAGAGAACAAAACAAGTAGAGAGGTAAAGAAGTGTGAGTTGAGAGACGTGTTGGAGTAATTAAATTTGCTGAAGTTGAGGCAGATGTCGGCTGGAATTAGTTTGGGTTGCTGAAAGTGCAAGGGTACGTGGAGAGTTGAATTTGTTGGAGTTGAGAGACGTGAGGGACTTGAGAGACATGGGGGACTTGAGAAGAGAAGTTGGTGGATGTTTTGAATGGAAAGAGATGTGGGAGAGTTCTTCTACGGCTTGCAAAAGTGTAACACATGCACATGCAAAGGAAGAAGCAGAACACATGCAGAAAAGTTGGACAACACCTGTAGAAAACGGCACTCACGCATGCAGAAGAAAAGCAGCACACATGCAGAAAATAAAAAGCCACTCACGGAAGTTGACAGCACATGCAGAAGAGGGCACCGAACGAAAAAGTCAAGACAGCAACTCACGGAGTGATCTACGGGGCTCCAGTTCTCTTTTTCTTTATCTTTGTTTTGTTATTCTTTTGAGCTGGCTGCAAGCTTACAAACCTTATAAATATTGGGTTTTTTGATTCTTATAGGCATCACTCTTTCTTTTCTTTACATAGTAGACGGAGGTAGCAACACTTGTTTTATTTTTCTGCTTTTAGTTTTTTTTGTTCTTGCTGTTGTTTTCCATACCTAAACTAGGTGGTTTGAATTTATTTTCCTTTCAGTTGGTGGTTTAGACGCAAGACAGACTTGCTTTCATTTTTCTGCCTAATGTTTTATTTTTTTTGTTCGGCGTTTTCAGACCAAGAGTTCTTCTTCCTTTTTCTTTTATGTTTTTCGTTCAGTGTTTGAATGTTCTTCAGTTTAGCATCTTTTTATTTATTCATCTTTCCGTTTTTGGCATCTGAAATTAAGTTGTATTTCCTATTTTTTTTGGACGGAATCCTCTGTTTCCAATTTCATTTTCTTTAGAAAAATAGAGGAATCGGCAGTTTTAGTTTTTTTTTTTTTTGGGTTCTTAATGCAAACCAGTTGTTCAGTTGGTGTTGTTATTTTTTTACTCTGCTTTTCGTTTACGTGAGAGTGCAGGAAGTTTCATTTTTACTTTTTTTTCTGCATTCGGCGTTTGAGAGAGTTTCTTCATGCTTAGTACCTTTTACGTTTCAGTTTTTTTTGTTTCAAAGAGATAGAGGGGTTGGGTCGGTGGAAGTGTCTCTCTCTATCAGTTTTGAGTATTTTTTTTCCGTTATTTATTTTCCTTCTTAATTATGCGTTTGCAGACCTAGGGGTAGGTTTTTTTTCGTCTCTTTTCACTTTGTTTTAGAAGGAAAGTCGGCTGGTTTTGGGATTATTCGTTTCTATTTTCTCACTGTTTTTCTTGTAGACGGACGGTTTTCTTTAGTTTCTTTTTCGTTAGTCACTCTTTCATTCCAGACCTTGTTGAAGACGACGAGTTATTTTTTTTTCTTCACATTGTTGTTCTTATTTGGTTCATGTTTCATTTTTACGTTGGAGATAATTTTTCTTCATTCTTACTATTCTTCTTCTCTGTTTACATTTCCTTGTTCCGTTCAGCATTTTAATTGCTTTTCAGTTCAGCGTTTCTTTTCTTTCGGATACTTTTCTCTTTTATTTTCTTTGGAGTAGAGCATCTTTATTAATTTGTTATCTTCTCTTTCACTTTTATGTTCTTGTGCTATTTTCGTGTATTTTATTTTTGTTATAGACAATGTTTATTTAATTTTCATAATTTTGTGTTGAACCTTGATTTTGGGGCTTTTCAATTTTCAGTGCATGTTTGTCAATTACTTTCTAATTTAGTTTAATTCTTAATTTAGTTTTATTAATTTCTGAATTTAATCTATTAGTCATTTACATTCCAATCCGACAATCAAAAAATCTAAAAATATGAATCTAGTCCATGAATCTATTTGAGTAATTTTCCCTGAGGAGACGATCTAGGAATTTATTCCTAATTATTACACGACATCCTCCTGCACTTGGGAGAGCATTAGTGCTACTCATTTTTGAGTGAGTCATTTACCACCCAATTATTACCGTGAATCCTTTTTGAAAATTATCACTGCTCCTCTTGGGCTTTCCTTACACCGTGATAACGCCACAAAGTGTGCAACCAAAAAGGATGGAGCAAGAGTGTGCATTGAAATGTGTGACGCCCCCAAATTCCGCTTGGGATTGAACGGACATCTGAAGCGTCGGGACATGCAACACATGGTTACCTGCCCCTGTTCATGACATATAAGATGCAATGTTCCTAACATGCATCTAGCATTATGCAATATTCGCAGCGGATAATTTTTTTTTTCTTGAGCAATACTATGCGCCAAGCTTATAATATCCCAAATAGTTAAATCATAACCAAGCATACTTAATAAAATAAACATCCATGATTTTAGTATGAGTCTTAGAAGACTATAACCTCAAAAACATGGGAGACCAAACTCCATATTTACATTACCAAAATACACGATTGAGGAAGTTTGTCGAGTAACTCGTGTAACTCAACTAACGAGGCCAGAAAACTATTCAAAAACTAACTATGGAAGTTGTAGGCTCTGTGTTGTGTCTGCGGCGTCTAGTCAACCTCCTTCAATTTACCAATGTCTGCTCCCTGTTCTGATTCTGACACAATGCCTACCATTCGGGGGGAATGGTAGTTGGGACTACCACAATGAGATTTGATTACAAATCTCAGTAAGTTAACAGGAAACTCGCACACAGGTTAAAGATGCATGCATGGCAGTAAAAGCATAAATGCATAAATAAAGTCATAAATAAGCATAGCATAACTTGACATATAGCATGACATAATCTGAACTTAAACGTGAACTGAACTTGACTTAATATGACATGAACTTGAGCTTAAAACATAACATGGACTAGCAACATAACATGAACGTGAAACTTGAAACATAACATGGACTTGGAACATAGCATGAACGTGAACATGCATAACATAAATATGAACTTGAACTTAACATAAACCTGAGCATAACATGATATAAACGTGAACTTGAGACATAACATGAACGTGAACTTGAAAATAACATGTACGTGAACATAACATGACAGAAACATGAGCTTGAAACATAACATGAACATGAACATAACATCACATGAACGTGAGCTTAAACATGTCATAAACGTGAACATAACATGACGTGAACATGAACTTGAAACTTAACATGAACATGAACATAACATGTACGTGAGCATAACGTAACATAACATAACATGAACTTGATCTGAAACTTGACTTAACATGGACTTGATCTGAAACTTATTCTTATCTCATGGGGTTAACCATGATTACTTACTCTTAACTTCTTCACATGAACTTGGAATCTTATTCAATTATCTTGATTAATAACGTGACCATATGGGTGCTACACGAGTCCCCTAGAGCCGTTTGTCCCTGCCGATTACCGCATCATAACACAGGTATCTAGACCAGCTGTGAGTGCGTTAATACGTACTCTACAGTTGTTGTGGCCCCACGTATTCTACGTGTCTCAAGTAGTGTATGCTCCACAGTTGTTGTGGCCACATGAATACACGTAAAATAAAATATGGCACCATCGGTGTTAGTGCCTGGCGCGCTCCTGTGACCAGTTAGTTAGGCCCCATTCGCAACCTATTGACTGTACTTCGTCAACCAAAGGAATTTCACACCTATTTAGACACTCCAGCGTGAACAAAGGAGTTCCACTAGGATATTACCCTATCCTAGCATTTAGGGTCGTGATTGACATGAAGAACTTAACTTGAACATGATCTGAGATCTATATGAACTTTACATAAGGTGAACCACGCTTGAGTCCGTGACACCACATAACATAACTTGTGGTGAACACACTTAGATCTGTGTCACCCTTAACATAACTTGTGATGAACACGCTTAGATCCGTGTCATCCTTAACATATCTTGTGATGAACACGCTTAGGTCCGTGTCATCCTTAACATAACTTGTGATGAGCACGCTTAGGTCCGTGTCATCCTTAATCATATCTTGTGATGAACATGCTTAGGTCCGTATCATCCTTAATCATATATTGTGATGAACATGCTTAGGTCCGTGTCATCCTTAACATGTCTTATCTTTCTTAATGCATGAGATATTATTTAATATCATGAACTTTTCTAACATGGCATATACTTGTAAATGGCACAATATGATTTAAACATAAACATTCCATGGCATACATGTAACATATGGCATACTTAACATGGCATACTTATAACATATAGCAATACGTGACAGAATAGGTTATGTAACAGATAAATATTCGTGACAAAATAAATCATGCATAACAGATTAACATGTAATGACGTACCATGGCATGGCATATATGATAACATACATACATAAATTGTAGTTCCCTTACCCATCATACATACACAATAAACTGATAGTAAGTTATAAGCTAACTTACCTCGATCGTCCCTTTCTACGAGAATAAAGCGCGAGACATGAGGAACTGTAAGAAGGTATTCTAAAAGTTAGAAATTTAATTACTAACAATTAGAAACATGAAAACAAGCTAACTTAGAGAAAAATTACCATTTTACCCTCTATATGTGAGAAAATGACCATTTTACCCCTAACTTAAGGATTTCGCATCCTAACTCCAAAAATTTCTAAAATTTACATTCCTCATGTAAATTTTATCCTAAACTCAAATATCAACTCAGAAAAATTTAAAACAAAACACAACTATGAAAAACAGACTATGGCCGAAACATCCATAGGCTATTTCTCTTGATTTTTGTTACAATTCCTTCCAACTTCAAAACTCATGCTTAAACCAAAATTTTGCAACAAAGATCTTCCTATTCCAAGTTTACAATCATACATAAAACATCAATTTAGAAAAAGCTTATAATCAATACCAAACTTTTTGTAAAAAGATCCAAACACTTAATCACAAGTTTTGACTCCAAATCAAAACATCTCCAAGAATTCCAAAAATCAAATCTTACTTCTAACATATTCATAACATCATCCTAAGATCAACCATGCTTTAAATCATCAACTAAAGTCACCAAAAATAGAAACTTTTTCCTCAACTAGTTTTGATAAATCTCTTGATCAATGGCTTAACAATGTAAGATCTTCGAAATAAAGCATCACACGGTTTAAGAATGTGTCTTAAATATGATCCAACCATCAAACTTGAAATCACATGGCTAAAAATCAATAAAACATAGATCTAACCCAAACACATCAAATCTTAGGCCTAATCGGAATCCTCTTGCATAGAAAAATCATATTTTTGAAACTAATATTAAATCTCGTCAAAATAATATCCTAACATGAAAATAAGAGACTAAGGATCATCATATAAAAATATCAAAGCCTTTTGAGTAAGATCAAACCTCAAAATATTCAAACTTTCTCCAAATAAAAACTGTTTTGCCACTTCCAGTTTTCAAGTTTCTAGATCTAAGCAAATCTATCATCAAAAGCTTTAGTCATGCAACAAAACCTCAATGAACACTCTTAAACACATGCTAAAAACACTCCATAAAATTTTTGGACCAAGATATGTCCATTAGCTTGGTCAAAAACTCCAAAATATATCATACTCTCCAGATTCACGCCCAGAATGACCTTTCCATGGTTAAAAATACTTTTGAACGACCAAATGAACATGGACTGATACGGGGAACAACTTTTATGAAGGATTCATAGTGTGAAAATACTTACAAGGGGTCGAAAAGCTCCATGCAAAAAGACACAGAAATCTGCCCTAGAGAGCTCTCTTGGGTTTCTCTCTAAGAACGGGGTGAAGAAGTGATGAAAGTGAAGTAAGTGTGTCTTGCACCACTCAAGCCTTCTGTAGGGGGAAGATATGGACATTAATGACCCTTGATTGGAGGTGGCTATGTGACATAAAGTGAAGAATAGTGGGGGGCAAAGGACTGCCTGCAGAAGCTATGAGGTGTGGAGGTTGATGGGGTGGGTTTCTCCATCTCATCAAGGCACTATTGGGTGCAGCCAAGGGCAGTGAATGGTCTGTCATGTGGGGGAAGAAACTTCTCCAAGAAGCCTTGCCAAGGTGGCTAAATTCGTGGGCCTTGGTGGGCCACAACCAAGTGGGCTTCAATTTAGGGTTTAAAGGGGGTTTGGTTAGGGTTTGAGATGCTATTAAGCCCAAATCCAACTTTTCTTGGCCCAATCAAATTTCCAAGGTTTAAAAGGTTGGATAATGATGTCATAACAAGAATTTGAGAAATTAATAGCATGTGGAAGTGATTTCATCAAGTGATTAAACACAATGCTAGAAATTGGATCGAAAAGGGTTTGAAGGCCAATTTAGGGTTTGGGGAAACGGTTTAGGGTTTCGGTTTCAATCAAGCTTTTTGGGTTTCAATTGGATTCCAACCATTTAGGGTTTCACTAGGGTTGAAACCCTCTTTGATCTGGCTCAATTTGGTTGATCAGATGAAAAAGGTTTTGCTTAGGTGGCATGATCTCACACATTGATTTCCTTCACAAATCCATCTAATGGTTCCTCTTGGTGCCAAGTGTCTAATACTATTCACTATGTGTGGCTAAGATCTTGCCAAGTGTCCAAATAAAACTTCTCTAACCTAATTTGGACATTTCACACTGTGATTTTGAAAACACTGCACTTAGTACGCTTATCGAGGTTACTATTAACTCCAAAAAAATGCATAATAAACTTAGTACTGAAAAATCCTAAATATTCATATTAACCTACAGTGAAAACCGTTTACCAAAACTTAACCCCGAAGTGCTCCTATAAATAAATTCACCGTTTCGAACAGCCGTTTCATCCGAAATTATGAAAATGAGTTATTGGGCCATAAAGTCCTAAATATTCAACTAAGTCTAGTGGTGTAGACTATAATGTATTCTGACACTTGTAACTATCTCAAACAATTAAAATCGCATTTCTGGCACCATAGTGAGTGATAACACTGATTATGTTGACAGACTAAAACCTGTGCGATTGATCGATTCATGAAAACTTCTAGGGTTTTCACGAGGTTTCAAAAGTTTATAGAAATTCCACCATTGAATTTCTAGCGGGCTGTTAGAAAATGGATGCTTCGAAGGAACCTATCAAGGGACTTTGGATCGGTATGCCTCACCTCTGTTCTAATTTTTATATTGAGGTTGTGTATGAAACTCTCCCAGCTTTTTGTTTAAACTGTCGAGTTCAAGGCCACACTATCAATTGATGTACAAGGAAAATGGGTGAAGAAAGATACTAATCTGAGGTTGAAAAGTAGTGGGAAAATGGTGCAAGTTTGGAAACCTCAAAAAACAGAGACGTTGGTGGAAAATCCTAAGGGGGTAGAGTTGTTGACTCTGGTTGATGCTGTGGAAAATAGAGTGGAGTCTGAATTGGTCGATGCTATGGGGGCTGGTCCTAGCAGGTCTAAGGTGAATCAATTGGTAAATATGCATGAGTCTAAGAAGGGTTGCATGGAAGACATAGAGGGGTCATTACTTGACCATAACAGGGCTGATACGAAAACTGAAGCTAAGATCAATACTCTGGTGTTGCGGTCAAATCTGCAAGATGTCAATATTGTTGAAGCCATGAATATTGATGCAACGGAGCTGGGGGTTCATGGTTCTGTGTTGTTGGGTCCTGTGTTGGAAAATCCTAATTTGGAGGTGGTTGATCCTAATGCAAGTCTGGAGGATGGGTCAGGTAATTTTGGGGGGGCTGGCTCCAGTTTTTCGAAACGAGAGCAGGGTGTAGTTAGTCAAGGCTCTGAGGATGGTAATCTAAAAGATTTTGAGGGGGAACAATTGGTTACAGTCCAAGAGAACTTAGATGCAGAACCTGTGAATAAAGGTTCAAAAACCGAGACTAAGGGTGCTCTGTTTGAACTTACTGTTGTGCCAAAGGTAGAGAATAGATTGGTTATTGAAGAGAGGAGTGTGGAAATGCTACAGGAAAATATGTCGAAACATGTGGAATTACAAGAGTCGCAAGTTACAAGATTAATTGTGTTTCCTAATATGCTGGAGGTAGTGAACAGCCTGGTTATTGAAGAGAGGATTGATGACATGATCCAAGAAAATCTGCCGGAACATGTTAATTTCCATGAGTGTTTCAGAACCAGATAATGAGCATGGGGACCATCTGAGTAAAAATAAACATTATCTGTCGGACAGTGATGTTATTCAGGAAAAAAATCAGGCTAAGGGTGGAAGAAAACTTAGAAGCTCAACTCGGGTTCGTCGCAAACCCGTCTGTATGGATCTATGATTTGTAACCCTTTGTTTTGGAATATCCGTGGACTCAAATCCTCACGAAGAAGGTTGTGTAAGTTGGTCAGGAAGTTAAGGGTGAATTTTCTTATGTTAGCGGAGCCTTTTGCAGATGATACTAGGCTAGAAGTTCTGTGTACTAGTTTGAATTTTGAGAATAGTTTTTTGAATCACAATGCTGGTGGTAAACTTTGGGTGCTTTGGGGTAAGGGATTGCAGATTTCTGTCACTAATGTTAGTGCTCAACATATCTCTAATTCTATGGTTCATAATTCTCAACAAGTCTTTGTGTCAGTGGTCTATGCTAAATGCAATTACTTGGAAAGATGAAATCTCTAGAGGCTACCACAGCTAGATGTTGTGCAAGATAGTCCTTGGTTGTGTCTTGGGGACTTCAATATTATTCGTAATCAGGAAGAAAGAAGAGGTGGCATGCCTCGGTTGAGGGTTGCTATGGATGATTTTAATGAATTCATTGATAATTGTGGCTTAGTAGATATGAAATCAACTGGGAGTACGTTCTCGTGGTACAATGGTCAGAGAGGTTTAGCTCGAAGTTGGTCAAAGCTTGATAGATGTCTGGTTAATACCTTGGCTACTACTTCTTTACCAGATGGTTATTATAAATATCTGGCCTGTACGACATCCGATCATGCTCTGATGTCTTTCATCCTACAATCTCTGATGACTCGTTATGGTCCTTCCTCTTTCAAGTTTCAACAAATGTGGGTCTCGCATGAGAATTTGGAACATTCCGGGTGTGTCTATGGGTTTTTTTGGTTTGGCTACTAAGCTGAAAAAAACTAAAGTGGTTCTAAAGGAGTGGAATCGTCGGGTCTTTGGGCGTACTAAGCTTAATATTCAGGCCTTGGAAACACAGATTGATCATTTAGAAAGCCAACTTCAGGGTGGTTGCTCAGAGGACATTGAGTCAGAGCTTCTGGTCACTAAAGAACAACTTGCTCTATGGATTTGTAAAGAAGAAACTAGGCTTTCACAACAGGTAAAGTTTAGTTGGATGGAAAAAGGGGACGGGCCGGCCAAGTTTTTTAAGACTTTTGCTTCTTTTTCTAAGCCTGTGGTTCACGAAATGAGACTTCGGGATGGGACATGCCTTTCTAGTCCAGAAGAAATTCATTCAGGAGCAGTGGATTTCTTTACGGCATTCCTTCAGGCTAGACCACAGAGAGATCTACCCGATCTGTCGATGTATGTACATAATTCTATTTTAGAGGAGGAGAATGATTGCCTTCTTCAGCTCCCTTCGATCCAAGAGGTAAAAGAAGCCATATTTTCCATTCTGGTTGATAGTAGCCCAAGGCCGGATGGGTTTGGTTCGGGTTTCTTTAGATCATGCTGGGACATTGTTGGAAATGATGTGGTGGCAGCTATTACAGAGTTCTACAGTGGGGTTCCGATGCCTAGATTTTATTCGGCTTCTCATATTGTGATTATCCTAAAAGGTAGCAACCTACAGGTTTTGATAAGTTCCGACCTATAAGCTTGTGCTCTGTTGTTTATAAGGTATTTTCAAAAATATTGGTTCGAAAATTGTCTCCAATATTGAGCAAAATATCTCGCCTGAACAAGGTGCTTTTTTGCGTAGAAGAAATATTTTTGATAATGTTACGTTGGCACAAGAGATGATTCAAATGATCAACAAGAAGGTTCGTGGTGGTAATATGCTGATAAAAGTGGATATGGCTAAGGCGTATGACAGCATTGATTGGGATTTTTTATTACATGTGATGAAAGCTTTTGGGTTCTCCCCTCGGGTTTGTGAGATGATCAAATATTGTATTTCGACTCCTTGGTTCTCAGTGGTTATGAATGGGTCAGTAAAGGTTTTTTCCCCAGTGGTCGTGATCTTTGTCAAGGAGATCCTTTATCACCATATTTGTTTATTCTGGTTAAAGAAACTCTATCTCGTTTGTTGAAACATAACTTTGCTACTGGAAAAATTGTTCCGTTCTCTCATCCCCGTGGTACTCCTCTGATTTCCCACCTCCTTTATGCTGATGATATTGTGGCCCTTTCCAATGGTGGGAGATCTTCCTTGAAAGCTATCATAGATGTTTTTGCGCTGTATGAAGATTGGTCGGGTCAGATGGTTAGTAAATAGAAGTCTTCTATTTTTTTTTTTGCCAAATATTATACGACAGCTCAGAAAAGAAACATTTTGTAGTTGACCTCTTTTACTGAAGGTTTTTTTCCGGTTAAATATTTGGGTGTTCCCCTTATTACTAGTGTTGCGCCTAAACTTTGTCTCAAATTAATGAACCAAAATTTAGTGCAGTTTTACCTGTAAGTATACAGGTGTTGTAGTACCTTACAGGGTAGAATCCACAGGGATTGACTTATGTGAAAAATACTCTCAAACAAATGAAAAGAAAATACTAAAAAAAATGCGCGATTGAAAATAAAATGAGGTTATCTAGATGATGATTTTTAACGTAACAAAATAAAACTAAAATGATAAAATGTATTGATATGAAAAAAGACTAAGGTTTCGAGGATCCGTTTAATAATTTAAAATATTGTTTCCGATCGAATTACTTCAATTAGACTAGAATAATGATTCCGTTTAATTGGAAGATTTAGCATTTAAGATCAAGAAAAATAATCACTAATGATTGAGCATGATCGAATGAAAATTAAAACATTCACAAATTTATTTGAATACCACAGGGATTCCTCAAGCATTCACTATATTTGAAAATCACAATGAATCAAGATAAATATATAAATAATCAAAATATCCAATAATAAAATCCTTCAATCGATCAAACTCGCAAAATAAATTTGACATCGATCCGAGAGCAATTTTCAAATCATTAAACTTCACCTCTAACCTTAGTATGAAAATTTAGCCAACCATGTTCATCACAAGTGCTTTAGAAATTAAATAAACGTTCACCATGATAAAAATAAAATAAAACACAAGCTCAAACGAAAACAAATTAGATCATAAAACAGGAAATTGAACCGAAAATAACTCCCCTAAAAATCTGTCCGTTTCGCAGCTCCTCTTCCATCCAAGTCTATCCGTTTGCTTCAACCAGGTTGCTTCAAGTGTTCTCCCCAAAAGCAGACCTCAGCAGCCCAACTTTTTCCTCAGCGACGGACAGAAACGAAGAAAAGAAAAACACCAGAAAAACCCCTGCTGTCCGTAACTCTCTCCGTCAAAACTCTCCTTTCTCTTCTATTTTTTTTTTTTACTTTTCGTAAGCTCTTCCTTCAACATCCAGACCACCCCTCCTCCTGGTTTTCGTAAGTCTCCTCAGCCCAGCTCACGTACATAACGGGAACGCCTCTCAACAGCTCTTTCCCATTCCCATATTTGTTTCTTTTTCTTTCCTTTCTGGTTTATGCTATGGTTCCGTTGCCCCTTTCTCTCCTTCTTTTGGTTCCTTCTCTACGTCCCTTTTTATATCCACTGCAACGATCACGTCCCACCTTTATCCCACATGTTTGGGATTCGTCATACATGGGATTCCGCCTAGGCACCCTTACTGACTGCCTAGGCGCCATACGTGGGATTCGGCCTAGGTGGAATTCGGCCTAGGCGCCCTTGCTAACCGCCTAGGCGCCATATGTGGGAGTCGGCATACGTGGGATTCGGCCTAGGCGCCCTTGCTGACCGTCTATCATTTTATTCTTCTTTTTCTGCTCCACTAGTCGTGAGAATTCACCCAGCCGATTTCTTGACTTCATGCGTGTCTCTCCGTGATTTTTGTTCTCGCTGGCAATTCTTTCAACATTTTCAGCTGCCTTTCAAGATGCCTCCTTTCTTTCTCCCGTAAGCTTCCTTTCACCATTCTCTTTGTCAAAATCACTCCAGATTTTACGTAACATGTTTCCATTATTTTCGGCCTTCCTTCAAAGCTCCACATCGCTTGTCGACAATTCTTTCAACAATTTTAGCTACCTAAATCCACCGCTTTGAAAAACTCATATAGCATGTGCTGTGGTTCAGAATCAGATCTCGTTTGAATTTTTATTTAAACTAAAAATAAGGAAATAAAAATAACACTCGAAATAAATTAAAAGGAAAAATAGATTATCAAAAATATATTATGTATGTGAGGAAATATTGTCCAATTAAATCATAGTTATAAAATTAAGCATAAGCATGATATTAATCAATTAAAAATCACAACTCGAATTTATGCTTATTAACTATTTTTTCATCTAAAACTAATAATAATGTCACGAAGCAGTTGACAATCATTGGTTTTAAATAGCTAAAATATGCAATTTTTCAGCTCAAACACACCCCCCAACTAGCTTTTTGCTAATCTTTGAGCAAAATAGTGAAAATTAATTGAGATGAATATTGCATAAAGCTCGGAATTCAAACGGAAACAATCAAACATAATTCTGAATTCTCACAAGCAATCGATTCGTGACTACTCAACACCAGGAGTTGTATCCACAAGGCAAGTCTCAACAATTGTTCACATAGAATTGTGGCAAATGTCTTAGAACTCAAATATGTGTGTGTGGCTAAACCTCTTTGTGTTCCTCATTAATAAGCATGATTTATCATAGGATTTTTCAACCTTAAGATTAATCATTATCGATTCTAACTACCTCAAAGCCTAAGGGACTAGCAGTTTTCACGCCAACTCTGTTTAAAGGTTGAACACTCAACCCCCAAAGTTTTGGGTAACTGTTTCTAGCCCTTTATTTTAGGAAAACTTACACGCTTTCATCTTTTTTTTAATTTTTTTTTTTAAGGCTCAGTAGTCCTGCAGTTTACTTCTCCTATTTTAAATCAATGAACATTAGTGAGGAACACTACGAGTGTAAGCATGTGCAAAATGTTCTTTCAAAACTTGCCCTTCATTCTATATAAATCATACAAATTCTCATTTCTATAAATATCACCTCCTGGTGTTTCAAGTCACTCTTCAACAAAATGTGATGCATCATAAGTCATGCTCTATGCTTAGGGTTGAAAATAAATCTTCACAAAATAATTCCGCTCAACTACTACACCAAGATGCTCAAATCTCACAAAAATGCCAGGAATGTGTGTTAATCATTGATGTTTGAATGCACCTCACAACAATAATTTTTTTTTTTGGTACTAACATATCTTCAACAGAAAACTCTTCCCCCAACTATATGTGACATTGTCCTCAATGTTCAGCAAATGAATGTTCGACGACATATGCTATGCAGGCCTGAATTGAAGCAAGATAAACACTGCAGAACATTTATTGAAGTGAAAGAATAAAGAGGAGAGACGTCACCTGAGATACTCGAGTGCACACGAGGAGTAGATTTCTATCAAAGTTAGAAGATACACAAAGCAAAAGAAATAAAAACAAAACAAACAAATACGGTATATACAATGAGGAATCAGAAATTAATTCTGATAAGCAGGATCCTCCAGAGTAGTGGACTCAATCTCTGGAGTAAAATACTCAAAAATGGTTTCAATCTTTGTCCATTAACTTTAAATACATTACCATTTTCTGGATTTACAATAAAGGGACCGATCCATCAGGATCGAAGCGTGCCAGGAAACAAATGGAGCCTTGAATTATACAACAAAACTTTTTAGGAAGGCTCAAAAGATTTTCGTAAAATGTTTTTATCATGAAAAAGCTTCATTCTCTCCTTGGAAATACGAGATTTCTCGTAAGCTTCATTCCTGATTTCCTCCAACTCATTAAGTTGAAACTTACGAAGAGAGCAAGCTTTATCCACATCAAAATTAAATTGCTTGATTGCCCAATAAGCTTTGTGTTCCAATTCCACAGGCAAGTGACAAGCCTTTCCAAAAATGAGTCGATATGGGGACATACCAATCGGGGTTTTAAAAGCAGTACGGTATGCCCAAAGTGCATCAGTTAGTCGTAGAGACCAATCTTTGCGACTTGGGTTAACTGTCTTTTCTAAAAAAATTTTGATTTCCCGATTAGATACCTCAACTTGATCACTTGTTTGTAGATGATAAGGGGCAGCAACCTTATGAGTAATACCATATTTTCGCATTAAGGCCTCGAAAGGCTTATTACAAAAATGTTTACCCCCATCACTGATAATGGCTCGAGGTGTTCCAAACCTTGATAAAATATTTTCTTTCAAAAATTGCAATACCACTTTGTGATCATTGTTCTTGCATGGAACAGCCTCAATCCATTTGGACACATAATCCACAGCTACCAAAATGTAGAGATTGCCAAAAGAAACTGGAAAGGGTCCCATGAAATCGATGCCCCAACAATCAAATATTTCAACAACCAAGATTGGATTTAATAGCATCATATTCTAGCAGGTAATCCCTCCCAATTTTTGACAACACTCACAAGTTTTGCAAAATTCATGGGTGTCCTTGAAAATGGTAGGCCAATAGAAACCACATTGCAAAATTTTAAAAGCAGTTTTCTTTCCAGAAAAATGGCCACCACATGCCCCAGAGTGACAAAAGGACATCACACTTTGAAATTCGCTATTGGGAACACATCGTCTAATTATTTGATCCGGGCAATATTTAAACAAATATGGATCATCCCAAAAAATTTCCTCTTATCATGTTGAGTCCAAATGTGAGGAATTTCACCTGTAGCAAGAAAATTAGCAATGTCAGCATACCAGGGTAATTGAAATATACCAAAAAGTTGTTCATCTAGAAATGTGTCTCTAATAGGAATTGTCTCTATAGAATCTGACAGAACAAGTCTAGACAGATGATCAGCAACAACATTCTCAATTCCTTTTTTATCTTTTATAATCAAATCAAATTCTTGCAGCAAAAGGATCCATCTAACCAGCCTGGGCTTTGCGTCTTTTTTCGCTAAAAGGTACCTCAAAGCAGCATTATCAGTAAAGATGACAATTTGAGACCCAATCAGATAAGAGCGAAATTTGTCAAGTGCAAAAATTACTGCAAGTAGCTCTTTTTCAGTTGTTGAATAATTCATCTGAGCACTGTTTAAAGTTCTACTTGCATAATAAATGACACAACTCTTTTTGTTCCTTCGTTGGCCCAAAATAGCTCCAACAGCATAATCACTAGTGTCACAAATAATTTCAAATGTTAAATTCCAATCAGGTTATCGCATAATTGGAGCTGAAATCAACATACCTTTTAGGTTTGTAAAAGCTAACTCACAATCATCAGTTCATGTAAAAGAATTTTCCTTTGACAATAAATTGCACAAAGGTCTAGAAATTTTGCTGAAGTCTTTAATGAACCTCCTGTAAAAACCTGCATGACCTAGAAAAGATCTAATATCCTTGATGTTCTTTGGAATGGGCAACTTAGAAATTAACTCAATCTTGGCCTTGTCCACTTCCATACCTTGAGAAGAGACAATGTGACCAAGGACAATCCCTTGAGTGACCATAAAATGACACTTTTCCCAATTTAAAATCAAATTCTTTTCTTTGCATCTGATCAGCACTTTTTCCAAATGAATCAAGCATTTATCAAATGAATCACCAAAAATAGAAAAATCATCCATGAATATTTCAACAAAACGCTCTACCATGTCACTAAATATACTCATCATGCAACTTTGAAATGTGGCAGGAGCATTACAAAGTCCGAATGGCATCCTTCGATATGCAAAGGTACCAAATGGACATGTAAAAGTGGTCTTTTCTTGATCTTCAAGACCAATCTCAATTTGGTTATATCCAGAATAACCATCTAAGAAGCAATAAAATTTATGGCCCGCTACACGTTCAATGATTTGATCCATGAATGGTAGGGGAAAATGATCCTTTCTGGTGACAGAATTTAGTTTTCTGTAGTCAATGCACATACGCCAACCAGTAGTAACTCTAGTTGGGATCAATTCATTGTCAGCATTCTTAACTACAGTCACACCAGATTTCTTGGGTACCACCTGCGTAGGACTAACTCATTTGCTATCAGAAATAGGGTAAATGATCCCTACATCCAGAAGTTTTAACATCTCTGCTCTAACAACCTCCTTCATATTAGGGTTCAGTCTACGTTGCATTTTTCTAGAGGGCTTGGCATTGTCCTCTAGATATATCAAAGGACTGATACCTTTGATATCGGCTATGGTCCATCCTATTGCCTCTTTGTGTTCAATGAGAACACCAATTAATTTTTTCTCCTGAATTTCATCAAGTTTTGATGAGATGACCACTGGTAATGTCTCTACTTGGTCTAAAAATGCATATTTGAGATCAGCAGGTAGAGGTTTCAAGTCGAGTTTTGGTGTTTGAACACTTGAGGGGAGAGACACGACATCATGAGGTGGTAATTCCTCAAAACGTGTTCTCCATTTATCAGTGTCCATTATAGGAGTAGATTCAAGCAAAAAATTCATTGATGCAAGCACAGAATCATCATCAAAATTTTTACCATGAACCAAGCAAGCCTCAAGGGGGTCAGAAAAGATTGACAAATCAAATTTATTTTGCACAAGAGTTTGGATCAAATTGACTTCATGCACATCATCATCATCGCCAGGTTGTTTACAAATATTAAAAATACTCAACTCCAAAGTCATGTTGCCAAAAGAAATTATCATCACACCACTCCTACAATTTATTAAAGCATTCGAGGTCGCAAGGAATGGCCTACCCAAAATTATAGGAATTTGAGTGCAAACATCAAAGACAGGTTCTGTGTCCAAAACAATGAAATCCACTGGGAAATAAAATTTGCCTACTTGCACTAGCACATCCTCAACTATCCCTCTCGGTATTTTAATTGAACGGTTAGCAAGTTGGAGTGTTGCCTTGGTGGGTTTAAGTTCACCAAGACCCAACTGCTCATATACCGAGTAGGGTAGGCGGTTAACACTGGCTCCAAGGTGAAGTAAAGCTTTTTCAATTTTAAAATTTCCAATCACGCAAGAAATGGTTGGACAACCCGGATCTTTGTATTTTGGAGGAGAATTGTTATGAATGATGGCGCTTACCTGCTCAGTGAGGAAAGCTTTCTTTTGTACCTTCATCGTACGCTTCACTGTGCACAGATCTTTCAAAAATTTAGCATACGATGGAATCTGTTTAATTGCATCCAACAGAGGAATATTGATTTTTACCTTCTTGAAAATTTCAAGAATATCAGTATTCTGAACCAAATTGGGAGAATGTTGCAACCTTTGGGGAAATGGGGCAGATATTGTGGCTTTCACTGGCATATGTAGCTCAACTTTTTCAGGTTCACCATCACTCTTAGAATTTAACGAATTGTTGGTCTCATCAACTTTCGTTGAAATACTTTTATCAATTATTTTTCCATTGCGTAGAGTGGTGATGGACTTGGCATGTTCAAATTTTGAATCAGAAAAATTTGAATTTCTTACCTCAAATTTATCTTTGGGATTTGGCTGAGGTTGAGTAGGAAACTTACCCTTTTCTTGAGCTTGCAATGCAGAGGTCAAGTCACTAATGGAACTTCTGATCTCAGTAATGGCCTGCATTGTCTGAGTGTTAATATTGGCTTGCTCCTACATAAAAGTTTGTAATGTCTCATCAAGGTTTTTCTTATGTGGAGGCACATATGGTGTAGAAGAAGAAGGCCCTTGAGGATTTTGATTTGAATTGGAATCGTTCCTCCAACTAAAGTTGGGGTGATTTCTCCATCCAGGATTATATGTTTCCGAATAAGGGGAAGAAAATGGTCTCCTATAAGAATTCATGGTATTTGCTTGTTCGTGCAACACCTCTTTAAAAGCTGGGATTGTTGGACAATCCTGAGTTAGGTGTCCACTAATCTCACATATGCCACAAATCTCTTCTTCTTTTTCAATGGCCTTAGCCGAATTTACCTTCCTAAGTTCCATGGCCTCGACTTTTCTTGTCAAACTTGTTATCCTAGCATTGACATCATCACTTCCTTTAAGGAAATACATACCCTCTTGAGACATGGCATTTAGTTTGGGCTTACTTGACTGATCAGAACAATCTGTGTTATCCCAAGATTGGGCATTTTCAGCTAATTGGTCAAAATAATCCCAAGTATCATCAGGGTCTTTATTTAAAAATTCACCATTACACATCATTTCTACAAACTGGCGCATCTGAGATGTTAAACCTTCATAGAAAAAACTAATGGTGCGCCAAGTCTCATAGCCATGATGTGGGCAAGTTAGCAATAATTCTTTAAAATGCTCCCAACACTGAAAAAATGTTTCATTTTCTTTTTGAGAAAAATTCACAATGTTTCTGCGAAGAGTGTTGGTCCTATGAGTAGGAAAAAACTTTTTCACAAATTCTCTTTGCATTTCTTGCCATGTGTCAATAGATCTTGGTCTTAAGGAATTCAGCCAATTTTTAGCTTTTTCTTTCAAAGAGAATGGAAACAACTTTAATCTAACAACATCGTCATTGATAGTTTGGGTTTGTAAAGTTGCACAAACTTCTTCAAATTCTTTTAGATGCAAATAAGGACTTTCTGAGTCTAAGCCATGAAACTTGGGAAGTAATTGAATTACTCCCAGTTTTAAATCAAAATTCTCCATATTCATAGGAAAAATCATGCAAGATGGAGTACTTGTCCTTGCTGGCTGCAAATACTCGTGCAAAGTTCTCATTCGCGGATTATTTTGTGCCTCCTCATTTTCGGGGTCGCCATGAACACTATGATTGTCAGCCATGGTATTGGAATGAGAATTTTTGGAATCACCAGACAACTTATCAACTAACTCTTTTAAAACAATTTCTTCTCGCCTCAGTCTACCAGTTTGATCATGTTACCACGAGATCATTCATCATAGACGCTCAACCACATTCAAAAATTAAAAGGTATGGACAGGTCTCAAAATGATTTAATGCATGCACCACCTAAAATATTCTATTTTAAGAACTAAATGCAAAACAAGCAAGAAAGTTCTTTAAAAAAAATTTGGAACGAGATTACCGAATGATATGAATATGAAAGCAATGTTTCTTGATCCCTTTCCTGTCAAGATAACAAAAAATCGTACCTGCAAAAAAAGAATACTAGAAAAATTAGCAAAAGATAACTAAAATATTTTTTTTTCTTTTTTAAAAGAAAATTCACACGTCGCAATCCCTAGCAACGATGCCAAAAACTTGTTGCACCTAAACTTTGACTCAAATTAATGAACCAAAAATTTAGTGCAGTTTTACCTGCAAGTATACAGGTGTTGTAGTACCTTACAGGGTCGAATCCACAGGGATTAACTTATGTGAAAAAATACTCTCAAACAAATGAAAAGAAAATACTAAAAGAGATGTGCGATTGAATATAAAATGAGGTTATTGAGATGATGATTTTTGACGTAACAAAATAAAACTAAAATGATAAGATGTATTGATATGGAAAAAGACTAAGGTTTCGACGATCCTTTTAATAATTTAAAATATTGTTTCCGATCGAATTACTTCAATTAAACGAGAATAATGATTCCGTTTAATTGAAAGATTTAGCATTTAAGATAAAAAAAAAATAATCACTAATGATTGAGCATGATCGAATGAAAATTAAAACATTCACAAATTTATTTGAATACCACAGGGATTCCTCAAGCATTCACTGTATTCGAAAATCACAATGAATCAAGATAAATATATAAATAATCAAAATATCCAATAATAAAATCCTTCAATCGATCAAACTCGCAAAATAAATTTGACGTCGATCCGAAAGCAATTTTCAAATTATTAAACTTCACCTCTAACCTTAGTATGAAAATTTAGCCAACCATGTTCATCACAAGTGCTTTAGAAATTAAATAAACGTTCACCATGATAAAAATAAAATAAAACACAAGCTAAAATGAAAACAAATTAGATCATAAAACAAGAAATTGAACCGAAAATAACTCCCCTAAAAACCGGTCCGTTTCACAGCTCCTCTTCCATCCAAGACTATCCGTTTGCTTCAACTAGGTTGCTTCAAGTGTTCTCCCCAAAAACTAGACCTCAGCAGCCCAGCTTTTTCCTCAGCGACGGACAGAAACGAAGAAAAGAAAAACACCAGAAAAACCCCCTGCTGTCCACAGCTCTCTCCGTCAAAACTCTCCTTTCTCTATTTTTTTTTTTACTTTTCGTAAGCTCCTCCTTCAACATCCAGACCACCCCTCCTCCTGGTTTTCGTAAGTCTCCTCAGCCCAGCTCACGTACAGAACGGGAACGCCTCTCACCAGCTCTCTCCCATTCCCGTATTTGTTTCTTTTTCTTTCCTTTCTGGTTTATGCTATGGTTCCGTTGCTCCTTTCTCTCCTTCTTTTGGTTCCTTCTCTACGTCCCTTTTTATATCCGCTGCAACGATCACGTCCCACCTTTATCCCACGTGTTTGGGATTCGGCATACATGAGATTCCACCTAGGTGCCCTTACTGACCGCCTAGGCACCATACATGGGATTCGGCCTAGGCGCCCTTACTGACCACCTAGGCGCCATATGTGGGAGTCGGCATACGTGGGATTCGGCCTAGGCGCCCTTACTGACCGCCTAGGCGCCCTTGCTAACCGCCTATCATTTTATTCTTCTTTTTCTGCTCCACTAGCCGTGACAATTCACCCAGCTGATTTCTTGACTTCATGCGTGTCTCTCTTTTCTTGCTTTCCATTTTCCTTCTTT
The DNA here is from genome assembly GCA_011037825.1 of Carya cathayensis. Classification (NCBI taxonomy): domain Eukaryota; kingdom Viridiplantae; phylum Streptophyta; class Magnoliopsida; order Fagales; family Juglandaceae; genus Carya; species Carya cathayensis. Next base: position 44,949 of record QGSO01000417.1, read on the forward strand.
CGGTGGTGTTAATTGTTGACTACGTGCTCCGTGATTTTTGTTCTCACTGGCAATTCTTTCAACATTTTCAGCTGCCTTTCAAGCCGCCTCCTTTCTTTCTCCCGTAAGCTTCCTTTCGCTGTTCTCTTTGCCGAAATCACTCCAGATTTTATGTAACATGTTTCCATTATTTTCGGCCTTCCTTCAAAACTCCACATCGCTTGCCGACAATTCTTTTACATTCAAAGTCCTCAACATTTTATCTTTTTCAGCAACTCTACTTTGAAAGACTCGTAAAGCATGTGCTTTTGGTTAGAGCCGGATCTCGTGAATTTTATTTCAACTGGAAATAAAGAGATAAAATAAATTAAAACTCAGATGAATAGAATATTAAAAATATATTATACATGTGAGGAAATATTTTCCAAATAAATCATAGTTATAAAATTAAGCATAAACATGATATTAATCAATTAAAAACCACAACTCAAATTTATGCTTATTAACTATTTTCCATCTAAAACTAATAATAATGTCACGAAGCAGTTGAAATACATTAGTTTTAAATAGCTAAAATATGAAAATTTTCAGCTCAAACAACTAGTCGGTTAAAGACTTCATACTTTGATGATCTCTTAACTTGTGTTCGGGGTCGTTTGGATGGATGGCAAAATAGAATTTTAATGGTTGGTGCTCGTCTCCTTTTATTGAAACATTTTGTGTCGAGTATTCCAGTGCATTTATTGTCGGTCCTCTCTGCTCCCAAGACTGTGGTGACTTCTTTAAATAGACTCATGAGTAATTTTTTTTTGGGGCTCTTTGAATGGGAAGCAAAAGCGTAAGTGGGCAGCTTGGCAAAAGATCTGCTCCCCAACTCTGAAAAGGGGCCTGGGTTTACTGAAACTTGAGGAAGTTCAATCTTCTCTATTCATGAAGATGGCTTGGAATCTTTTGACCCAAGACTCACTATGGGCTAACTTTTTCAAACATAAGTATTGCAAAGGAAATCATGTGACGTTGGTGGATAATTGTAAAAGTTCTTTACTATGGAAAAGCATCATTAATATGGTTATGAAGGTGCTTAGTCATGCTTGGTGGCGTGTCAAGGATGAATAGGTGTCCTTTTGGCGAGATCCACGGTTAAAATCAGGTCCTCTTGTGGCGTCATGTGACATCTCTACGCAGCCTTCGTTAAAGGTTAGAGAATGCCGTATTCAGAATGGTTGGGATATAGATTTGTTACAAGAATTGAAGGGGGAGTCTCAGCTGGAGGAAATTTTGGATGGTCTAGGGGAACATAAAGAAGGTGCAAATGTGTTGATTTGTAAACCGACTTTGAATGGGAAATTCTCATCTAAGCCGGCTTGGGATTGTGTGCCAAAATCTGAATGGGCATCCTGGATATGGCACTCCGCTCTACCTAAGAAATATTAAGTTACTATTTGGAAGGCTTTAAATTCTAGCCTTAGTGTTGATGCACGTATTATTTCTCTGGGTATCCCTCTGGTTTCGAAATGTGAGTGTTGCACTCAGGGATGTATGGAAGATCAAGATCATGTCCTCACAACAGGGATGATTGCCACAGAGATTTGGTGGAGAGCATCCTTACAGATGGGAATGCCTTATGACCTGAGTAGACCTTGGAAAGCTAACATGGAGCTATGGTTTCGGAGGGTAGCACATTCGTCAAAAAAAGGCACATTGTTGGGTCTTATTCCTATTATTTTAACTTGGTCCCTTTGGGTTTGGAGATGTAAAGCTCGCATGGAAGGAAAATTGATTAATGTGAACGCTCTTTGGAGGGCGATCAAAGCTGCTATAGCTTGGGTTGGTTTAAGATTGCATGCTGGTAAAAAGGTTAAGGAGGAAGACGACAAAATCCTGCAATCTTTCAATATTCTGATGAAGGATATTTCTAGGCCGAAAGTTTGCCTTGTGAAATGGAATAAACCTTATGCGGGATGGTTTAAATTGAATGTGGATGGAAGCTCTCTGGGTAATCCTGGTCGCATGGGAGCTGGCGGTCTTATCAGGGATGATAAGGGTCATCTGATATGGGCCTTTGCTAAAGAGTTGCCTTTTGGGACTAATAATGAAGCGGAGTTACGAGCTTTATACTACGGTTTGCAGCATTGTAAAGATTTGGCGATTCAAAAAATTGAGATTGAAGTAGATTCTTTATTAGTTGCTAATTGGTTGGAAAAGGGAAGATGTAGTATATTATACCTGGAAGATTATTGGGACAGGATACAAACAATTCTTTCTTCTTTGGATTTTAAGATCTGACATATCTTTCGAGAAGGTAATGCAGGGGTAGATTTCCTTGCTTGTTGGGCTTCGAATCAGAATTCTGGTACATGGGAGACTTTCCAGGAGGTTCCTCATAAGCTTAAAGGGATCCTCAAAGTTGATAGAATGGGTCTGCATGCTCTTAGATTTTAGAGTCTGTTGCATGTTAGTTTTAGGTTTTGCTTTTGCTCTTTTGTTTTTGTTGGTGTCCTTAGGATGTGTTTTTTAAGGTTTTTTTTTTCAACACTTGGGTTTTGGTTTTTTTTCTTATGTTGTAACCCCTAAGTGTAATGTTGTTACCACGGTATTCCTCCACCATAAGTGAGGGTTTTTTAATAAAATTGGGGAGGGGCCATTATTGGACATGTGGCTCCAACTCTTCTTAAAAAAAAAAGTGTTTAATGACTTGGATAAATCAGTTTTTCATGTTATTAACAACTTCATTATTCACTCATACACTCTTAACCACTCTCTTACATCTTGGTGATCATATTATCCAAGAAAAGTTTGATTGGGACTCGATCCAACCAAAACACCAAATGAAACCCTCTCCATACCCTAAATTGAAGCCCATCAATTGGGCCCATTTCTGGCCGACCAAAAACCACCACCAAGGGAGGCTTCTTGAGGAAATATCTTCCCCTCCCAAGGTCAAGACAAGGGCTGACATGCCACTCAAAGGCTAGCCTCAAAAGTCACTTGATGGTAAGTCAAATTAGCCTCATCACCTCCCTTCCCCTGCTTGGCTGTATAAGATTTTTCCAGCCCTCACATCAACCCTTTCTCCTCCACTTTCACAAGCAACCTCTCCCATCAAAGTGGCTTAGCTTAGCCACTAACTCAGACCACCAAGACCCTCACACGGATCTTGTTTTTCATCCACACTTAAGACATTTTTCTCTTCACTTTTCTAGAGAGAAACTGTGTGAGAGCTTCAGGCAAATTTTCTGGCTAATCCTGACTTGCATTTTTAAGCCCTTTGTAAGTTTATTATCATGAAACTTCCTACATATATTTTTTTCATTTTTCAGTTTTTTTTTCCACAATTTTTGGGAAGGTTTTATGGAGTTTTTATTGGTGAAAATCTGGTTGATCATGCTAAGGTCACACTGTGCAACAATCTAGACATTTGTTTGAAACTTTGATATTTTGATGAAGCTCTTGGTAAAATATTGGGTAGATCTTTCTATGGTGAAGTTTTAACATTTTAATATGCAAGTTAGGTTCAGATTTATTTATATTAATAATTTTTATAAAGAGTTTTGCATGATTTTGTAAAGTTAGAAACTAGAAGTGTCAAAATGGTTTATGTTTTGATGAAGTTGTAATCTTTTGTTTTGGAAACCTGATCTAATGGCTTTGATCTTCACATATGATATTTTTTACGCTTTGATCTATGTGTTAGAAGTTGATTTTTCTAGAATATTCGTTTAGAGCTTTGATGGAATGATTTTATACATCCAAGAGTTTGTTTAGGACTCAAACTATAGTATATAGAACTATATGCCAACGAGTGGCCGGCTGAGGTCCTCTCCGAAAGGTTGAGGTTCCCTGCTTTGTCTCTAGACAAAGATTTTGTCTCTTGGATGAAAGTCCATAGAGTTTTTTATTTTGTCTATAATGGCCGACGAGTTGGCTACAAAGTGGAATTCTCTGAAACTGACAGAAGATGAGGAACAAGAATTGGTTCTACCAGAGGAAGTAGTTCTATCCACCAAACACAAAGGCAACCATTGTATTTTTTCGCTCATCCTGAATGAGAGAAACACAAACCGCAAAGCATTCAAGTCCACCATGGTAAAGGTGTGGAATCTGGAAGGATGGACTACTTTTAAGGAGATAGGCTTCAACAAGTTCCTTATAGAATTCCAACTCCTTCCAGACAAAAGAAAGGTGCTTCAGGGAAAACCATAGTCGTTCGATCACCATCTCATTTGCCTCAAGAATTTTGAAGGCGACATATCTCCTAACAAGATTCTTTTCACGTCAGAACCCTTCTAGGTGCAAGTTCATAACATACTGTTTGCCGGCATGAATGTAGAACAAGGTGAAAAAATAGGTTCAGTTATCGGGAAGGTACACTAAGTTGAAACAGATGATCAAGGCTGCGGGTGGGGAAGTTTTCTCAGAATCAGGGTGGATGTATCCATCAACAAACCCCTCCCTCGAGGGAAGTTGATCAACGTAAGGGGTAAACAATGCTGTATTCATTTTAAGTATGAACACCTCCCTAACTTCTACTTCAAATGTGGCATCTGAAACACATGAATGGGAAATGCTCAAGTTTTAACCCATCCATGCAGTCCCAGGACCAGTATGGGTAGTGGATGCGGGCATCACATGCCGCCTTCCAGGTTCCCTCAGTGAAGAGGTGCGGTGGTTCACCAGAACAGGTATGGTCCAACATAGCAAGGGCCTAGAAGGAGAACTCGGGATGGTCCAACATAGCAATCGAGGATGAAGCTACAAGTTAGAACACAACAGTTGGTTGTCAGAAGCAAGCTATAGGCCATACCTTGCCATGTCAGAATAACTAAACACGAAACAAGCTAGAGGATCAGGTCTGCTGTCCAACTAGTTCACATGAGGGACCCCCACATCATGAGACAACTGATATTCCAAGGAAAAGGCTCCTGCCTCACTCCTTAGGTCCACTGGCATAGGTATGCACTATTGGCCAAGCCTTACATTTCTCCTTACATGATAGTGACATGTGTGTTGACCTTAGTTCACCAATAGACCCCAATCCTGCCTTCAAGTCAAACAACTCAGGCTTCCCACCTTAGAACAGTGAACACCGAGCCAAATCTCTTGGAACTAGAGCAGGCACCAAATGGAAAAGGAAAGCTAGGGAACAAGCTCCTACTCTAGTTCGTAACCAACTCTCAGCGTGTGCATACCCATTCCCCTAAGTTCAAAAGACTAGCATCTGGTATAGAAACTAGGTCTAGTAATAGGAGCCTCAAGAAGCAAAAAACCATGACAGATCCTACAATGAGTCCAACACAAGAACCAGAGGTGGTGGCTGTTCAGCAGCGCCACCTAGCCCAATGAATTGCATAAGTTGGAATTACTGGAGGCTTGGTGTAACAGCCTGCTAGAAATTCAATGGTAGAATTTCTATAGACTTGAGGAAGCTCGTGAAAGCTTCGTAAGTTTTCACGAATCAGCTAATCGCAAAGGTTTTAGCCTGTCAACATAGTCAGTGTTATCACTCGCTATGGTACCAGAAATGCGATATAGTTTACGCCACTAGACTCAGTTGAATATTTAGAATTTTATGGCCCAATAACTCAATTTCATAATTTCGGACGAAACGACTATTCGAAACTGTGAATTTATTTATAGAGGTACTTTGGGGTTGAGTTTTGGTAAATGGTTTTCACTGTAGGTTAATATGAATATTTAGGATTTTTTAGTACTAAGTTTATTATGCATTTTTTTGGAGTGAATAGTAATCTCGATAAGCATACTAAGTGCAATGTTTTCAAAATCACAGTGTGGAATGTTCAAATTAGGTTAGAGAAGTTTTATTTGGATACTTGGCAAGATCTTAGCCACACATAGTGAATAGTATTAGATACTTGGCATAAAGAGGAACCATTAGATGGATTTGTGAAGGAAATCAAAGTGTAAGATCATGCAACCTAAGCAAAACCTTTTTCATTTGATCAACCAAATTGAGCCAGATTAAAGAGGGTTTCAACCCTAATGAAACCCTAAATGGTTGGAATCCAATTGAAACCCCAACAGCTTGGTTGAAACTGAAACCCTAAACAGTTTCCCCAAACCCTAAATTGGCCTTCAAACCCTTTTCGATCCAATTTCTAGTATTGTGTTTAATCACTTGATTGAATCACTTCCACTTGCTATTAATTTCTCAAATCCTTGTTATGACATCATTATCCAACCTTTTAAACCTTGGAAATTTTTTTGGGGCCAACAAAAATTGGATTTGGGTTTGATAGCATCTCAAACCCTAACTAAACCCCCTTTAAACCCCAAATTGAAGCCCACTTAGTTGAGGCCCACCAAGGCCCACGAATTTGGCCACCTTGGCAAAGTTTCTTGGAGAAATTTTCTCCCCCACTTGGTAGACCATTCACTGCCCTTGGCTGCACTCAATAGTGCCTTGATGAGATGGAGAAACTCACAGCTTCTGCAGGCTGTCCTCTCCCTTCACTATTCTCCACTTTATGTCACATATCTACCTCCAATCAATGGTCATTCATGTCCATATCTTCCCCCTACAGAATTCTTGAGTCGTGAAAGTCACACTTACTTCCCTTTCATCACTTCTTCACCCCATTCTTAGACAGCAACCCAAAAGAGCTCTCTCGGGCAGATTTCTGTGTGTTTTTACTTGGAGATTTTCGACCCTTTGTAAGTATTTTTACACAATGAATCCTTCATAAATGTTGTTCCTCTTTGAGTATATTTCCTTAGATATATTATTTGTATCATTCCATGGTCATTTAGTCGGTAAAAAGTATTTTTAACCATGGAAAGGTCATTCTAGACATGAAACTGGAGAGTATGTTATGTTTTGCAGTTTTTGACCAGGCTAATGGATATATCTTGGTCCAAAAATTTTATGGAGTGTTTTTAGCATGTTTTTAAGAGTGTTCATTGAGGTTTTGTTGCATGAATAAAGCTTTTGATGATAGATTTTCTTAGATCTAGAAACTTGAAAACTGGAAGTGGAAAAACAGCTTTTATTTGGAGAAAGTTTGCATATTTCGTGGTTTGATCTTACTCTAAAGGCTTTGATATTTTTATATGATGATCTTAAGTCTCTTATTTTCATGTTAGGATGTTATTTTGAAGATATTTAATATTATTTTCAAAGATGTGATTTTTCTATGCAAGATGATTTCGGTTAGGCCTAAGATTTGATGTTTTTAGATTAGATCCATGTTTTATTCATTTTTAGCCATGTGATTTTAATGTTGATGGTTGGATATTCTTTATGACACATCTTTAAAACATGTGATGCTTTATTTCGAAGATCTCACCTTCTTAAGCCATTGATCAAGAGATTTATCAAATCTAGTTGAGGAAAAAGTTTCTATTTTTGAACTAAGTGTCAAACCAAAAACTCCAAGTGTTATTTTGTGATTTTGGTGACTTGAGTTTGATGATTTAAAACATGGTTTATATTAGGATGATGTTATGAATATGTTAGAAGTAAGATTTGATTTTTGGAATTCTTGGAGATGTTTTGATTTAGGGTCAAAGCTTGTGATTCAAGTGTTTGGATCTTTTTACAAAAAGCTAGGTGTTGATTTTAAGCCTTTTCTAAATGGATGTTTTAAGTATGGTTTTAAACTTAGGATTGAAAGATGTTTGTTGCAAAATTTTGGTTTAAGCATAGTTTTGAAGTTGGAAGGATTTGCAACAAAAATCAAGAGAAATGGCCTATAGATGTTTCGGCCATAGTGTGTTTTCCATAGTTGTGATTTGTTTTATATTTTTCTAAGTTGATATTTGAGTTTAGGATAAAATTTACATGAGGAATGTAAATTTTGAAAATTTTTGGAGTTAAGATGTGAAATCCTTAAGTTAGGGGTAAAATGGTCATTTTCTCACATGTAGAGGGTACAATGGTAATTTTACTCTAAGTTAGCATGTTTTCATATTTCTAATTGTTAGTAATTAAATTTCTAACTTTTAGAATAACCTCTTACAATTCTTCATATTTCGTGCTTTATTCTCATAGAAAGCGACAATCGAGGTAAGTTAGCTTCTAACTTATTATCATTTACTGTGTATGTATGATAAGTAAGGGAACTATAATTTATGTATGTATGTTATCATATATGCCATGCCATGCCATGTCATTACATGTTTATCTGTTACGCATGATTTATTCTTTCATGAATATTTATCTGTTACACAATCTATTATGTCGTGTAATGTTGTATGTTATAAGTATGCCAAGTTAAGTATGCCATATGTTACATGTATGTCATATCATATAATATTCACTGTTGCAAGTATTTCACGTCAAGTATGACATCTGTTATATGTTCGGTCATGTTACGAAGTGTTTCTATCTCAAGTAAGTCATGTCTCGCGTGTTACGTTTAAGTCAGTTATATCAGCATACTCGTGATGTAATCATTATGATTTTCCGAGCATCTCCACTTTTAATTCACACAAGGTACTTTTGGTGAAATCATTTTGATTGTCAGAATTTCGTTCAAGTTCAGTTATGCAGATACTCCTAGCGTAATCATTCTGATTGTTAGGGTATCTTATTTAAAATACTCGTGATGAAATCATTCTGATTGTTAGAGTATTACTGGATACTCCTGGTGTAATCATTCTAATTGCTAGGGTACGTGTTTTAAGATACTTGTGATGGAATCATTCTGATTGTCAGAGTATTACTGGGTACTCCTGCTGTAATCATTCTAATTGCTAGGGTACGTGTTTTAAGATACTCGTGATGGAATCATTCTGATTGTCAGAGTATTACTGGGTACTCCTAGTGTAATCATTCTAATTACTAGGGTACGTGTTTTAAGATACTCATGATGGAATCATTCTGATTGTCAGAGTATTACTAGGTACTCCTGGTGTAATCATTTTGATTGCTGTGGTACGTGTTTTAAGATACTCGTGATGGAATCATTATGATTGTCAGAGTATTACTAGGTGCTCTTGGTGTAATCATTCTGATTGTTAGGGTACGTGTTTTAAGATACTCGTGATGAAATCATTCTGATTGTCTGATTATCTCTGATGGAATATGTTGGGTGAAATCATTTTGATTGTTCACTATTCCAGATGAAATGACTGGCAGAATCATTTTTTATTGTCAGAATTCAAGTCCAAGTTCATGTTAAGTAAAGAAGCAAGACTCCAAGTTTATGTTAAGTCAAGTTTCAGATCAAGTGCATGTTAAGTCAAGTTTCAGATCAAGTTATGTTAGTTATGTCATGTTATATGTCAAGTTATGCTATACTTACTTACGACTTTAATTATGCATTCATGCTTTTACTGCCATGCATGCATCATTAACCTGTGTGAAGATTTTATGTTAACTTGCTGAGATTTGTAATCAAATCTCATTGTGGTAGTCCCAACTACCATTTCCCCCCGAATGGTAGACTTATTACAGGACCCAAAGGAGAATTGGAACCCGACCAACTGAACACGGTCGACTAGGCTATGGTGCGATGTCGATGATGGCATAGTATTTAACTTAGGTTACTACTTGTACTTTTGGAGTTGTATCTCAAGTACTCTTTTGATCATAACCATTTTGGACTAGTGTGGTGATTATGGCTATTTAGTATGCCTTTATGTATGAAGTATGTTTCAAGTATTTGGGATATTTTTAGTTTGGTCATAGTATTGCTAATGAAAAAAAAAATTATCCGCTGCGAATATTACATAATGTTAGATGCATGTTAGGAACATTGCATCTTATATGTCATGAATGGGGTTAGGTAACCTTGTGATGCATGTCCAGACGCTTTAGATGTCCGTTCGATCCCAAGCAAAATTTGGGGGCTTCACAGTTGGGAACCCTTGGACAATTCATGAGCTTCTCCAACTGGTGAAGACTAAGTCCCCACACTTGGTTTTTCTAATTGAAACCAAGTGCTCAAGTGAGAAGATGGAAACAACCTGAGTGAAACTGGGTTTTGATAACTGTTTTACAGTGAAGAGTATAGGAAAAAGTGGTGGACTAGCCCTTTTATGGAACTCAAATATAGAGGTGAAAGTGGACACCTACACTAATTGGCACATTTCAGTTTATGTGAAACTGTCAAACACTAATAAATCATGGCTTCTAATGGGTTTTTATGGGCACCCCACAACTGCAAAGAGAAATGAAACATGGAAAATCCTAAAAGCTCTAACACCAGCACCACAAATCCCATGGATATGCTTTGGAGATTTCAATGAGATAACCAGAATAGATGAAAAGTATGGTGCAGCCATAAGACCCTACAAACAAATAATGGAATTCAGGAAAACTTTAGAACACTGTGATCATTGACCTTGGTTTTGAGGGGGACAGATATACTTGGGCAAACAATAGAGAGGGCAATCTATTCACTAAGGAAAGACTTGACAGAGTGCTTGGGAATTCATCCTGGACTAATATGTTCGAAGACCACTCTGTTCATCACCTGGAAACTTACTCTTAGACCACAAACCATTATTCATAACCATTCACAACAAGCTCAGCAGGCTAAGCTTGTTGAACATGCTCAACCACCTCAAAGAACAGAATGAAGGTCAACACTATGCTGAAATTAGAGAACTTCAGAGGGCAGTAGACCAGTTACTAGATGAGGAAAACACAAAGTGGAAACAAAGAGCCAAACAAAACTGGCTCAGGGAAGGGGACAGAAATACCTCTTTTTTCCATAAATGTGCCAACCAGAGGCAAAAGCATAATACTATCACCAAGATCCTCAATGAGACAGGTCAGGAGATTACAAGCAAGGAAGGAATTAGCTACATGATCCAACATCATTTTGAAAACATTTTTACCTCATCCAACCCCAATAGAATAACAGAATGCCTAAACACACTACCCTGTAAACTTGCAGCAGAAATGATAGGTACTCTAGGCCAGGCTTTCACAGAAAATGAGGTTAAGGAGGCCATGTTCAGTATGAATCTGTTGCCTAGATGACTAACACAAGAGGGGGGTGAATTGAGTTATATTTAAAAAAATAACAATTATAAATCAAATATACAATATAAAATATAAACAAAATATGAAATAGAAATAAATATAAACAGTAAGAGTAAGAGAGAAGCAAACTCAGTACGTTAACGAGGTTCGGCCCCACTGCCTACGTCTTCACCTCAAGCTACCCCTTGAGGATCCCCGAATTCACTATTCAACCTCCTTCAGGTGGAGATAGAAACCTATTACACCTTTGAATAACACCGCTACAAAGGATCCGTGTAGAACACCCTCTACACTTGCAATCACCTCACACGGGTGATTTAACTATTCTCTGTGTAGAACACTTTCTACACGCACAAGAGTTATACACACCCTTTTACTGATACAAGAATTGATAGTGGGTAGGTTATCAGAAAACACTCCTCAATGAGTGAAATAAGAACAATACAGCACAAACTATATCTCTCAAAATGAATAAGGGTTAAGGCTCAATGCTTAAAGAAGAGAGAATGAAAGCTTTGAATGAATGTTGTATGCTCTTGGTGTCGTGAATGTGAAGCTCTCAAATGATCTATTTATAGGCATATGAGACTTCATATTGAAATTTAAAAACATTCACATGTCAAAGACATCATCATTCACTTTTCAAAAAATTCAAACCTAATCTTTTTACTTTTTACATATGACAAAAGGAGCACACTTTACTTTTCAAAAATTTCAAACCTAATTTTTTACTTTTTGCATATGACAAAAGGAGCACACTTTACTTTTCAAAAATTTCAAACCTAATCTTTTACTTTTTGCATATGACAAAAGGAGCCCACTTTACTTTTCAAAATTTTCAAATAAAGACATCTGCCTTTTGCATAAGTCAAGAAAAGCATCAATCACTTTTGAAAATATTCAAATAAAACATGCACATGTGAAAGATGAAAATCAATCATGTTTAATATTTTCAAAGTTCAAACCTTAATCTTGTCATGCACATGTGAAAGATGACAATCAATTATCTTTCAAAATTTTCAAATTTAATTTTCAAAATATTCATGCACATGTGGAAAATGTATTTTAATGCATTATGATAAAATATTAAGTTTGAGCCTTAATCCTAATTTCAAATTTTAAGAGATTTACAGCATTACTCTATGACTTTAATGTGAACTTGTTTTCCTTCTTGCTCATGCTTGGTTCTTTGATGTGCTTGACTCCATTGTGTGGACAACTTGAGCTTGAAACTCCTTTATTCTTTGAATTCATTTGTTATCATCAAAATCCATGTGTAGATTTATAATCACATGAAACTTGAAACCTTGGGTTCAACATGTGTAGATTTATATTTCTAGTTATGACTCTGGACTCATCTTTCTTATTTCTAAAAACTCATTTTGTTTTTACTTGTGGAGGACTTCATGCATACCTATAAAAATAATTAAAATGATTTTTCTTGGTACCCAAGTTCTTTGGGTCCTTTATTTATTAGTATTAGAAGAAACAAGATTTTTAGGTACCCATATGGCCCTAATAGTCATTGTATGCTTTCTTCTAATAGGACAAGCATGATAATTATAGCCATTTCTATTACAAAAATTGCAAATAGCATGTGGCATATATAAAGAACTTGAGTGATTATAATACTATCATTTTTTGAAAAAATTATTATGAAAGGAATTTTGAATATTGGACTTTGATGTAGAAGGATTATCAAAGAAGTTTTTATAAGGTTTGAACTTTTGTTTTGGCATATATCCCAAGCCTGCCTTGTCAAAAACACATCTTTGACTACCAAGAAGTTTTTCAAAATTTCTTTTTCCATTCGTAAAGTTTTCAACAATATTTTCTAAATCAGTTTTCTTTTTCTTCAACTCAAGATTTTCGTCTTTCAAAACAATATTTTCTTTTCTTAAAATATCAATTTCGTTTGTTAAAGAAGAATTTTTCTTTTTCAAAGCAGTATATTTGATACCCAATTTTTCAAATTCTTCATATACCTCTTCTAAAACATTTTGCAATTCTTCATATGAAGGATTTTCAATATTATCAAAATTTGTTACCTCAATATCATCTTTAGCCATAAGACAGAGATTTGCTGATTCTTCATTGCTTGCTTCACTATCTGAGCTACTTGAATCATCATCCCATGTAGCTTTCATTGCTTTCTTGCCTTTGTTTCGATCTTTCTTTAGCAGGGGACAATCTGGCTTGATATGACCAGGCTTATTGCATTTATAACAAATTAAAGTATCATTTTTACCTGAATCTTTCTTGGAAAACTTTTTGAAGGATTTCCTCGGAGGAGTTTTATTTTTCTTTAAGAATCTCTGAATTCTTCTTGTTATCATCGCAACTTCTTCATCTTTATCGTCATTTTCCTCATCTTCATCACTTTCACTTTCATGAGGAACAGCTTTAAGCGCCAAGCTCTTCTTTGGCTTTCCTTCTTCTTCTCCTCTTTTCAATGTGTACTCATGGGTGATAAGTGACCCGATGAGTTCATTCACTTCGAGCTTCTTGAGGTCTCTAGCTTCAAGAATCGCTGTCACTTTTGATTCCCAACGTTTTGGTAGAGAGTTGAGAATTTTTCTTACCATTTCCACTTTGGAATAAACTTTGCCAAGAGCTGTCAAGCTGTTTATGATGTTAGTAAAACGAGTGTGCATACTAGAAATAGATTCATCATCATTCATCTTAAACATTTCATATTCATGAGTAAGAATATAAATTTTTGATTCCTTAACTTGAGAAGTTCCTTCATAAGTAACTTCCAAGTTATCCCAAATTTCTTTTGCCGTAGCACAAGTCATTACTCTATTAAACTCATTACCATTGAGAGCATTATATAATAAATTCATAGCAGTTAAATTCAAAGTATAAAGTCTATCGTCTTCACGATTAAACTCTTCTTCTTCCTTTTTGACCTTTACTTCATCAACCACTTTTGTTGGAATATAAGGTCCATTTACAATGCATTTCCAGATTTCTCGACCTTGAGCCTGAAGAAATATTCTCATTCTAACTTTCCAGAATGAGTAGTTGTCTCCACAAAAGAGTGGAGGCCGACTGCTAGATTGACCTTCACCAAATGAAGCTGCAATGTTAGCCATAAGATCTTAACTCAAAAGATAGTTAATCTTATAACAGAGCTCTAGCTCTGATACCAATTGTTACTGATCATAGGCCGCACCTATGTCACCTAACAATTGTACCTACCAGACTAGCCGGCCACAGTCTCTACTGGTGCACCGTCACCCATGGTCGGAGAGTCTTGCTTCGATGACACAGTCACAAGCGAGAGTTCCCATGAGTGATATGCCTATATGAACAGTACAGGTCAACTAGCTCTGATACCAATTGTTGCCCAGATGACTAACACAAGAGGGGGGTGAATTGAGTTGTATTTAAAAAAAATAACAATTATAAATCAAATATAAAATATAAAATATAAACAAAATATGAAACAGAAATAAATATAAAGAGTAAGAGTAAGAGAGAAGCAAACTCAGTATGTTAACGAGGTTCGGCCCCACTGCCTACATCCTCGCCTCAATCTACCCCTTTAGGATCCCCGAATTCACTATTCAACCTCCTTCAGGTGGAGATAGAAACCTATTATACCTTTGAACAACACCGCTACAAAAGATCCGTGTAGAACACCCTCTACACTTGCAATCACCTCACACGGGTGATTTAACTATTCCCTGTGTAGATCACTTTCTACACGCACAAGGGTTATACACACCCTTTTACTGATACAAGAATTGATAGTGGGTAGGTTATCAGAAAACACTCCTCAATGAGTGAAATAAGAACAATACAGCACAAACTATATCTCTCAAAATGAATAAGGGTTAAGGCTCAATGCTTAAAGAAGAGAGAATGAAAGCTTTGAATGAATGTTGTATGCTCTTGGTGTTGTGAATATGAAGCTCTCAAATGATCTATTTATAGGCATATGAGACTTCATATTGAAATTTAAAAAGATTCACATGTCAAAGACATCATCATTCACTTTTCAAAAAATTCAAACCTAATCTTTTTACTTTTTTGCATATGACAAAAGGAGCACACTTTACTTTTCAAAAATTTCAAACCTAATTTTTTACTTTTTGCATATGACAAAAGGAGCACACTTTACTTTTCAAAATTTTCAAATAAAGACATCTTCCTTTTGCATAAGTCAAGAAAAGCATCAATCACTTTTGAAAATATTCAAATAAAACATGCACATGTGAAAGATGAAAATCAATCATCTTTAATATTTTCAAAGTTCAAACCTTTAATCATGTCATGCACATGTGAAAGATGACAATCAATTATCTTTCAAAATTTTCAAATTTAATTTTCAAAATATTCATGCACATGTGGAAAATGTATTTTAATGCATTATGATAAAATATTAATTTTGAGCCTTAATCCTAATTTCGAATTTTAAGAGATTTACAACATTACTCTATGATTTTAATGTGAACTTGTTTTCCTTCTTGCTCATGCTTGGTTCTTTGATGTGCTTGACTCCATTGTGTGGACAACTTGAGCTTGAAACTCCTTTATTCTTTGAATTCATTTGTTATCATCAAAATCCATGTGTAGATTTATAATCACATGAAACTTGAAACCTTGGGTTCAACCGAATCCATTGGGATCCCCTGGGCTAGATGGATTTCCGGCAATCTTTTTCCAAGACCATTGGTCGATAGTGGGGCCAAGAATTACACAAGCAACTCTCTCTGCTCTGAATGGAGGCAATTGGTCCAATGCTGTAAAATGAGACCTACATTGCACTTATTGCCAAGAAATCAAACCCCTCGCAAGTGACAGATTTTAGGCCAATCAGTCTATGCAATATGTTTTATAAAATCATTGCAAAGACTATAGCCAACAGACTCAAGCTTGTATTACCTACACTTATTTCCCATACACAGACAGCTTTTGTCCCTGACAGATAGATAACAGACAACATCATAGTGTCCTTTGAGGCCCTCCACACAATGAAGACCAGACTAAGAGGAAAAGATGGTTATATGGCACTTAAGCTCGACATGAACAAGGCCTATGATAGGATTGAATGGCCTTTCCTGAGAGTAGTTTTGGAAAAACTTGGTTTTGAGCATCATTGGGTCAATCTGATAATGAAATCTGCAGAGACAGTCTCATATTCCATTCTCATCAATGGAGAAGCACAAGACAACTTTTTCCCAACAAGACACATCAGAAAAGGGGATCCTCTATCCCCCTACCTGTTCATTATGTGTTCTCAAGCTTTGAGTTGCAAGCTGAATCAAGCTGAGAAATCTAAGCTTATAATAGGTTTGCCAATCAGGAAAAATAATCTCTATTAACCATTTATTTTTTGCAGACGACAGTATCCTCTTTTGCAAAGCCAATTCCATTAAATGGAGTAACTTATATCACTTGCTGGAAACTTATGAAGCTGTATCTGGCCAAGGATTAAACAAGGGGAAAACCTCCTTATTTTGCAGCTCAAACACCAGAGAGGACACCAAAGATATCATCACTAGCATCGTAGGGATAAGGGGCACAAATGCATATGAAAAGTATCTAGGACTCCCTTCTTTAATTGGAAGATCCAAGAATCACTCCTTCAAGGGTATCCTAGATAAAGTACAGGCAAAAATTTCCAACTAGAAGAATAAATTCCTTTCCCAAGCTGGCAAGGAGGTACTTATTAAAGCTATCATTCAGGCCATCCCAACTTATAGTATGGGTATTTTCAAGCTTCCCAAACAATTAGTCCATGAACTTAACAAATTGGAAAGGAACTTCTGATGGGGTTAGCAGAACCAGGTGTCCAAAATCCACTGGGTGGGCTAGAACCAGATGAAGAAGGCCGAAGGCAAAGGGGGTCTTGGCCTTAGAGATTTTTCAAATTTTAACCTTGCCCTTCTAGCCAGGCAAGGATGGAAACTAGTCTCCAATCCTAACTCTCTAGTGGCCCAAGTGCTGAAGGAAAAATACTACCCCAATAACAAGTTCCTCACAACAAAACTGGGACAGAACACCTCTTTTGTGTGGCAAAGCTTTCTAGCAGCAAGACCTTTACTATTGGAAGGGATGATATGGAGAATTGGAGATGGAGAGACAACCAAGATATGGAAGGATAAATGGCTCCCCAAACCAAATACTTACAAGCCTCAGGACTCAATTAGATTTGTACATGAAAATACCAAAGTATCCTTTCTCATAGATGATTACACATTTCAATGGAAATGGACTTGGTTTTCTCCATGTTTACCAAGGAAGAGGCTGAATTAATACTGAAAATCCCAATTAGTCCCCTCTCCAAGCTTGACAGGATCTTTTGGAGATGCACCTCATCAGGCCAGTTTACTATCAAGTCAGTCGACCACCTCCTGAATGAAATGGAAGACCAAGCTAGAGGTCAATTCTCTAACCTCAGAACACATCAAGCACCATGGACTAGGTTATGGAACTTAAACCTCCCCAATGCCACTAAAACATTCCTCTGGAGAGCTTGCCTAAATTCCCTACCCACTCGAGCCAATTTAAAGAGAATAAAGCTGACAGAAGACCTAGCTTGCCCCATCTGTCTACACTCAACAGAGACTATTGAACACACCCTTTGGGATTGCCCCTCAGCAAGGGATGTTTGGGCACCAAGTAATAGGAAAGTTCAAAAGGCTAGCACACCTTCTCCTCCATTTGCAAAGAAGTTAGAAAGCTTAGAGGTCTCAATGGGGATAGAAGAGTTACTCACCTTTGCCATTACTGCATGGAACCTTTGGAAGAGAAGAAACGAAGTAGTCTTCAAAGGTCACCTCACTCACCCCTCCTTTGTGGTCAAACAATCTCAACAATTGGTAGAAGACCTTCAACAGCTTCATGTGAGCAAGAAGACCAAGTCACCAAGTCAACAGAACAATTCTCATTGGGAGGCTCCTCCTCAAGGCAAAATCAAAGTTAATTGGGATGCTTTAGTGGACAAAGTCTCATGCAAGGTGGGGGTGGGAGTCATTATCCGAGACTGGAAGAGCAAAGTGATAGTAACCCCGGATGAAGCAAGACTTGTTCCTTGATCCTTATATGGTAGAAGCATTTGCAGCCTTCCAGGCAGTAACCTTTAGCAAGTCACTAGGTTACCAAGACATCATATTGGAAGGAGACTCCTTATTGGTGGTAGCAGGCCTAAAATCAAAGACATATGATCTCAATTATACAGGCTTGATTACAGCAGACACCAGAGACATCCTCAACACCTTTAGTTCATGGTCAGCAAGGCATAATGTTAGAGCAATCAATGTAGTTGCTCATGCCTTAAGCAAGGATGCTCTTAGCATCAGTGGTCGTACCACAATTTTTGTAAACATTCCATATTGTATTCAAGCTATGGTCTCATAGATATTAATACAAGCCTACTTTAAAAAAAAAAAAAGGACTCAAACTACAGGCTCTCGAGTGTGTATTGTGTTATGATGAAATTTTTACCATGTGGTGCTACTTGTAATGCTAGGATCAAGTTATAACTTGAATATTAGGTATATTTCTTGAACTTTTATTTTATAAAAATCAAGGATCTAGTGTTTTGTTTCAAGTGAAAAGCATGACATACTCGGTTTTGGTGTTTTAGTGCAAGCCAATGGTTTTATGTAGTGTTTCGGGATTTTGGTTGTTTAATCAACCATGCTATCACTTAGGTTTGAACGATGGACATGTTAGGAGAGTATTTATGAACTTTTGGAGTCCTTGGAGCTGTTTTAAAAGGTGTTAGACAAAGAAAATCAATAGTTGGTCCTACTTTCATACATTACATAAAACATGCCTAGGCTTCAGTCACTCTTCCCTTTTGTTCCTAAGAGGGGGAGGGACATACATAAAAACTAAATGACTCAAATATTGAGTAAGCATTACTTTATACTATAAAAATATACTAAAATAGGTTTTTAGTCATGCATTTATCATTCATCTACATACTTTACATAAAACATTCATTTCCTTTGAAAACATTTGAAGGTGGAGTTTTCTTTAAAAATGTTTCATTTATCGTAAAACATTTCTCACATCTTGTACATTCATTCATAAATAAACTAAACAATTCATAACATTTAATTACTCTTTTCACTTTTCCTTTGTTCGGTACACACTGTTACGCTGCGTGTATTGGGGTTAGCGATCTTTTGAACTTGGATTTCACCTGTGGCCACAGGTTGGGAATTACTTTTAGTCAGGGGACTGCACTAGGTGTACTATCAGTACTGCTTACTTAGTATTGCAATCTACCAAATCCATTGGTACCATCATTCATTCATTCAGTCATGGCCGTTACGTATTTTCATACATTAAAACATTTATTGCTTTCCTTTCATTCATTCCTTTCAGTGATTTCTTTTTCATTATTTTCAGTCATCAGTCCATTGCATTTCATAAACATCATTTCAAAGCATAATCATAAACTTCATTTCATCGCATCCATTAAACAACATTTCATAGCATCATTTAAACATCATGTCATAGCATCATTTAAATATCATTTCATAGCGTCACTTAAACCTCATTTCATAGCCTCATTTAAACATTCTTTCATGGCATCATTTAAAAACACTTTGTGATACCCCGTTTTTACGTGTATTTTCACTGAAGGTATATTTTAATTTAATTAAAATAATAGTTCTTTTATTTTAAATTATCAGATTTTAATTGGATTTTATTGGTTGTTTTAAGTTTAAATTGTTGTTTAATTTATTTTAGCTTGTTTTTGGATTTAAAATTAAGTAATTAGTTTTTATTAGTTATTTATTATATTTTAGCTTTATGTTGTGTTTAAATTATTTTCTTGGTTTTATTATTTTTAAAGTTGTTTTCGTTGGATCAGTTGTTGGACTCCAGAGGTGAGGATTAGACCTCATTTCTTTTCTCCATCTTTTCTTTTTCTCTTTTTTTCCTTTTTCTTTCTTTCTTTTCTTCTTTTTTTCTTTTTCTTTCTTTCTTTCTTCTCGTTTCCTCTGGCCGCGCGAAGCTCTCTCTCTCTTCCTTCTCCATTGCTTTTTCGTGCCGCCCAGACCAGCCGTCGGCCGCCGCCGTGCGGCACACCACCCCTCCCACCTGACTCCCCTTCGGCCAGCGCACCTCCCCACAAAATCTTGGCCCCATCCATGCTGCCGTTAAGCCGAACGCTCCACTCCAAACCGCGGCTTCCAAGTGCTCCAGCGCCGCAGTCGCTCCACCTCTGGCCACCCCCTCTTCATCACTTCATCACCGACTCCTTGCCGTCCTAAACCACCCATTTCCGGCCTCGATCTGTCGCCGGAATAGCCCCACGAACTAACTCTCCAATTTGGGTATTTCGGCCTCCTACAGCCGTTTTCTCCGCCACCCACGGCCAACCTTCACTTCCACTAGCTTCATAAACACCTCTAAGTCATTCCCTATCAATCCCGAGTCTTGGTTTGTCCCCGTTCAAAAGTGGGTATTTTACAACCCACGGCCACAGTGTTTTTACACTGTTACATTGCTTTCTCTTCGTCGTTTGCTGCTCGTCGATCTTTCAAAAATTATCATATAGCACTGTAAGTATTTTTCAAACTTCATTTTAGATTTAAATATATTATTGCTTTTACAATATTTATTTGTGACTGGTTTGTTATTCCAGATTGAGTCCGATGAGTCGGGGGTCGCTTGGATTTGAGGACGGAGTT
The DNA here is from genome assembly GCA_011037825.1 of Carya cathayensis. Classification (NCBI taxonomy): domain Eukaryota; kingdom Viridiplantae; phylum Streptophyta; class Magnoliopsida; order Fagales; family Juglandaceae; genus Carya; species Carya cathayensis. The sequence continues at coordinate 65,544 of QGSO01000417.1, forward strand.
GCTTGTTTGGTTATTATGAATGTTTGGAAAGTGTTGGTTAATTTGTGTAATTTTATTTGCATTGCATTGTGCACGCATATGCATGTGTTAATTATTGAACACTGGGTTTTCAATGAGTTAAATGGATTTTTGGGTGCATGTGTATCACGACCCCAAGCCGAGATCGGGTATTATCTTGGTGGAGCTCCTCCGGTCACTCGGGAGTGCAATATACTGAGTGACATCCCCTGGGTTGCTGCTGGGCGACAACGGGAGCGGGCGGGATGGTAACGCTCTCGTACTGACTCCATGGCCCCTCTGCTGGCGGGGGCTAGAGGATGCTTGGCTACGAATGCGGGGCGCGGAACTGGGCATCGCTCGTTACGAAGTCACACGCATGGTCGTTACCCGTGGTGTGACGAAGGGAGCCAGAGCTTGCGGATGACCCCTAGGAGAGTTCATGGTGCATTCGGTTAAGGAAAAGTGAAAAATGGTTTTAAGACCTGGATTTTGGGCCATTATCTAGGATATGGCGAGAAAAAATTTAAAGGAAATATTTTGGGCCAAATGAGACTTTTGGCGTGTGTGGAAAAACGTGTTTATGGGACATGTGCATTGGACATCTTTCATGCATATTGTTGTATAGTTTAATATATTTACATCTTACGGCGTTTGGATTATTACTTACCTACGGCATCATTTTTGGTATCGTAGATTTTGATGCAGAGGTTGAGGAGGAGGAGGCTGAGCCCGAGGAGGTGGCTCCGCCGGAGTATTGATTTGGAGTGCTTATCTATGGACTTTATTTGTATTTGTTTTGATGTTATGTATTTGGATTTGAAAGTGTTGAACATGTAATATTTTATTTACGTATGTTTTAAACTAGTTTATATTTAAACAAAAATTCTGGTACTTAGTTATAAGACATTTATTATCCGCTGCGTGTTTTATTCTTACACATATTGCATGTACACACACTTGGCACTTGGCGATGAGATGTGTGACCCGTGTTGTCATCATCCCGACGTCTCGATTTCCACGTGTCCGTACATGGGAGTTGGGGGCGTCACAGATGGTATCAGAGCAGTTCGGCTCTGGGTAAAACTATATGTCCTATAGGTGGAGTATCAGAAAGTTTTAAAAGCTTGAGTTAAAATTATTTTATTTATTTGATTTGAATTTTTTTTCTTTAACTTGATTCGATTTTATTTGATTTGAATTTATTTTATTTAATTCCGTTTGGTTTGGTTTGATTTTATTTGAATTGCAAGTATGTTGTTTTATTTGTTTTAAGTTGTTTTGTTTTGTTTTGTCCAGAGTTAAAAAGTGGGGTTGAGGATTATGCTATGGCAGGAGGACGATACTATCGAGAATGTCGTTGGTAGGAATAAATACTTAGTGTAGTAGGGTTGAATTTTATAGAGGTGGGTTACTTTTATAATATTGTGGCTAGAAGGGAACAACATGGGTTAGGCGATCTCTTGGTAGTAGGAATGCAAGTTGCAACTAAGTAGGAGAGTTAGCTTTAAGTCGCTTAATATGATTGAGGTGTTAGGTTTTGTAGAATTTATGTAATGAGGCTATAGAATAGGAGAGTATAGGTTGAACGAACTTTAAGGATTGGTTTAAGAGAATTTTATCTTAGGTTTGAGGTCTTATAGATTTTAGGAAATAAGATTTTGGTAATTAAGGTGTTAGGTTCGACAAGCTTTGGGGGGAAATAATTAAAATTTAAGTTTTAAATTTTGTTGATTTGTATGAGCAATTTGGTGGCAATTGGGGCTTTTAAATTTACAAGTTTTTAAGGTGAATGTTTTGGATTAAAGCCATCAATCTTGAGGATTTCAGAGAATGATTTATTATCCGTTAATGTTTTAGATTTTAAAAGCTGTGGGAGTCGATTGTTCTATTATGGGGTGTAAGTTCATTGATCTTAGAAATTCCAGAAATTATTCTTATTTGATTTAAGGTTTAAGAATTGCAGAGTTGAAAGACCAATTTATAATAAAAGTTGAGTTTTTAGTTTTACAGACTTGGTGTGCTAGCTTGATCTACTCTGGAGAGTGATTAGTTTGCAACCATTAAAATGGGATTGAACAGAGTTGAGTTATTGATATGAAAATTTTTTGGAGTACATTTCTTTGAGAATGGAAGGTAATGATCTAGCTTATATACTTCTTTGAGGATTGTAGATATCGACTTAGTTCAAAAAATGATTATTTAACTCGAGGTTGTAGTAATAGATTTTAGGAAATGATTTTCATCGATTCGAAAGAAATAGATCCATCGAGGTGTTGGAAACAATAGTTTATTTGTTGGTATTGAATTCGATTGAAGTTGAGGCTTTATGTTCCGGAAACTTTTGGGAACGAATTATTAGCAGATTTAAGGTCATTTTAAGTGATAGCCGTTTGCTGATTTTAAGGGTATAAGTTGAGCAGATTTAGGAATGATCCATGTTGAATTGCGGATATAAGTCTAGGTGATGGAAATAGTAGTAATGGATCACATGTTGAATGTGCATGTGTGTGATGGATCCATTTGTGATTGAATGGTTTTAGGGTTTTCCACCTATCTGAAGCAGATTGATGAAAATACATTATATTTCTATCCCACTCAGACAGCCACTTATGTTTTGCTCTTTGTTTACACTTGATATTTTCTGCCACTAGAAGTTTATCTACTCCTTGTAGCACTTGCTTTATCTCTTCTGTTAGCTAGTCTGTGTTCTTCTCTTGTAATTTTGAGAGGTATTCAATTTGAGCCTGGACTTCTCTCCTTGCATTGCCAAAATTAACTTGAGCGTCCCGTATCTATGTCTGAACCGGCAATTATGTCTCCTTGCTTTAAGTGTCCCATATCTATGTCTGAACACGAGAAAATTAACTTGAGTGTCCTACTGGGATAACTCGGAGTGTCCACATTATTTTGCAGGATACCACGGTTAGGAAGCACCATGGATCTAGCAAACGAGAAACTTTTCTAACCAAAACTAGTCTCTCAATTTTATTTTACACGGTTCAGCAAAATCCAGCCATTAAAGAGCAATTAAAGTGATCCCTTGTGCACTTCAATTCCCAGGCGTAACGTCTAGCCAGGTGTTACTTGGCTTCCAGCAAAGCGGGCATGCCATATGGGTTCCCTCACTTTATTACAAAACTTATTAATCCATCTCTTAAACAGCAGCTCCAACAACATATGAAAGCTATTTTTTTTCCTTTTTTATTTTATTTTTTGTTGTGGAGAAGAAATATTAATAAATAATAGTAAAAGTTTTATGGAAATAGATCGATGCTTGAGGATTTTCTTCTCCTATGATTTCAGATTTTTCTTGCAATATGTATTTATTTATTTGGTTTAAAAAGTTAAAAACTAGCACTTGTATTTATATTAATGTTTTAAAATGGTCCATCCATTGAAACTCCGTTTCTCTCCTAACCAAAAATGCTAACGTGACTACCATGCTATGAGCAATTAGAAGACGAAATTAGCATGCCACATCAGCATGAACAGTCAAAAATTAAAAAAATTCTAAAATAAAGTAAGTCTTAAAATCCTACAAAATCAACAAAATTAGATTAAGATAAAAAAAAAAAAAAAAGTAACTAACTTATCAAGGACTATTTACATCTCAAGCCACCCTGAAATGTGGCTGCCAATGGCCACCCCTTAAGCGGCCAAATCTGAACAGCCACCTATGAGGGTCGGAAGTTTGCTACTCTTTGTTATATATATATAAATTTGTTTAAGCAGTTAATTCTTTTATTTTCTAATTTATCTTAATATAATTTTTTGTTTATTTTTATAACATTTATAACCCCTTTTAAAAAATATTTATGAATCTATTAAATTCTAAGTGTTCAAAGGAAATTCATTAATGTTGTTGATCATATAATTTCTGTGTTTTTTCTAATATATTTGAATTTTTAAAAAAATGTCTTAGTTTTTTTCCTTTCAATGTTTATAAGGAAAATGATAGTATGTTTCATGAGTTTGCCTCCTCATCTTTACCGCTTAAGCATATTTTTTTTTTTTTTTTTGCTTAATAGTTAAAGAAATGACTATTAGTATATTGATATTTTTTTTATTTCTTAAAAATATTTAAAGATGTTTAAAAAAAGTTGGAAAGAAAAAAGGAAAAAAATAAAAAGTTACATTTTGTACTAGGAGGCATACCCAATAATTAAAATTGGGCAACATAGTAGCACCAACCTTGTTTAAATTTTAATTTGTTTTAATGAGTTTATTACTTTTATAATTTTATTAGTTTTTTTAAAAAAACTAATGCTTTTTATATTTTGTGTCTATATTTTATTTTTGTAAGACTTTATTATTTTTTCTTTTTAAATCATTTTCTGATTTTTTAAATCTTTTTAATATTTATGATGTCGTGGCATGTTTACTGTGTAGTTTTTAAAATTTTCAAATGTCTACTATACATAAGATGACACAAGTTGTCGTTTAATTTGTCATGATATTGTAGTCCCTGGCCACGTCATTTTCTCTTACTAGACAGGGGTCGAGGAGGGCATTGGGTCAAGCAAACTTGACCTACCCGCCCAACTAGGAATCGGCTATCCACTTTATATGTATTTCAAGTTCCAACTCTTTATCCTTTCTATCATTTTTCTTCTGAAAATGATATAGCTACTAAGAGTTGGGTCTCGATATGAGTCCCAACTATTTTTTTTTTTTTTTCTGAAGTGATTAAAGAAGTGTTTTTTAATAATATTATGAATTTTATTTTCAAAAAATATTTAAGAATATAAAAAAAACCATTTAGCCTTCTCGAGACAATTTGTCAGGCTACATCCTTAGCGGATGTAGCACGACTCTTTTTCTTTTTCCCATCTCTCATCTCCCTCTATCTATAGCCTCTATGTCTTCTTCCTTTTTCTTCTTTACTTATTATCTTCATTTTCTTTTCTTTCTTTTTCTCCTCTTCTATTCTTCTATTCGAACACTTAGGTTAAATCTACAATAAGATTTGATGATGTGATCAAAAGAAACATCAAATCTACTTTGTTTAGTAATCTGCCCTAACTTCTTGTTGTTTGGTGAACTATTTAAAGTGATGATGTTGATAATTTTCCTATAAGTGTTCGAATTGTGGATTTTGGATATAGAGGTAATTTGGACGAATGGTGGCATTGAAATCCACCCGTCCGTTTAACAAGGGCAGGCAAATGGATCTTGACATAGGCCTAACATTTTTTTTTAAATTAGTGTTTAAAAAAGTGTTTTTGAATGATATTGTATATATATTTTTTTAAATGTGTAAGGGTATGGAAAAAAATGAATGAAAAAAAGGGAAATGACCTTATCCACTTTTTTTTTTTTCTTTTTCTTTTTTTTCAAGTGTAGCAAGACTCTATATTTTTGGATAAAAAATAATGATATAAATAAACTCCAAATGTGACGCCCCCAGCTCCCACGTACGGACACGTGGAAACCGAGACGTCGGGATGCTGACAACACGGTCACACATCCCATCGCAAGTGCCAAAAGTGTGTGCACATGCAATATGTGTTCAAATAAAAACACGCAGCGGATAGAAAAGCCATAACTAAGTACTAGAATTTTGTTTAATTACAAACCAGCTTAAAACGAGCGTAAATAAAATATTACAAGTTCGACATCTCAAATACAAATACATACCAAAACAGACAACAACAAATATATATATAAAAACTATCCAAACTACTCCTTCGGCGGAGCCGCCGCCTTGGGCTCAGCCTCCTTCGCCTCAACACCTGCGCCAAAATCTACGGTACCAAAAATGGTGCCGCAGGTAAGTAAAATCCAAACAACGCAAGATAAAAACATATTACAACCAAAACAATATGCATGAAGTATGCCCAATGCACATGTCCCAAAAACCATATTTTTCCACACACGCCAAAATCCCATTTTGGCCCAAAAACATATCCTTTAAATCATATCCTCGCCATTATCCCAGATAATGGCCCAAAAACCAGTTTCGCCATTTTCCCAACAAATGACCCAATAACCAATCCATCAGATCATTGTAGGCGGGAATCGCAGGCGGGACTCTACCACCATCCCTGCTCACCACCATCCCTACGCGTGCACCGTAGGCGGGAATCGCAGGCGGGACTCTACCACCATCCCTACACGTGCCTCTGAATCAAACCAATCAATCCACACGTTCACGTTTACTAATAAAACCATATCTCGCTCGAAAACCCAGTTTTCAATAAATGATATATGCGCATGCGTGCACAATGCAATGCAAATAAAATTATACAAATGCACCAACATATTCCAAACATCGATAACAATTAAACAAACAACTCCTTTCTCAATTCCAACCGACCCCCGACTCCTCAGACTGAGTCCGGAATAACCAACCAGATCACAATAAATTATTGTAAAGGCAATAATACATTTAAATCTAAAACGAAGTTTGGAAAATACTTACAGCGCTATATATGATTTTTAGAAGGTTCAGCACGCAGCAAAAGGTGAACGGAAAGCAACGTAACAGTGCAAATGCACTGTAGCCGTGGGTCGCAAAATACCCACTTTTAAACGGGGACGAACCAAGACACCAAATTGATAGGGAATGGTCTAGGGGTGTTTATGAAGCTAGTGGAAGTGAGCTGTGGCCGTGGGTGGCGGTGGAAACGGCGGTGGAAGCGAAAAACGGCCAAATCGGAGTTGAGCTCGTGGGAGCTGCTCCGGCAACGGATCGAGGCCGGAAATGGGTGGGTTAGGATGGCAAGAGGTAGGGGAAGAAGTGGTGAAGAGGTGGTGGCCGAAGGTGGAGCGACGGCGCCGGAAACGGCTCAAAACCGTGCGGCTTAGATGGATTTTTCCGGCTAAACGGCTGGCCGGTTGGGGATGATTTTCGGTGGAGGTGTTCACCGGCCGGAGGGGGTTCTTTTGGTGGGGGTGGTGGTGGCCACGCTGGCCGGACGGCGGTGGGCTGGGGATGGTAGCGGCGACGGGAAGGAAGGAGAGGCAGCTCGCGCGCATGGGGAGAAGGAGGAAGAAGAAAGAAAGAAAAAGAAAGAAAAAAGGAAAAAGGGAAAGAAAAAGAAAAGAAAAAAGAAAAAAGGAAAAAGAAAAGATTAGGGAAAGAAATGAGGTCCAGTCCTCACTTCTGGAGTCCAACGACTGATCCCAAGAAGATAACTTTAAACGCAATAAAACCAAGAAAATATTTTAAACACATCATAAAGCTAAAATATATTAATTAACTAGAAAAAACCAATTATTAAATTTTAAATCCAAAAACAAGTTAAAATAAAATTAAACAGCAATTAATATCTAATTTAAAACTCGATTAATTAAAATAAATGAACTATTATATTAATTAAATTAAAATATTTCTTCAGTGAAAATACACGTAAAAACGGGGTGTCACACCAAATATGCAAGGCTCGCGCATGCTTTTATAAAAAAGTGGACCTGCCATTGTTGCCCAGATGACTAACACAAGAGGGGGGTGAATTGAGTTGTATTTAAAAAAATAACAATTATAAATCAAAAATACAATATAAAATATAAACAAAATATGAAACAATAATAAATATAAAGAGTAAGGGTAAGAGAGAAGCAAACTCAGTATGTTAACGAGGTTCGGCCCCACTGCCTACGTCCTCGCCTCAAGCTACCCCTTGAGGATCCCCGAATTCACTATTCAACCTCCTTCATGTGGAGATAGAAAATTATTACACCTTTGAACAACACCGCTACAAAGGATCCTTGTAGAACACCCTCTACACTTACAATCGCCTTACATGTGGTGATTCAAATATTCGTTGTGTAGAACACTTTCTACATGCACAAGGGTTATACACACCCTTTTACTGATACAAGAGCTGATAGTGGGTAGGTTATTAGAAAACACTCATCAATGAGTGAAATAAGAACAATACAAGCACAAACTATATCTCTCAAAATGAACAAGGGTTAAGGCTCAATGCTCAGAGAAGAGAGAATGAAAGATTTGAATGAATATTATATGTGACTCACTCAAAAATGAGTAGCACTAATGCTCTCCCAAGTGCAGGAGGATGTCGTGTAATAATAAGGAATAAATTCCTAGATCGTATCCTCAGGGAAAGTTACTCAAAATTTAAACTCGTTGAAAAATTGTGAAAAACTTCACAAAGAGAAAAAAAAACAAATGGTATGTGCAATGGATGGAAATTTTACTAGTCATGGACTAGATTCATGTTTTTAGATTTTTGATTGTCGGATTGGAATGTAAATAACTAATAGATTAAATTCAGAAATTAATAAAACTAAATTAAGAATTTAAACTAGATTAGAAAGTAAATAACAAGCATGCACTAAATATTGAAAAACCCCAAATTAAAGATTCAACACAAAGTTATGAAAATTAAATAAACATTATCAAAAATAAAATACACAAAAATGGCACGAGAACATAAAAGTGAAAGAGGAGATAAAAGTTAAAAACTCCCTCTCCGTTCTTTCCTCACTCTACTAATCAATAAAACAAACCAGACTATATAAATAAATAAACTAAGAAAACTAAAATGAAACTGCCACCTCTAAACTAACAATAGAAGAAATTAACATATAATGAGAAAAATCATAGCTGCCCACTAGCCGAACAATTATAGCAAGCAAATTAAAATAAAACTATGAAAATAAAATTCAATAAGCTACCTAGCCACCTGCTACAAAAACCAAATGTAAGCTACAATGTAAACGAAAAGAACAAAAAAATAAGAAGAAGAATTAAAGTTCCAACCTAGAAGATAATCAAAGATGCTAAACGAAAATAAAAAAAATTAATGAGCTGCCAATAAAAAAAAAATCTGTAAACGAAAAGAAAAACAAAGCTCTAAGCAAAATAAAAGAGAATGAAAACCGAATGAGAAGCTACTAAATAAACTCAAAACCGATCCCTTTAATCTGAAGTGAAAACAGAAAAAAAAAACTAGCTCTATGTAAACTCAAGTCTGAAATGAAAACAGAAAAAAAACTAGCTCTATGTAAACTCAGAAAAATAAACCGAACAAAATAAAACATAAAACATAAAAATGAAAACAAGTATATCTTGCGTCTAAACCAGCAACTGAAAAGGAAAATGAATTCAAACCACTTAGTTTAGGTATGGAAAACAATAGCAAAACAAACTGAATGCAGAAAATAAAACAAGTGCTGCTCTTTTTCAAGTCTAGAGTAAATTCTGTGTGTATCCCTCTTTCTTCTAAGCTTCCAGCCCCTTAGTTTTATAGGTCAGCTTGTGTGTTTGCTGCCCTCTCATTTTCTGTCCGTGATTTATGCATGTTTTCGGTGCATGAATTCTAGCCGTGATGCTTTTTTTCTTCATCATTTTTCTGCATTTTGCCGTGTCCTGCATGTGCTGTGGGCTCCAGCATGTGTGATTTTCTATTTTCTGCTTTGCTGAACAGATGTATGCTGTATATGTTTTCGGTGGAAATTCTGCTGCTGTCCAACTTTTCTGCTTTTTGCATGTGTGAGTTGTCCGAGTAATGCATTTCTGCATGTGTATGGCTGCATGTTTGTTTTCTCTTTTTTTTCTTCCGTAGGTTTCTGTCCAGGTGCATGTGTGCTGATTTTTTCTGCTGCATGTGCTGTCCTGCATGTGTTAGCTGTCGTGAAATTCTGCATGTGTAGCTGCCGTGAGTTGAATTTCTGCTTGTGTAGCTGCCGTGAGTTGAATTTCTACTGCTTTGCTTGACTTTTTTGCATGCTGTGAATGATGCATGAGATAATTTGCATGTGCTAAAGCTGTGAGTTGCTTCTGCCGTGGGACCAAGTGATGTATGTGAGTGAGTTGTGTGCTGCTGCCTTGCATTTTCTTTCCAGCCGTTATTGATGCAAGTGTGAGTGATGCATGTGAGTGATTTTCCTGCATGTGTTGCATTGAGGTGCCGTGAGTTGCTGCTGACAACTTTTCTGCATGTGTGCTGCCTTCATCCTTATTTTCTGCATTGAGGTGCAACTTTCTCTTGTTTTTCACGTTCAATTCTCCCATTAATCCAGCTGACACACTCTTTTTCTCAATCCTGAACCGACTTTTCATCTCAACCAAAATAAACTCCAGCCAATTAAATTACTCCAGCACATCTCTATTTCTACTCACCAACCCTCCTACGTTACTCTTCAATGAATCAAATACGGAACCTCTCAACTTTCTGGTCCAACCACCCTTTGAATTTTATTCAAGCTGAAAATATGAAGAAAGAAATAACACTTAAAAAAATAAATATAAAAAATATGTTATATATTTGAAGAGATATTGCCCAATTATATCTTAGTTATAAAATTAAGCATAAACATGATATTAATCAATTAAAAATCACAACTCGTATTTATGCTTATTAACCATTTTTCCATCTAAAACCAATAATAATGTCATGAGGAATTTAAAATACATTGGTTTTAAATAGTTAAAATATGCAATATCTCAGCTCAATCAGTATGCTCTTAGTGTTGTGAATGTGAAGCTCTCAAATGATCTATTTATAGGCATATGAGACTTCATATTCAAATTTAAAAAGATTCACATGTCAAAAACATCATCATTCACTTTTCAAAAATTCAAACCTAATCTTTTTACTTTTTGCATATGACAAAAGGAGCACACTTTACTTTTCAAAAATTTTAAACCTAATCTTTTACCTTTTGCATATGACAAAAGGAGCACACTTTACTTTTTAAAATTTTCAAACAAAGACCTATTCCTTTTGCATAAGTCAAGAAAAGCATCAATCACTTTTGAAAATATTCAAATAAAACATGCACATGTGAAAGATGACAATCAATCATCTTTAATATTTTCAAAGTTCAAACCTTTAATCATGTCATGCACATGTGAAAGATGACAATCAATTATCTTTCAAAATTTTCAAATTTAATTTTCAAAATATTCATGCACATGTGAAAAATGTATTTTAATGCTTTATGATAAAATATTAATTTTGAGCCTTAATCCTAATTTTGAATTTTTAAGAGATTTACAACATTACTCTATGACTTTAATGTGAACTTGTTCCCTTCTTACTCATGCTTGGTTCCTTGATGTGCTGGACTCCATTGTGTGGACAATTTGAGCATGAGACTCCTTCATTCTTTGAATTCATTTGTTATCATCAAAATCCATGTGTAGATATATAATTACACAAAACTTGAAACCTTAGGTTCAACAATCTCCCCCTTTTTGATGATGACAAATACTTAATAGAACTTGAAACCTGTATTAATACTTAATCTCCCCCTGAGAATATGCGTTAGTTTTTCAAGCAAAAGTATAAATATAATTCCAAGCATATATAACAAGTTTAGCAATTTAAACAATGTTAATGTTCTAGTGTAAAACTTCTCCCCCTTTTGGCATCATTAAAAAGGATCGGCAGCAAGTAAATGAACTAAAAAAAACGATGCGTTTAATAGATACTGTAGATAGTTGAAAAAGGAGCCGTCCATGACTCGACAAGTGCTGTAAAGCCTCGAGGCCTAACTCTATGAATTATGATTGAAAGTGTGCACATAAGCACACACTAAACATAATATCTGGTCTACTGGCTGTCAAATATAATAAGCTACCAATCATACATCGATATACCTTTGAGTCAACTGGCTTACCGGATTCATCTTTATCAAGTTTAGTGGACGGGCTCATTGATGTTCTAGTTTCCTTAGCACCTTCCATCCCAAACTTCTTCAGCAATTCCTTAATATATTTTGATTGATTTATGAATGTCCCACTTTTTGCTTGCTTAATTTGCAATCCGAGAAAGAATGTAAGCTCTCCCATCATGCTCATTTCAAATTCTTCCTGCATAGTCTTAGCAAATACTTGGCACATATTTTCATTAGTAGCACCGAATATTATATCATCAACATAAATCTGAATTAAAAGAAGATCATCATTTTCGTGTTTAATGAAAAGAGTTGTGTCGATTTTTCCTCTTGAAAAGCCTTTTTCAATCAAGAAACCACTGAGTCTCTCATGCCAAGCTCTAGGAGCTTGTTTGAGTCCATATAGTGGTTTTGTAAATTTGAAAAACATGATTTGGAGAAATATGATTTTCAAAACCTGAAGGTTGCTCAACATATACTTCTTCATTTATAAAACCGTTTAAGAAAGCACTTTTAACATCCATTTGAAAAAGTTTGAAATCTTTATAACAAGCATATGCAAGTAGCATTCAAATAGCTTCTAATCTTGCGACTGGTGCATATGTCTCATCATAATCGATTCCTTCTTCTTGATTTTTAACCTTGGGCTACAAGTCGAGACTTATTTCTAGTAATGACTCCGGACTCATGTTTCTTGTTTCTAAAAACCCATTTTGTTCCAACAATCGTATGATTTTTGGGTCTAGGAACAAGTGTCCAAACATCATTTCTTTCAAATTGATTAAGCTCTTCTTGCATGGCTATAATCCAAGATTCATCAATAAGTGCTTCATCAATATTTTTAGGTTCAATCTGAGATAAAAAAGCAGTATGATTACAAATATTTCTAAGAGATGATCGAGTGCTTACACCTTGTGAAGGTTCTCCCAGAATTTGTTCTACTGGATGATCTTTCACAAACTTCCACTGTTTGGTTGCATCTTGTATTAAATTTTGATGATCTTTCCTGATGTCTCCATGTTGGACTTCCTCTATTGTGTTCTCTTTGTTAAGATTGAGATTTTCTGTATTATTTATACCTCTTGTTTCTTCATCAATGGATTTCTTGGAGAGTAGAGAATTAGATTCATCAAATACTACATGCATAGATTCTTGTACAGTCAAAGTGTGACGCCCCCAAATCCCCACGTACCAACACAGGGAAATTGAGACGTCCGGATGGTGACAACACGGGTCACCACCCTATCGACGAGTGCCAAGTGTGTGCAAGCGACACATGTGCACGAAGAAACACGCAGCGGATAGCAAAGTCATAAAACTAAGTACCAGAATTTTTCTTGAATAACACATAAAGCTGTTCAAAGATACATAATAAAATATTACAAGACATAAATATTGTTTCAAAACCAAATACAAAGCATGAACTCCAACTCAGATCTCCGGCGGAGCCGCATCCTCGGGCTCAGCCTCCTCCTCCTCCTCGAACTCTGCACCAAAATCTACGGTACCAAAAATGGTGCCGCGGGTAAGTAAAATCCAAACACCACTAGATAAAAGCATATTAAACTCAAACAATATGCACGAATAAATGCCAATGCACAAAACTCACAAACCATATTTTTCCACGCACGCCAAAAACCCATTTGGCCCAAAAACATATCCTTTAAACAAAATCTCGCTGTTATCCCCGATAACGGCCCAAAACATAATGTTTAAAACCAAGCCTCGCCATTATCCCCGATAATGGCCCAAACCACCATTTTCCTAGAAAATGGATCACAAGTCCTCAACACATCCTCGCCATTTTCCCAGAAAATGGCCCGTATCCGAAAACCATAAAAACCAACCGATTATGCATGCACCATGATCTCCCCTAGGGATCATCTGCACACTCTGGCTCTGTGCCACACCGCAGGTAACGTCTACGTGTGTGACACCTACACGAGTGATGCCCAGACTCGCGCCTCCGCCTCGCGCGTACCTGGCCAGGCCATCCTCTAGTCCCCGCCACTCTAGGGACCACGGAGTCGACACGACAGCGTTACCGTATCGTGCGATCCGGTAGTCGCCCAGTGACAACCCAGGGGATGTCACTCAGTATTATCCACTCCCTAGTCACGAGAGGAGCTCCACCGAGATAATAACCCATCCCGGCTTGGGCTCGTGATACGCACGCCCCCGAAAATCCATTTACGCCAATAAAACAGGATTTTCTCAATTAAAATAAAATACACGTGCATGCACCATGTAAATGCAATATCAATGCTTGACAAATACAACCAACCATAAAACAACAATTCAAGCAACTTCGTCCTCCATCCACCCGACCCCCGAACTCCTCGGACTCAGTCCGGAATCAGCAAACCAACCAAATAAATTATTGTACGAGCAAAATATATTTAAATCTAAAAGTAGAGTTTGGAAAATACTTACA